>JAINUW010000585.1:1200000-1800000 GCA_020205615.1 Panax quinquefolius
AATACTTTCAGGAAAGTACTTGTCGTTGAATAGTTATTGGAACTTCTCCCAAGATATTTTAAGAGCGGCAGGCTGGGTACGCTTTACATATTCCCACCAGTAATCTGCCTCTCCTCACAACATGATGGTGGCAAAGGGAACCTTTTGCTCCTCAGAGAATTCCAAGACATCAAATATCTTGGTGATCTTCTTTATCTACATCTCTGCCTTAAGTTGTTTTGGCTCTCCAATAAACTCCGGTGGTCCCAGCTCCTTGAACTGCTTAGCCGTGATCGTCCGTGAGTTACCAGTGTTTCCAACTGCATTTTGGACAGGAGTCGCTCTCGCCTGATGTTGCATGAATTGCATAAAGCCCCTGAACATCCCATCATTCATCATTTGATCGGTAATGTTGTTTACATGAGGATTATTGTCTTCCTGTTGCACATTATCCTGGGTCTTGATCTGTGGTGACTCAACGGTCTCCTGTGCTCCATTGCTATTCTCAACATTCTCAGATGTCATTTTCAAATACTACCACAAAACAAGGGTTAATTGACATACCACATATTATCCCTATACTCTGACCGACCAATTAAATACTAATTAAACTTAAGTAGGTCATAGTAGCGAAAGAATTCCCTGTCTCTCGCCTCCTAGTTCTTGTCTCACATCTCAGCCAAGGATCATATCCCTAAGATTTGATACCAACTGTGACGCCCCCAAAATAGGTATACATCACCCATCTTGAGTCGCCAAAAACATGGTACAAAATTCAAATACAACTTAATAATAAAACTGTCATGTAAAATACGACAAAACATAAACTTAGAGTTTTAATACGAATATTGTCTTCTAGACAATATTCAAACTCAAATGGAATCCTCAATACATTTATTATCACACTATTTCATAGAATAGTGAGGACTACTAATACTATCATCTGGATCGTCACCCCGTTCCCCGACTAGTCCCGGATACGTTCTTATTTCCTGAAGAGAACAATGAAAGAAAAAGGGTGAGCTCAACTAGCTCAGTAAGAAATATTATGACTAAGATAATGCAGAATAATTTATCGTTATTCTTCAACAGTGTTAAACTGATAAAATATAACAAACATCAAGTTTAATTGTAGGGAAATAAGCAATCCATTAGAAGAGTCAAGTAGAGCGTGATATCTACTATCTTCTATGATTTAAAAGGTTTTTCATCACTGTAATCGCTGAGACTCAGCTTAATAAATAATCCACATCATCGAATCACCCCTGCACTACGGCCATGGATATTCATTAATATCACGACCACAAATTATCCATGCACTACGGGCCAAGGATATTCATGTATTCATCAATGGTCATGATCATGCCAACAATTGTCCATCAATGCACTACAGGCCAATGAGAACTTTTACCACATCTTTTGTAACATTACGATCATGATTATACCGAATAATCCCTGGTCATAATCATACCAAGTCCATCTATGCAGTATAGCCACAAATGACTTTCATCATAATATAAACATGAGGATGATGACAATGATATAAGAATTCAATTAAATGAAAGCTAAGGATAAATTTTTAAAGTTTTATAATTTAATTTATTCAGAAATCAATAACGTCCAAATTGTCAACATGATACTGCTTTGTGGAGTAAAATTCAAGAATAATATTGTACCAAAAATAATTTGGACCGAAAACGAATCAATTTTTATCATGAATAGTACTCCGGTTGAATAGTACCCGAGTGAATAGTAACCCGTGAATAGTATTCCGGCATGAAAAAGTTAAAACATATCAAGAATGCTCAGAATAATATTTTTATAAAATGATACTGGATGAAGCGCAAATATGAAGGATATTCTACTAATTTCATGGAGTATAGAAACCAAAACTTTAACAAAACGAGTATAGAATTCGAAATCTGAAACGAAATAATATTACTTATATACTACAAAGTATGGAAGAAAATATTATTTAAAGCAAATATTGAACAAAAATAACATCCCTTACCTTGAAAAGAAGAGTATTCCAACTGGTATAGCGGGGATATTCTTGAAGAAAACTTATACTATTTTGTACGCTCAAAAATTTCTAAAACTTGAAAGAAATACGCTCAATATTATAGAAGAAGAATTCTCTGATTCTGGTGTGATTTTCAATTCTAACTAAGCATCCTATTTGTAGGAGAATGGAAGGGGCACTGTTAAGAATTTCTTTCACGAACGAAATAGTCCGTGAAATCATGGACTCCTTTCCCATATTTCAGACAATTGAATTCAAAGCAATTATCAAATAAAACAAAAAAAATAAGATATAATATATATATATATATATATATATATATATATATATATATAACCATGACTTTTCTTTCTTTCCTTTGTTTTCCAACCATCCATGACAATCATCAGATTACTCTCCCCTCCCACATTTATTTTTCTTCCAGTGGGCCCCACATATGGCCCCCACATGTGGCCCCACCTTTATTATATTAAATAATTTTCTACCGATTTGTTTTGAAAAATGGTAAATGGAGGTCCATATAATAAGGAAAATTTACAACTTAAAAATCCCCTCGATATTTTTAACAACATTTATCATCATTATTATAATTCACAATATTTAACAACCAGGTTGTTCCCAGGAAAAAGGGGGCTTTCCAATAAGGATTTCTCCCTATTGGCGCACAATTAGGTTACCAGACCTCTCCTTGACAGAACTTCTAGACATCGTCAATATTGTAAATAATAATATTAATAACTTTGTCGTCTCAATTATTGATTTAATAATATAAAATATTATGCAAATGATACTGTGACAATAATTGAATCAATAATATAAGAGATATGATGCAACAATTACTGTATCAATAATTGAGTATAACTGAGTGATTTCATACGTAAGCATCAATAATCAATATCGTGTGCTACTATGCAATCACGCGTTTTACTGTACTTTTAACACCAGTTATTTCAATAGTTAACGGTAAAACTTCTGCCGTTATTTTCAAAAAAAGATATTTCTATCATTTTTTCATTCTGAAAGTAATTACGTTGTGGGGTCCACTAATGATTGTGCCGTCGTATGAATATTCCTTGTTAAAACGAATATTCCCTGACCAATCGAATATTATATAACAACTTGTTTACTTTGCAAAATTTATAAATATTACCCATAACTATAAAATTATTTCAAATTCACATTTTAATATTTAAAAATGATATTTATTGAAAAATTCATCTTTATTCATAAAAGTTGGGGTCTTGCACGAGCTATCTTTTACCTCAGCAAAAGATTCAGCAATAGTGAACACAAGTACACTCTGATTGAGAAGACTTGTTGCGCTTTAGCATGGGCTTCCACGAGGTTACATCATTACCTTCATAGTCACACAACCCATCTCATATCCCGCGAGGATCCTCTCAAATACGTGTTCAGTAAGCCCATACTGAATTGTCGGCTGTCCAGATGGAAGTTTATTCTGCAATAATTTGACATCATCTATGTCACGCAAAAGTCCATTAACGGTCAAGGAATTGCGGATTAACTGGCCGCCGCACCCGCAGGGGATTACAAACCCTTAGAAACATATTTCCCCGATGAAGGGGTCATGGCAATTCAACGACACCATCAGTACGATGCATGCTATACGTGGAAAATGTATTTTGACGGAGCTATTAACACAGAAAGTTCTGGAGTTGGAACAGTTCTAATGTCCGGTATGGTGGAGCAATATCCCGTCGCCATCAAATTGCAGTTTGTCAGCACCAACAACACAGCTGAGTATGAAGGCTGTATCATGGGGCTAAAACTTGCTCACTCAATAGGCATCAGATGGTTAACTGTCTTTGGGGATTCAGAGTTGGTAATCAAACAAACCATGGGAATCTATCAAACCAAGGAACTACATTTGCTGCCTTACCATCGGCAAGTTTTACAGATGGCTTCGGAGTTTGAAGAAGTAACCTTCCTCCACATTCCTCAAAATAGGAATGACTTTTTGGATGCACTAGCAACTTTGGCCTCCTTGATCACCATACATGACAAGGAAAATATGCCATGCATCACATTTGCCTTACAAAAGGCTCCATCCTATGGGAACTATGTTGGAGAATTATCGGATGAGCTATCTCCCATCCAACACCCTTGGTATCAGCACATCAAGGAGTATATACGAGATGGATCTACACCCGCTGAGGTGAGCCCGACTGAAAAAAGGCATATCCATTGATTGGCTATAAAATTCTACCTGAACGGAGATGCACTCTATAAAAGAAATACGGGATTATGTCTCCTTATATGTCTGGACAAAGACCAAGCTCAGAGGCTCATAGACTAAATCCATGGTGGAGTATGTGGCCCACACATGAGCGGACCCCTACTTGTTAAGAAGATCCTCAGAACAGTGCATTACTAGCTTACTCTCAAGACTGACTGTGATGATCACGTCAAGAGGTTCTACCAATGCTAAATTCATGGAAATGTTATCCATGCCCCACCAAGGGAACTCCACAATATGAGTTCGCCCTAGCCCTTCTCAATATGGGGAATGGACATAATCGGACCCATCGAGCCCAAAGCCAGTAATGGGCATTGGTTTATCTTCACCATGATCGGCTACTTCACCAAGTGGGTAGAAGCAGCCTCCTACTCCAAGGTTACCAAAGAAGTCATCATTGCTTTCATCAGAAACAACGTCATTTGTCGATATGGACAACCAAAGGTAATTGTGTCAGACAATGATAAGAACCTCATCAACAAAATGATGGAGGAGTTATGCAGTAAATTCCACATCAAACACCTTAACTCCGTCATCTAACATCCAAAGATTAATGGTGCTGTTGAAGCGGCAAATAAAAACATCAAGAAAATCATGCAAAAGATATCCGCTAACCACAAAGGATAGCTTGACTTGTTCCCTCTGACTTTATTAGCCTATAGAACTTCAATGCGTACTTCCACTGGGGCAACCCCCTACTCATTAGCCTATGGGATGGAAGCAGTATTCCCCATAGAGGTGGAAATGGAATCCCTCAGAGTGTTGATGAAGACCAATGGGTACATGATAGATATCACCAATTATCTCTAATAGACGAAAGGCGAACCGCGACTATCTTCTATGGTCGGTTATATCAGCAAAGGATCACCAGATCCTACAGCAGAAAAGTCCGACTAAGGTAGTTTAAATAACATGACTTGGTTTTGAAGAATATCATTGACAACCAAGATCAATATAAGGGAAAATTTGCTCCAAGATGGGAAGGCTCGTTTATTGTCAAGGATGTATTGACAGGAGGCGCTCTCAGACTACAGGAAATAGACGACGATGAATTTCCACAACTCATCAACTCGGACACCGTGAAACGATACTATGTCTGATGTTACCATCAAGCAAACATCCTAGTTTTGGATCATCAGACCACCAGTCATTTAGGTTTTCTAACCCTTTCTTACATACAAGTCTTATTCATACTCTTCTGCCCCATGAAGGAAACATACTTTTCAAGCCAACAGCCTGGTTTCACTTCATTTCAAATGTTTCATACAATTTCGGTTCTCCCACCAAGGATTGAACCTTTCACACCTGCAGTTTGTCCTGAACATAGGATCAAACTTTTTCACACTTGCAGTTTGTCCTGAACATAGGATCAAAATTTTTCACACTTGCAGTTTATCCTGAACATAGAATCAAACTTTTTCACATCTACAGTTTGTTCCAAACATGGGATCAAACTTTGTTTCCCCCGCAGTTTAGCCTGCACATGGGATCAAACTTTTCGTCGGCTGCAAATTGTCCTTAGGGGCGAAATACGTCGACCTGATCTCCCTGATACCCGGGAGTACGTAGGCAACCATATTCTATATGGCCCAGTCCCAATAAAAAAACAAACATAACAAAAAAATTTCTGCCCTTTCTTTACATAAACAAAAATAACAAAAACAGTTCTACACCCTTCTCTACAAAAAGAAAAATAACAAAAACATTTCTACCCCTTCACATACAGTGTTGAACATCTTACACCAGGTTTGAACTACGCAGATCTGACCCCCTCTTCAATTGGAGTACGTAGGCAGCCATTCATGGTTCGGTCTAACCCCCTACCAAAACACAAAGACTTGTCATCTGGTATTGGGATCAAACTTCAATCCACCACATTTCATCGGCTTCAGACCAAAGGGATGGAATTACCTGGCCTCCACATAAATGGGAGAGTTGGCAACCATCTAAGCTGTGGTTGATTCCTTGAAGAACAACACCAATCCATAAGATATGGAACTAATTGGGCTCCTCTTAAATAGGAGTACTGGCAACCATCTGTGGTGCAGTGAATCTCAGAGAGGAAAAGTCACACCCCTCTACACATTTCCATACAGAAACCAGTCCCAAAACACCAAAGAGGGTAGGGATATACACAGAGCAATGATCCATTCAGAAAGATCCTGCGATATCTTAATGTCCACACATCAAGGATGAGTTCATAATGCATCAAGATCACAAGCCCTGAAGAAACATGCAAATATCAAGCAAGTATGAAAGCACAACTAAAAGGAAAGTGAAACAAAATATATTTCCCTGCCATATAAAATGGTGTTTGATATATACAATATGTGATGTATATGACAAAATGGCTAAGCTAGTCTGTATAGGAAAATACAAGTCTATCTACGGATCTGTATGTATGCGGACTAACAGATCTAACATAGTATCTCTCTCCGAAGAAGGAGGTAACGTTGCAAGCTCCTGCCCAATGGTATCTACACGAGCTAGTAGATCTGAGGACAACTGCATGGTGGCATGATGCTCATCAATGTATGCACTCATATCGAATGGGATGTCGATCGTAAGGGATCTCATCAAGTATTATCATATGACCACATCCGAAAGCGAGATATAGCAGCATCCCACTCTACAGTCAATACATCTCTGGCTGATCTAGCCTCATCCCTCTCCAAAAGAGTGACTTCTCTCCCTTCAGAGCTGTCAACATCAAGGCCCTAGCCTGATCTCTCTCAAAGGTCATCAGATGAAGACTCTGCTCTAAATACTGTGCTGAATGCTGAATCACAGTAGGCTCCTCCATAGGCTCCCCATTGTCAGAATCAATCCCTTGCACTGTGGATACTTCCACAGTCAATGTTGTCTCTGTCTCCATCCATGCGGAATACTATGCAGAACAGCCCGGATGGCTAACAAAAAATGTAGCTAGCTCACGTTGATCCCAATAGGCATACACCCTGGATCTGTCCTCTGCTGACAAATGGCGGGAAGCCAAACGCTGACTCAATGCCCCCTTAAAACGATGGAAATCCTGGAACTGGTCAAACTGACACATCACAGCTAGTTGGTGGTAAGTAGTCATGCCCCTCAAACCAGCTAGAGGGAGATAATCAATGCCCGAAGTATGAGTGATAAAGCTATAGGGTGATCTAAGCCCTATACATGGTAATATATCAAATGGATCTCCGATCCCTGCTAGGAAAACAGACCAAGATGCAGAATCTTTACACTCCGCAAGCTGAAAGGAGTACGACATAGTTTTCTTCACGGGTGAAACAATACCTGTGTCGTCTGAAAGTGCCAATCGGTCTCAAGTGTGATATAAACCACACGTAAAACATGACCGAGCTATCTGTGAATACCCCTGCAGGGTAAGTGCTGCAATATGTAGCTGACCTCAGCGTCTCTGCTATGATCATCGGTACAATGGTATGACCCTCCTTGAGAGCTCTCACTACCATAATGATACCAATATCTAGCTCATCCATGTACCGTGGCATGTATACTGTTAGGTTTGTAATATTCATGAGCGCAATCAAATTGCACAAAAAGTGCGGAAGCGTGTAAAATCAGAGTTTAAAAAATTTACAAACCATAAACCCGGATCACCCTTTATGCATAATTATTAATTAAACGAAAAGATAAAGAATAAATCATACCCTTGAAGATCGAGCTTCCTCAGGTACAAGTTCACCTCCAAATCCTTTCGCGTTCAATCTTGAATCCACCGGGTTTGGTTCCTTCCTTTGATCAACGTTAGCCACCCAAATGTTTGGCCTCTAGAGGTGATCCACCAAGGAAGAAGAAGGATTTCAAGAAGATGGGTGTTATGGCTAACCCTAGTTTTCTATCTCTATAGAAAGGGCGTACTCTCCAACAAATTGGAATTATTACGTTGTAAAAGTCAACAACTCATACCACCCATAATAAGACTCCTCTTATTTATAGATGTGGGCAACCCACCTTAACAATTAAGGAATTGGGTTTTAATTAATTAATTCTTTTAATTAATTAAGCTCCCTAATCTTATTAGGGATAATTAATTAAACTCCTTTAATTAATTTTCCTTCCTAATCCAATTAGGAATAAATGAGAGTACTTATATTAAATTAATTCCTAAACTTTTTTAGAAATTAAAATAATAATAATTGTAATAATATTAATAAGACTCCTCTTATTAATTTATATTTAATATTTCTAAAAATATTAAATAATAAATATTAAGCTATTTAATTTATTCTATCACCATAGATTAAATTAAATATACTTAATATATTATTACGATTATGCCATTAACTTCTTAAATAATTATTCTTCCTTTTATGGTGTGACCCTTTAGGTTCTCCATATTAAACGGTTGTGAATAAATCAATTAGAACAATTCTAATCTTATTTAAATAAATAAATTAAACAATTAATTTATTTAAATAAATAATATTTATTCTCAATAGGATAAGCCTCCCTAGCGATCAAGCGACTTTCCAGATAATATAGATTTCAACATTAATCATAAAAGAACCTTTGAGTAAATAGTTACCGTCTGATTCAATCCTTCCACCATACAATGTCCCAATTAAATATAAGACATGGAATTACTTTCAAGTCTTATTTTATTTAATTATATGTGTTTCGACTCTTAAATGCACAACTCAAATAATGCAAATTAGAAACTCCTTTCTAATTTCATTACTGCGCCGCCAAGGACTACTGGGTTGTCATTTATCGAATCACATAGGACATTCTCTTCTTTTAATAAGTGGTAGATTCTTTATTGATCATACATTATCTCCATATACAACTTATTATACCCAAGCATACCCTTTGATATACCCTAAGGGTCTTAAGGAATAAGTCAAAGTATAACTCATCATACACAAGATACTATGATGATCTCAAGTCCAAGGATCACTTGTACTACTATCACTACTGAGAATTCCTATTGATGATGCAAGTAAAACTCCATTAGGTATTCCTTAGCGAGCCACGCGTTCAAATGAACTTATTCTCTAATAAGCACCTACATACTTGCTTTAGTGTCTCCACACAAATGATCATGAGATCAATCATCCTCATCCAATGAGAAAACAACGTATGTACCAATCTATCCGATTTACTAATCCCCAATTTAGTAATCCAACGATTGGGAACTATTTTAGTTTTAAGCTTTATAAGAATTTAGATCTCATTAGAATGATCATCATCATTATTCTAAAAGCATTGCTTAAAACTATGGGTTTATCACATATTATAAAACAGCATCATGTAGATAATTAAAAAGACTTTAATAAATTAATACTTTTTATTAATAAATGAATAAGATTGTTACAAAGTATATGCTTTATCATCAAACATGATTGGCTTGTGTGCATACTACTTTCATATACATATGACAATACGCACAGTAGCAAGACATCTACTCTGGTCGAGTGCCAATGATCCTGCGGCATGGTGAAATCCCCGAAGTGCCATGTATAGCTATCCTCTGAGCTAAATCTTACCATTAGAAAATGTTGGGATACAACATGGTCGGATGTGATCTCATCTTGCACAACTCTACGCCTCAGCCCGGTGAGGGTCATGAACTGTCGGCTCATGTCGCCAATAGCCATTCGTGCGCAAGGTCTACCCAGTGGTAGCGCCGTCAACAGTGCATACTTCTCCAAAGTAGGAGTCAACTCATGGATACCAAATCGAAAAACCTTCCTCTTTGGTATCCAATGCTCCAGCATACCTTGTATGAAGCCTGCGGGAACCTGAAACATCAGGAGGATCATAGTATGTTGTAATAACTGATCGACAGTCACCTTGTCAGAAGATGACATACTATCATACCATGATCTCAGACGGGATGCCACCAATACTGGTGGGGTATGATCAATGCAGCTAACTATCGAAGAAGACATCTGTGTGGGCCGTATCATAAGACCATCTAGGGGTCAATGCTGAATATCTTTGGACATACATACATATGCATAACATAAAACATGCATGATAAAGAATAGATAGCAATATGATATAGGGAATAGAAGACTGTACATACATTCCTAAGTATATCATCATCGAATACATCTTTGTATAGCTAGAAATACAGAGAAATGGGGCATATAAGCCCTACATCTAATAGAGGCCTATCAAAAGATATAGCGAGAATGGGGGAAAGCCACCCAGTGTCAAACAGAAGCCTATCAAAAGAAATAACGAGAATATACATCAGAAGAAGACAATGGTGTCAATGTCTATATCATAAAAATCTTGTCCACCTGATGTAACTCCTCCTAAGTTATTGGATCTCTATTTAAATGGATGTCAGGCCTCTACAAGGGAGGATCTGTACCGACAAAGCTATATGG
Organism: Panax quinquefolius; assembly: GCA_020205615.1. Lineage (NCBI taxonomy): Eukaryota > Viridiplantae > Streptophyta > Magnoliopsida > Apiales > Araliaceae > Panax > Panax quinquefolius. The sequence continues at coordinate 1,210,610 of JAINUW010000585.1, forward strand.
GTCACCTGAAGGGCAAGCGCCAGAGCTGGAAGGATCAAAAGTATCTCCCTCTGAAGGATCTCTGCCCAAGTACCGGATAAAGAAATGTGCCCGGTCCAACTGTCAGGTCAAATTTTCAATTTGTGTCAAATGAGTCGGATCTCGGACATAGGCTAGCTAATTCGTCATCATCATAGATCCAAGAACCATATCCCCCATGAACTGAGTGGCGAGGTCTGAGCTCTAATGGTATGAGGGGACCACCAATGCTGGAATATCTCGTGAATGAAGGGACCCTCCGATAATGTAAAATCGTCAACACCCAACAACGGTATATCAATGACGGGTGACTATGAAATAGGCCAATAATGCCTGACAAGAGGCAAGATCGGGATACGAATCTCTTATATGTTGCTCCTAATAGCACGCTCTCCTAAATAGAGCTCCCGTCCTTCATCTGTGAAGAGAGGAATCCTACGGGTGGAAATCATGTACTCGACACCAGTCGGGTAACCATCCTCAAATCCAATGCTCAAGTGCTCCCCTGAATAGGGAATCCATGTGATGACATCAGCTGTCAATAACTCCAGTTGTAGGCGGCTTTGAGTGAAACCCTCAGCTACAAAGACCTCCTCCAGTATGGAATGATGCCATCTCCATCCTCATGGGTAGGTATCTAATCCTAACACACTCACCGGACGTAAGAATGGGAGCCTCTCATATGCCCAGAACTGCCAACACAAAGTCAAACATCTCCTGTCAGTCAACACTCTTAACCTGTACATGGGAAATTACAAGAGAAATACTCACCAGCAAAAATAGGTAAAATCCTAGCCAAGCCTCCGTCAGGCCCTGCGAACGTATGTGCATTCCCCTAAGGAAATAGGCAAAGCTGTAGGAACCCCAATTATACTCTCTAATATAGTCCACGTGTCATGTGGCACTTATCAAAGCAAATGATACCGTAGAAGAGTTATCAGCTATGAAGCAGCCCCTAATGATCATTGGGAATAATCGCCAAAGAATACGATCCATGACTCTTACATCATCGGGTATGGGCTCACTTAACAGCCCACTCATAACATCTACGATCAAAGGACCTGTACGAACAGTCCTTCCCTTGAGCGCCTCTACCGGAACTTCTAGCAAGGATCTGACGGCAGTCGAGATAATATCTACCGTACAAGGTACTGGTGCCCCTCCAAACTTCATACCTGTGATAAACTGCCAATCCATCTGCATCATCATCACCTCACAATCCAACAAACAAAGTGACTGATTCTGGTGAAACCAGTGCTCAGACAATGCCCTGAGGTAACCCCACAAACAATAGCGGGGAAGGATGGCAAAGAATGCCCCAAATCCCCAATCATGAACAATCGCTCTTTAGTCAGGATGTAGAGTCTGGTACATGGAGTAAATTCTAAACCAGTTCCCTCTAGGCTATGTAAAGCCGGGAACCTACATCATAAATTAGATTAACAACAGAATCCTTTACTCCTCATCAATAGGAAAGAAGGAAGATCAAAATCTTGCTTTGTACCTTATTTGCATGCAAGTAAACTGAGGGGTGTTGGCTCAAATAACCCAAAAGCTCTGGATTCACCACCTGAATACTCGGGAGGTCCCTACGGGGAACATGTGCAGCAGGAGCGGGAGCCGCAACCGGTACATCCTCCTCCTCGTCCTCCACATCCGGTACATCAACCCGGACATGACGTATCACCGTCTCCGCCAAACGACGAGGCTGTGTAACTGAATGGGGTTGAGGCACTTTAGAAGCCCTCCTCCGCACACCAAAAGTGGTCCTGCGGGAATAACTCAGATGATTCGGATCCATATATCTGGACAATAAGTCTCCAAATCACCTCAGAAAGGGTGTGGTAAATTCTAACCTGGAGCTTTTCAAAATGCAGTTTTATGACTACATACATGCATGCATTATTTTAACATACATCTAAAGTAGAGTTAAAAATGCATGACTACCCAATGCTTATATTTTAAATTTTTTTGCCATAGTTTAGTTCGTAGATAGGACTATCCACATGCACATAGGCATGACTAGGTGGCCATTAAGTAGCACACCTGCCCACAGTTATATACATCCTACATGCATCATTACCAAGATTATTTTTGCTTTGTTCATCTTTGTTCATTTGTCCTCAAATAGGATAAGAAATAGCATGAAAAGGTGTCAATTTGATTGTTTCAAAAGTTAATTGTTTTCATATCATTATGTTCAGCATAGTTTAATACTAACATTTACTATGTTGAATACTTTTTATCAAGTCATTTCAGCATGCATAATCACTACTATGTGTTTAGATGCATTTCATGTTATAAATCATTTTCTAACAAATAAAAACTGGAAAGCAAGACATGCATACGTTACCAGGACAGTGTAGAACACGTGTATGGTGACAAAATTTGTAGAAAGACTCCCGAACTCAGCAGATCTGAAGAAGAGCTCTCAGATTTCCTTCGCGGTACAACATAAAATGACTTAAAAAGGAAACTTGTAGCCTTAATAGCCATCCACGGCTGGTCGTAGGTCCACTTGCGGCTATTGTAGGTGTACATGCAGCTCCCTTGGGTGGGGCCTACCCCTCTGGCTTAGTCTAGTTCGAGTTGCAAAGGAGTTCTCAAGCTGAAAAGGCCAAATTAGGAATAAAAATGCTATGCGATTGAGTAGAATAGCCTGAAATCCTAGTTTTCATGGGCCAAATTGTGGCTTTACATATCACTCATTGGTATTCACCCAAACACAGTGTACACTATACCGATGATCTTAGTTGTTACAAATTACACTCGACAATACCCTGCGCAGGTCTGATGCCAGCAATGCAGGGTCATAGCCCTGAAACCTTCTTTTTTCCAGCGGAGTGTCACTCAATTAAACCGTTGATGTACACATCAACAAAGGTCAAGCAGCCTTGACATTATCCCCAACAAGGATCTCATCCATTAATTTCACATGTCGGCGAAGGTCAAGAAACCCTGACGATATAAACTGTTTGCAATAACTGCGATAGAACATTGGTATGTCCTAGCAGTACAAACCAGGAGAGATCATCCTCATCGGGGAGGACCAATGATGGAATATGTTATACACATCCTCAACAGACAAAACCCATTCCCACAAAGTCTCTTGTATATGAGAGATACATCTTCAGGATAAAGTCTGTATCAAGGATTCAAGACTTTGGTGATAACCCCAACGTCAACAATCCTAGAGATTCCTGGTAGTTGTGGATCACACGTCCATGACAGTTCATCAGGCTGCTTATTTAGTGCTCCTCCGATAGACGTAATAGGGAGTCGGCAATCATCCCACCATGTTGGAGAACAATCCAACAAACTATATACATTTACATCTTGTTGTTATGCATTGCATCATGATTATATTGTCATATTTCAAGTGTCTAGTATTCTTTATCCTATCCACGCCATTGCATTGCATGAATATGATAAAAAGGGGCATCTGTAGACACTCAAAATTTTTTGCCTACCTGTTACTAACATTGCAGGAAGCATGGAATCTTCTTTCAGAGATAACCCTGGAAGACAGCTCAGCTTAATCCCAGAAATACCACTAAAAGTTCAGTTTCAACCCCAAAAAACACACTGGGAGTATCATTTCCCACCTCTGAGATAACCCCGGGGAAAGCAGTGCAAATACCAGAAATTCCACCAGAGAAGGTCGTTTCATCTTGGAGATAACCTCGAGATTTTCAGTCTCAGTCTCGGAACCAACACCAGGAAAGACAATGTCAACCTTGGAGATAACCTCAAGGAGTGCAGTTATAGTTCTGGAGATAACCCCGGAGATGCTCGTTTCAACCCATGCAGTCAGCTTTAACCTTGGGACTCACACCGAGGCACTCAACTCCCAAAACCCAAAAATAACCCCGGGAGGATAGGCACACCTCAAAGACAACCATGAGGGCATTCAGCACTTATAGCAGCCCAATCTCAGAGATAACCTTGAGCAATGTCTGCTTTATCATCCAAAAAGGGAGATAACCCTAGTGAAAGGCAAAATCCTCAAATTTCCACCTCAACCCCACATGGCGCCGTCTCAACAAACATCTTAACATAAATTATACACAACAATGACCCACAAGAATCAATGAGTTGCAATCCCGAGTGACTACTATGCAAGGCAGAACATCGGATAGAATTTGAAGCTTGAAGACATAGGACATGGTTCCATCTTCCTGACTTCATACAACCTCTAAATCCCATGTCATTGCGTAGCTTTCGACAATGGCAGTTTGAAACTGGTCTTATACACCTCAATCGGATGCTTGAATTGAAGTTCTGCAAGTTCGAGTAGACATCACGTTGCACGGGTGCACGTACTTCAAGACGACGGGACCCGCGGAGCCCAGAGCATCCCGGGCAACTACAGGTGCATTTATAGCTACCGCAGGTACACCTGCGGCTCCCCCCTCTATAAATAGAGGGCTTGGGGTGGCCATATTTCAAGAGAAAAAGACGAGGAAGCCCTGTCTAATTTGCTCAGTACACATCATATATTGAGTGCTTTCTCATTTTAAACACTTGTGAGCTCACATATATCTATTTTTTTACCAGCGGAAGCCGAGTCTTCATTCACTTAAAGCAATTGAAGTCTTCTTTGGCAGTCCACTATAGGCCTTGTTACACACTTTGAAGCCTTTCTCTTCATCTTTGCACACACTCTTCTTCACGTTGAGGGTCGTGTTGTATGTGTAGGCCCGAACTTCGGTCCATGATTTTCATTTCTGTTTGTATATATATATATATATATATATATATATATATATACATTTTGTCGTGCCCGGAGTTTACTTACTGTGGCCTTTTCGCTTTATTTATATTTTCGTCACTTTGGAGTTTACTTCGTGGCAGTTTATCGTTTTTACTTCTTTATTTACATTTAGTCTCGCCTAGAATTTATTTCGTGGCAGTTGATCATATTTATTGCTTTATTTACATTTCAGATTCCCAATGGAGGTGTTTTGTGGTGGTTGATCATGTCTCTATATATATATTTACCGTTTTTATATATTTACATTTCTGATCCACTATGGAGATGCTTCGTGGTTTCTGATCATGTCTGTATATACATATTTATAGCTTTTATATATATATATATATATATATATATATATATATATAATCGCTACTACTTTCATATAAGTCATGACATCATGTGAGCCTAAGAATCATGTGATCACAGTTTCAGTCTACTGAATTTAGATTCGGTTCCCGTGATGGAAATTTACAGCTGTAAGCAGCTTGTAAATTATTAACGGTGTTTGAATTTCCATAGATGGCTTTCATGCCCATGAGGACTTCGACACTGTTATATATTATTTTCTCGAAGATGCTTCGCATCTCAAAAATAAAATCAACCAAGCCGAATATTTAATAAAATGGAAGTATCAAAGGCCTCAATTACTACTAAGCACAGGGTTTACTACTAACCATCATTGTCATATCTTGTTTAAAATTGAATTTTTATAAAAATTCAAACCCTTTGTATATAGGTACGAACGAGGCCTCACACTACTTCCAAATAATAGCACATTGACCCCCCCCCACACACACACATTCATATGACAATTTCTTGAAAAGTGGCGATCACCGTGGTAGCACAGATGTCGGGGGGTGCCTAACACCTTTCCTCCGCATAATCAAGCCCCGGAACCCAAATTAATCTCGGTTTCACACACCCATTTAGCAGTGTCACATCACTGGGTTAATGTGCAAACCTTTTCTCGGTTGTGTTGGTGCAACCAGTTAAAAACACCAACTGGCGACTCTTACAGTCAAATCGTCGACATATACATGTCGGACCTTTTTTACTTGTTTTTTCAAACAAATCTCACCTAACATGAGAACACCAAAGAACAAGGACAGAAAAGAGACAAATAAAAATCTCGACGTCAACACTATGCAATAGCGTTAAAATGTTTGCGCAATACATAGTACAAAGGGCTGATCACCTGAAGTACGAGATGATGGTCCACATAGTCATTTAGACTGTTAAAGGTTACAGTAGAAACACCTATTAACCTAGGACATAAAAGATGATTTTGGTCTTTTAGACTATTAAAAGTTAAAGTAGCAATACTTGACAACCTATAATATAGTTCATGGTCTTATCACCCTCAGTGTATTCTCTTGATGATTGATATCTGTTGTTAACTTAAAATTCATTATTCCTTTGAACTCATAGCTTTTGAATTAGAGTTTATTGTTCTGGTAAGAGTACTTTACCATTGAAAGCTCAGTTAATTGTCATTCATGGAATATTATTGTATACTATCCTTCTTGTGAGGCAATTGTTTGCTCACTCTTGTACAAAACAATGCAGATGAAGTTAAGAAATTTAAAGAGCTTTCTACAAGCAAGGGAAAGGGGAAAAGGCAAAGTGCTTTGATTAGATGACGTTTAATTTACCTTTTATTTATGAAGCTTATGTAATAGATTTGATTATGATTATGTTTTAATATTTCGCTGATGATTGTAATAATAATGCTTAGATGACCTGGGATTTATTTGAGATTATGTAACCCTATAATGGGAGATTTATTATTTAAACTTTTGAGTTTATTTATATCCTTTGTTTATGGGTAGTTAGTTATGATTTAATTGGACAGTGAACAACAAATCTGTGGGATTGAAGTACCCAGATTTGGGGGTGTCACAAGTTGGTATCAAAGCCTTAGGTTATGAACCTTAAGGTGGGGAAACCTCAGGCTATAACCTTCGAGGAGATCAAAAATATAGAGGTGATAAACTCTCATCGAGTCCTACGGAATGAATTAAGAAAATTTATTGAAGATAAAATGATAAAAGACTTTATGTGCTTATGTGTTAATGACTTATGTGCTCGTGAGTACTTAGGAGTAGCGAGTATTATACATATCAAGTTATAGGAGTTATTAAAACTTTGTTATCAGAATGACTGATGAAGGATGATATGGATTAGGAGCCCTGAGAAGTTCGTACAGTCTGAGTATGGCTGGTATTGGGAAAGCAATACCCGTTGATTTCTGTAATAGAACTTGTGTATGAGCTCGAACTTGATCGTGAAGATGAATTTGAGAAGGTTAAGATGAAGTATGAGTAAAAGGAGTTAGGAAAGCCATAGGTGCCAAGCCACGCTATCACAAAAAGATGTCGCAACGCAGGACCTTACCGCACGACTGGGAGGTGTAGAGCAGACATTATCTTAGTTAATGTATTAAAGAGGATAGTTATTAATGAGATTGCACATGAATGACTTGGGAAAGGAGTAAGCCAAGCGGGCAAGAGCTAAATACGCGTGGGTGAAGGCTTCTAAATGAATAGATCGTGTTGAAGACAAGTCAAAAAGTACCAACCGAATGATGGAACTTAGAATTTAATCTTCCACATTCCTGTGTAGGTTGAAGTTGTTTTCGGTATACAATGGATCGTAGGATGATGATTCGTAAGAAAGAAATGAAGCCGTGCAACGTGGAATGTTCTTATAGATTGCAGAAAAAAAACATTAAGATGATATATAAATCATGATGAAAATTAATAAGATGTAAATCCTGACTGTTGAAATAAATAGTGGTATATGATGAAGTAATCCTGGAATTTTATTATGACAAGATAAATGATATAAATACCAGTGAGGCTATTTTTGTTATGTTTTAGAGTAATAAATGAATAACAATACCATTGTTTATTAAGATATATTATGTGTTATCTAAAAGTGGTTGAGATAAGCTTAAATGTTTTCATACATGAATGAATGATGATCTATTAGTGCAAATTTTAAATAGTAAGATGCCTCCTAGAAGAAGACAATAGCGTTAACAAACCCCCGAGGAATATACATACAATAATGAAACTGACGCCAACCTGGTGCCACAGTTAGTGAACTTGTTGGTCGGAGCACTTGTAAATTAATTGAATTTCTGGCTGTATAGTTAAATCTCAATGTTTTAACTAAATTCATTCATACAAGGGTTGGTAAGGACGATTGTTGTGGACGACGAAGGTAATACGCTAACATACACTCAAGAGCAGAGGGAAAAGAATGGTGAAAATGGAGATAAGGTAGGAGGTAGCTGTAGGTGTAGTGTTCAGAAAAGAAAGTGGAACGAAAATGTCACCGTTGGAAATCAACAAGGAAATGAGAAGACGAAGATGGAGGCATGTAGCAACTGTGGAAAGAAACATGTAGGTGTTTGTTTAAAGGGAAATAGGGTGTGCTTTAATTGTGGCTTGAAGGGCCACATTGCACCGAAATGTTCAAGACCGAGTAAGGGAGCCTTGTGACATCCCCAAATCTGGGTACTTTTTACCTCAGATCTGGTACATCATTTCTATAACTATTGTGGAAGATATAAACATAAATTGTTTATACATTAAACTTTTACACATCATTTCTAAGGTCCACAACCTTAACTAAATACATACCTTTAATATCTAAAAAGGTTTACAATGCTATTTTCATCAGAAAATTTAATAGATTTAACTGCACCATAATTAAATCTTGCACTTTTCCTATACCTCTGTCCTTATTCAAGCTTTCATCTTAATCTAAAAATTTATCATGATATAGCAAGGGTGAAGAAAAAATTTGCCGGGCAAGTTTTAAATACAATGGAGATATATAATGATTGAAAAGAATGAATAAGCTTTCAAGTTTTCAACAATATAATAATTGTGAAATAACATGAATCAAGTTTCAATAATTGCATGACTAAATCAATAATGTTTGAAGGTCAATAATGACCATGAACATTTTAACTGAACCTTATGGTAATGAAGGTGATCAGCCTTTCATAACTGATGAACATATGCAATATGCACTAAGTACGAATCAATAATCAGTATAGACGTGAATAATCATCAATAATCATTCACAAACATGCTTTATAATATAACTCGAGTTTGAGTTAAGGAAACTTGCCTGAACTGTTGATTACTGCTACGCAATCTATGTTAACGTCCTTATTAAAAAGACCTATCAGTTATAAGATTGATCTTTCAATTAGCATAACATACCTGTTAACTCACCATCTTATATTAAATTGTCTAACATAGTTAAGTATTAGACATTACATTATAGACTTAGTATTATCATTATGCTTTGATAATCTTTTCATCATGACATAACTTATACTTATAAGTTTTATCTTTTATATGTTATCTTAGTAAATTAGATAACATTTTATTAAACCGAAATACCATTTCTGTAAGTCAAATTTCATTTTAGTATCCTGAAATCACTATTTCAGCAGACCAAAATCAGTTTAGCAGACTGAATTCAATTTTTTCAACCCAAAATCAAATTTAGTAACCTTGATTCCTATTTCAGCAGATCATACACATAATATAGTTCATTGAATACCAAATTCAACAACTACATTGAAAAAATAACATAAATCTCTTATTTTAATCTCCCGTCGAATATTATTAATTATGTAATAATATTTTACGCTAAGGTTATTAACCTTTTAATAACATTCCAATCAAATACTACTAATAATATCTTAATCCAATATTATTAGTCATATAAAAAAGTTGTGGTATTTTTTTACAACGTTTTTAAAAAAAAACGTTGTAGATATATATACAAAACTGTTATCTATTTAAAAGGGCATTTTTTTTTGTTTTAACTAGATAACATTTTTTTTAAAAACGTTGTCTATGAAGAAAAACACGGAGCTAAAAAAAAGTTATTAATCTAGGGCTCGACCTCTCCCAACCGAGAAAAACACGGTTCCTTTCTAGATGTTAATCTAGGGCTCGACCTCTCCCCACCGGAGCGCAAGCAATTCGTCAGGAAAGTTGTCGAATCCTACCCGCATGACCCTTCAATCCAAAGTCAAGCAAAGCGTGATGCGGAGGAAGGAGAGCCTGAAGAAGAAGATGACGAAGAGGGACATAGAAAGGGAAAGAGAGGCGGCGCTAAAGAGTACGACGATGATGGAGATCTCATCATTTGTCGTGTGAGTTTAGATTCAATTCATCATTTTATATTTTTCTGGTTTGGTGAGTTTTGTTTTATGAAGTTTTTCCTAAAAACTCAATTTCCTTATTGATGAGTTTTTACACAATAAGATCTATGTTGGGTTTCATTTTTAGTATCATTTTAGCATTATGATTACTTTCATTCAAGGAAGAGATATGTGAATAAGAAGGCTAAGGAAGGGAAACAACACTCTTAACATTAATCTGTGAATTAACCTTTTAGATTTAAGCTGATTGCTCGACATAAAATTGTACTTTAGAGCATCTTCGCATGTTTTCTTTTTTCTTTTTGAATATTATATATACATTTGGAGAATTCTCCTTGACTTTATTTTCTTTTTTCTACCAACTGATTTTTACAGAATGGGAAGATATTAACATTGGAAGGCAAGCAGGTAAACCAGCTTCCATAATTTGTATAAACAAATGAATTGTTCGTTTGGGAATAAGGAGTAAGGAGTTATTTTATTTATTAATTTATAATTTTGAAATATCTTTTTTTTGGCTATTTATTAATACATACCATTTTTGCTATGGGGGAATGCCTAGTCTCCTTCCCTTAGACCATCTCAATTCCCACATACTATTTTTGCTATAAATGTTTAGTATCTTGGTATGTCTTGGTAAAAAGGAAAAAATGTAATGTACTTAGAAATAACATTATAAGGAATCATATTTCGTGTACACAGTCTAGGATCCTCACTTTCAACTCTTGTTATCCGCCTTTAAAGAGACCAAGTCAGATTGAAAAAAAATCGTTGATCTAAATGAATTTCTATGATGGTGAAATAATAAACCACCTCAACTCGCATTGATTATTCCATTGTAATTGGTTGTTGTAGGTGCATATAGATCACGGAGTATCTAAAGTAAAACTCAAGGATTTCCAGTAACTGATTTATATTTTGTGGCACTTAATTTTATTATTTGACTCTTTATTTTGTAATGGAGAGTTTACTTATCTCATAACAGGATCTTGCAAATCATAGCATCTTGTACATGGTTAATTTTTTTAATGGAAAAGAGGCGAGCTCTCCTCAAATGGTGCAGGTTTGTACAATTGGTGTTACAAATTCATGTTTTTATTATGTTCTATACCTTTCCAAGTTTGGGATATTGTTTAATGAAATATGGTTCACTATTTACCTTACTATCATTGAATCTCTTTATAATCCCTGGCCTAAATTACTTACAGTTGAACGTATATTATCATCATCACATTCCAGTTGTTTCTAGGTGGTTTTTAGGACTCATTTATTTTATGGTTCTCCCAAAATCTCCTTTACCTTAATTGTTTATTTGGGGGCCCATTTCCTTCCCTAGTCAAACTGAAACCTTCACTTTTTTCAATAATTTTTTAATAAAACAGAAGTAATTTTAGATTTCCCTGTCTTATCTCTGCAGCTTCTTAAAATTAGATGGTTACTAATGTCTATTTTTACACAAACATATTTGATCATTTTCCTGTAGTTATAGTCATGTAGAAGGTGGAGAGGTCTATTTTGATGATCACAGCTTGGTGAGCCTTTCAGATCATTTTCTCAATTTAATTTACTCTTTTGAAGAACACTACAATGTTTTCCGATGTTTGATAGCTCCATGCTTTAGCTCATTTATGTTACTCTTCATTTCACATTATTAGAGGCTTTTTAAGCATCTTATTACAGAAGACGTGGGAGCTGATCTTAATGAAGGTTTTGATACTTTCATTGAGAAGAAAGGTATGATGCTGAATATGCAAGAAATTAGCATATCAATAATATAAATATCTTTTCTTCTCGGCTCTCGTGCATGTTTCATATGCACCTCCTCTCTTCTGTCTCAAAACCAGTTTGGGCTCAAGGATTTGGCGACCTTCTTACTCGCATAAGAAACAAAAATGTCCCACTTCAAAATATGCATTTTGTGGTAAGAGCTAGCTAAATCTGTCTTATATTTTATATGCACCTCCTCTCTTCCTACTACCCACCATGTTTAATGCTATGTAGGACTGATCAACAGGTACCTGCCAGGGAAAAATCAGGAAGAAGAAAAAACACTCATAAATTGAAAATGCTGTGTTGATTTCAGTATAACTTGGGAGTAGTCATCAGGTAAATGACTACTACTTTTGTTGATTTCAATATAAAATTCTATTTTGATGGCATTTTCCTTTCGAGGTAAATCTCAATGTTCTTTTTCTTTTTACTTAAGTCAGTGATTGGCATGATGGAGAAATAGTCATAATTTGAAAATGTTGTGTTCAACCTTTACTAAAGGTTTTGCTTCAATATCTTTTTCTATTTATCTGCCTTCTCAATATTTCTTTAAACAAGTTTATACCATGATCTAGGTAATGTTTTCCAACCTTGTGGATCAGTGATGACATTGCTGATCAATATGTGCCTTTCATATTCAATTTTTCTGTGTGTTTTGAAGTCATATATTCCAAAAACACTAGATGATGTGAAGCATGCTGAGGAGGATGTACAATGAATTTTTAGTGGCAAGGACACTGGAGATATGTACTACCAGACTATCACGGGGCTTAAGCATCTTGCTAAGGCTCAATCTTCACCAAAGAAAGGAGCATTGCAAAGAAGAAGGAGATCTTATCCCAATGCCACCCACTGCTCCATCTGGGCATTCTAGCTCACATGAAATTGAATCAGAGGATGAAACGGATGAAGGTGAAGATAGTTTAACGACTCAAAGGGATATGTTTCTAATGTAAGTTGTCATGGCCCCATCCCTGTACAATTGGAACTATAGTGGAACTTGCACTTCTTTCTCTTTTGGATAGTGAATTTGAGATGCATATATGGATAGTTTGGTATATATATATTGTGGATGTAGTAATGTTAAACTGTAAACGAATGGTATTTATTGGGATGTATTTTGAATGGTTGATACATTTTGGCTTTAAATTTAATTGAGAATTTAGACCTTTTAGCTTTATATCATGGCATTAGCATATTGCAGGTGCATTGGTAATGTAGGTGAATCACAACATTTTTTTTTTCTTTTTTTGTTAATCTACAAAATTTTAAAAACGTTGTGTAAATATGCAAAAACGTTGTCTGATATACAAAACAACAACTTTTTTATCCAAAAAACGTTGTAGAATTATACCTTCCACAACGTTTTTAAGCATCTGCTAATTTTTAGAAAACAAATCTACAACGTTTTTTTTCTAAAAAACGTTATGTATTGTGCTTAACTACAACGTTTTAAAAACGTTGTGTAAGGGTGTCAAATAGATGACGCCCTTAACCACGACGCTTTTCTGACTGAAACCACAACGTTTTTTCTACGTTATCTATTTACTGTTTTGTAGTAGTGATATCAAAATAATTTAAGTCATTAATCACATTAATAAACAATTGTTTTCCTTTTATTAATTAACTTGTTTAAGCATTCTAAAATGCCATAAACTTCATAAAACCTCAAACCCGACACAAAACCTTCGTCACAAATCTGCATAAATCATGCTTAAGGGTCTCAAGTCATAAATCATATTTTTCAAATTTTTGGACATCATATATTTAATTAAATCGATTTATCCGTTTATCATCATTTAGATGAAAAATACCAAATCAGTCCCAAAAATGTTTCTTTTCTGGTATTTAGCAGAATATAGCCTCATATTGAACATATATTTTTCTCGGAATTTGTAAAATTGATTTACTATATTTAAATAGTCCATAATAGCCAAATATTCTCAGATTTTTCATAAATCGAGATTAACTCCAAAATTTATGGAATTTTTACAGTATGTTGTTGTTATACACATGTACTTCCAGTAAATATTTTGTAATTTTTGAACTTATACACAGAGAGTTATTCGGGTGGCTTCATAAAAGTTGCTCTTCACCGTAAAATATATATCTCTCAAACCGTATGGCCAAAAAATTTAAACTTTTTACACAACCTTTAAATCGTCTGATATTATCACTTCAAATGTTTCCAGAATTTTTAAAACATAAAAAGTGGACAAAAATGCCCCCGCTGCTGACTGGTCCAAACACTTATAAGAAAATGGAACAGTTTTCACCAAAATCAACACCACGACTTTTAGAAACGTGATTTTCGAGTTCTACCACTTGGGTTTACCAATCAACATTTATATCTAGCACCTCTCTTCGACAGATCGAGAAAAGAATGCATAGATCAAAAAACGGTGGATATTCAAAGTACCTAAAAGTTAGGGTTTTCAAAACTAGAAAAATTAATTTTCTTTTCTTTTGATTCCCAACCAAATAAACACCCAATATGGGTAAATCCATACGTGAATCCATGAAAAACACATAGATTATAGGGGTTTGAACTTCCAAATCAAAAACCCCTTTTCATCAAATTACAAAAAGAAAGAGAATAAAGCTTAGGAAGAAAAATAGTTTTATACCTTTCACCAAAATCTTCTTTATTCGTTCTTCTTCTTCCATGGAGGATCTTCTCTCTCCTCTTCTTCTCCATCATGGGGCTGTCGCCCTCCTCTCTCACTCCTCCATGGTTTCGGCCACTTCTTCCCTTTGTCTCCCTTTTTCCTTCTCTTTTCCCGTTTCATTATTTCTCTTTCTTCTTTCTCTTCTTATCTTATCTTTTTATCTTCTTATCTTCTGTCTTCTCTTTCCTTATCCTTCTTATTTCCTTATTACTTTGCCAAGTGGCCTTATCATCTTCCAAATCCTTATTTTATTTTAATTGTTAATTTACTTAACAAATAACTAAATAGCCCCTCCTTAAGTGGGTCAAAAAATTGGGCCACTTATTAATTAAATTCTATTGGGCTTATACTTTTATTATTTTGCTTACTAACAAAAATACGTTTGGGCTTCCACCCAAAATTTAATTGGGCCATTATAATACTTGTCCCACACATAATATATTGGGCTAGATTAACAATTTAATTGCCCTTAATCACTTTATCCACAAGTCACATGCTTAATTAATTAATTGGACTTGTTTAAATAATATAACCTCCTTAGTCCATTAAATCTAATTCTCTTGGACTCTAGTTAAATTCTTGGGTTATGACCTTATTATAGTCCATTACTATTAATTCTATTCCATTCTACCCTTATCATTTAATTAGGGTTCCACTACACCTTTGTAAATAAATTCCTTACTCATATATCTTTAATTTCATAACCAAATTAAACTTTGGTTATAACATTAATTATTTGAGATATATAAAATAAATCTCTTAATGTTAGTATATATTTATATACTAATATTCTACCATATTATAACCTCTTAGGTTATTTAATTATCACACCTAATATATATATTAGGTTACATAACTTAATTCTTAATTCACTTTTATATACAAAATAAATGTATTCACATTATATAATATATATTTATTTAATGATATGCATAATTCACATAATCATAACATATTTCACTTCTTACACTAATTTTAACTTTTCTCCATAAAAAGTCAACTGTTAACTTTGACAAAAAGTCAACCTTTACACATTTTGTGTTTACTGTCCATTCTGACTAAACTTGATGTTCCGTACGCAACCGAGCAGTCCATGCTTCAAAAATTATATCTCTAACTCAAATTTTGAGTTTTAAATTACTCTCTTCTTATTGCTAATCGTATTAACTAACGACTTTATACTTATTCAAATTCTTATTTGCCAGTGAAGGCCAACTTTCAAGCTATGTTAATTGCTAACATAGTTTTATCTTGATCCTTATATCATTAACTCAATTCATCATTCCTTTTATTAAAATATATATAGCACCTTACTAAGTATATATATTTCTATATATATACTCATCTTCGTTTAACCTTATAGCATCTCTTTATGTGAAATCTTATCTCCTTAAGAAAATTTCCTTATGTACTTATATAACATTTCTTAGACTATTCAGTTCACATCGAATTTACAGGTATCGTAATACCTTATTCTTGATATTCCTTCAAGTACATATTAATTCATTTCTAGGGTTTAGGAATTTTGTAACCCATATTTTCTCTATTCTCATTCGAATAGCAAACCATATAGGTTTTACTTGAATATTTTAAATAAATCCTCAAATTCTCATCTAGGTTTTATTCTTTAACCTTTATTCTAATCATCCAAGATTTTATCAATTTTCGGGTTATCACATTCACCCCTTCGTCTAAGAATTTTGTCCTCGAAATTAAAGTATACTAATCTCTGTTCATTCTCTTGATCAAAAATAGACTGTTAACTTAACCTTTACAATTTCCTCCTTTGAGGATTTCTCATATATTATCGTATTTCACCAAAACTACTCACTAGGAGTTTACATCTTCTAACCATTCGTCAAAACTAGGTTATCATAATAACCTTTATTCAATCATCTTAGATTCTACTCGTACACAAAGAGTTCACACTATTTCATATCCATCATCACAGACTACCACAACATTACTCTGAAGAGTTTAAAAACTTTTCATATTTGTCTGAGGGATCATAAAAACTATGAACTTTGAGGTTTAGTGGTATTTCTACCTGCTACCTCTTTTAATTACGAAAGAAAGGTACTCTACCTCTGAAACATTTCTTTAATAGGTATGTTTACAATCACGAATAAGGTAAACTACTGATGCGGATACTTTAGATGATCAGTCTATTATACCTTAGTAATCGGAATGACTATATGCGTTCTTAGATTGGAATATTTTATCCAATTAGTATATCCTCATTTTCAAGGTTGTTCATCTCAGACTTATCATAAGATTCCTCACCAAAACAATTTGGTTCAACATAAGCTTTCAAGGAATACTTTGAATTCCATAAATATTTGTCTAGCTGAATCAAATAGCTTAGACGCACATCAATAATTCAAATTTCAATCGAAACATTTCTAGCCAAATTCAGTTGGCAATAAATTATCTTTAAAATTCTTAAAATCATTTTGACGTCATGATACCGTACTGTATATACAGTTTGTTTGAGGATTCCGTAATTTTGTGATTTTGTCATATTACATCATACTATAGTGGGCTGGCGATCTTTAGATCACATCCGACACTAAGTAATTCTGCATTGATAACTCCGTCATTTTTATCATCTTTGCACCAGGTTGCCTGAGACATTAATGATATAAAAATACATTTTGATCATTCAAATCTTTTTTGTCTAGCCGAATTAATTAGCATAGACTCTTCTTTAAACCGTTCAAAAACCTTTGAAAATCATCTTTAATGTCATCATGCCACAACAGGTAACGATGTGTTAGTGGCTCAAAATCCACACCTACACACTAGTCACCATTCGTTGAGGATAACAAAAATTTATTTTTAAAGGCACATTAGTGCGAATTTAGCTTGATGTCAAAAACTTCAAAATCTAACATAGCTAGAAGATTTGGAATACATATGCTTCCACCATCAACTTCACTTTCTCTACTAATCCATTTCTTAATAATTTTATATATTTCTATCATTCTTAATACTTCATTCACACTTAGCTATACCCCAGTTCATCAAACTTACCACACGTTATGAGTTCAGTAACTTGCCACAATCATATGCATTTCAAAACTTATCCTAGTCAGACCATAGGTGTCCATTCGCTGAGGGGTTCAAAACATACCATATAATTATGAGTCATGAACTTACCATAAGTGTGAGTTTTAAGATCTCACAACTAACCTTATATTCTCTACCTATTCATTATACACATGAGAAAAGAATCACCTTATCAACATGCATATAGAAAATAGCACAACATCAGGTTCCAATGATTATCAATGTAAGAAGCTAAGTGGTTGTCAAACCAAACTCGGCCACTAATCAATATAGGAAGTTAAACGGATAATTCCCCGCCCATATAAAGAATTTGTCAACCTAACTACTATATCGACCAGGAAGCTAAGTGATTCTAAAACCCAGTATAAATTCCCCACCCATATAAGGAATCATACAACTCAGCTACTGATCTGAGTCTTCAATTGAAATCCCATATAATCTTAACTTTCTCTTTTCTTAATACGATTTTTTTTTAATCCGTATCTTAACATTTACCACTCTTTTCTGAGTTTACATCGTACCATCTCATAGTACCTTCTCTTTATAGCGTCAAGCTATATCATTCCAATCACTTAACATATCATATGTTATTCAATAATTTAATCTGATCATGTCGTGATCTTATTTTCTAATCATTTCTCCTTATACTTACGATCATTTTATACTACAATCATTTTAGTCTTCTCTTTAATCATATTATATTATGATGTTATTTGCACTTTTCATCTTATAGACATCGTCTATTTAGTATCACCTTTCATCTCTATTACTAGAGTCTGGTAACTCCGGATTCCTATCCTTGTAGCTCTTCAAGATTCTTCTTTAATCGTATTTATCATCTCCACGGTTATAGCCTAATGTACCCCTACCTAAGGTTTATAACCTACGACTTTGATACCAACTGTGACATCCCCAAATCCTGGTACTTTTTACCTCAGATCTGGTACACCATTTCTATAACTATTATAGAAGATATAAACATAAATTGTTTATACATTAAACTTTTACACATCATTCCCAAGGTCTACAACCTTAACTAAATACATACCTTCAATATCTAAAAAGGTTTACAATGCTATTTTCGTTAGAAAATTTAATAGATCTAATTGCACCATAATTAAATCTTGCAATTTGCCTTTGCCTATGTCCTTATTCAAGCTTTCATCTTAATCTGAAAATTTTATCATGATATAGCAAGAGTGACCAAAAAATTTGCCCAGCAAGTTTTAAATACAATGGAGATATATCATGATTTAAAAGAATGAATAAGCTTTCAAGTTTTCAACAAATATAATAATTGTGAAATAACATCAATCAAGTTTCAATAATTGCATGACTGAATCAATAATGTTTGAAGGTCAACAATGACCATGAACATTTTAACTGAACCTTATGATAATGAAGGTGATCAACCTTTCATAACTGATGAACATATGCAACATGCACTAAGTGCGAATCAATAATCAGTATAGACGTGAATAATTATCAATAATCATTCACAAACATGCTTTGTAATATAACTCGACTTTGAGTTAAGGAAACTTGCCTGAACCATTGATTACTGCTACGCAATCTAAGTTAACGTCCTTATTGAAAAGACCTATCAGTTATAAGATTGAACTTTCAATTAGCATAACATACATGTTAACTCATCATCTTATATTAAATTGTCTAACATAGTTAAGTATTAGGCATTACATTATAGCCTTAGTATTATCATTATGGTTTGATAATCTTTTCATCATGACATAACTTATACTTAAAAGTTTTACCTTTTATATGTTATCTTAGTAAATTAGATAACATTTTAGTAAACCGAAATACCATTTCAGTATCCTGAAATCACTATTTCAGTAGACCAAAATCAGTTTAGAAGACTGAATTCAATTTCAGCAACCCGAAATCAAATTCAGTAACCTTGATTCCTATTCCAGCAGATCATACACATAATGTAGTTCATTGACTACCAAATTTAACAATTGCATTGAAAAAATAACATAAATTTCTTATTTTAATCTCCCGTCGTATATTATTAATTATGTAATAATATTTTACGCTAAGGTTATTAACCTTTTAATAACATTCCAGTCAAATACTACTAATAATATCTTAATCCAATATTATTAGTCATATCAAAATAATTTAAGTCATTAATCACATTAATTAACAAATATTTTCAATTGTTTTCCTTTTATTAATTAACTTGTTTAAGCATTCTAAAATGCCATAAACTTCATAACACCTCAAACCCGTCCCAAGACCTTCGTCAGAAATCTGTATAAATCATGTTTAAAGGTCTCAAGTCATAAATCATATTTTTCAAATTTTTGGACATCATATATTTAATTAAATCCATTTATCCATTTATCATCATTTAGATGAAAAATACCAAATCAGTCCCAAAATTTTTTCTTTTCTGGTATTTAGCAGAATATAGCCCCATATTGAACATATATTTTTCTCAGAATTTTTAAAATTGATTTACTATATTTAAATAGTCCATAATAGCCAAATATTCTCATATTTTTCATAAATCGAGATTAAGTCCAAAATTTCTGAAATTTTAACAGTATGTTCCTGTTATACACATGTACTTCCAGTAAATATTTTTTAATTTTTAGACTTATACACAGAGAGTTATTCGGGTGGCTTTATAAAAGTAGCCCTTCACCGTAAAATCTATATCTCTCAAACCGTATGGCGAAAAATTCTCAAATTTTTACACAATCTTCATATCTTCTGATATTATCACGCAAAAAATTTCCAGAATTTTTAAAACATAAAAAGTGGACGAAAATTGCCCCACTGCTGACTGGTTTAAAAAAGTTTTAAGAAAACGGGACAAATTTCAACAAAATCAACACCACGACTTTTAGAAGCGTGATTTTTGAGTTCTACCACTTGGGTTTACCAATCAACACTTATATCTACTGGGCTTGTACTTTTATTACTTTGCTTACTAACAAAAATACAATTGGGCTTCCACCCAAATTTTAATTGGGCCATTATAATACTTGTCCCACAAATAATATATTGGGCTAGATTAACAATTTAATTGCCCTTAATCACTTTATCCACAAGTCACATGCTTAATTAATTAATTGGACTTGTTCAAATAATATAACCTCCTTAGTCCATTAAATCTAATTCTCTTGGACTCTATTTAAATTCTTGTGCTATGACCTTATTATAGTCCATTACTTTTAATTCTATTCCATTCTACCCTTATCAATTAATTAGGGTTCCACTACACCTTTGTAAATAAATTCCTTACTCATATATCTTTAATTCCATAACCTAATTAAACTTTGGTTATAACATTAATTATTTGAGATATATAAAATAAATCTCTTAATGTTAGTATATATATTTATATACTAATATTCTCCCATATTATAACATTTTAGGTTATTTAATTATCACACCTAATATATATATTAGGTTACATAACTTAATTCTTAATTCACTTTTATATATACAAAATAAATGTATTCACATTATATAATGTATATTTATTTAATGATATGCATAATTCACATAATCATAACATATTTCACTTCTTACACTAATTTTAACTTTTCTCCATAAAAAGTCAACTGTTAACTTTGACCAAAAGTCAACCTTTACACATTTTGTGTTTATCGTGTCATTTCGACTAAACTTGATGTTTTGGACGAACTTGAAAGATCCATGCTTCAAAATTCTATCTCTAACTCAAATTTTGAGTTTTAAATTACTCCCTTCTTATTGTTAATCATATTAACTAACGACTTTATACTTATTCTAATTCTTATTTGCAAGTCAAGGCCAACGTTCAAGCTATGTTAATTGCTAACATAGTTTTATCTTGATCCTTATATCATTAACTCAATTCATCATTCCTTTTGCTAAAATATATATAGCACCTTACTAAGTATATATATTTCTATACATATACTCATTTCGTTTAACCTCATAGCATCTCTTCATGTGAAATCTTATCTCATTAAGAAAATTTCCATATGTACTTATATAACATTTCTTAGACTATTCAGTTCACATCAAATTTACAGGTATCGTAATAGCTTATTCTTGATAATCCTTCAAGTACATATTAATTCATTTCTAGGGTTTAGGAATTTTGTAACCCATATTTTCTCTATTCTCATTCGAATAGCAAAACCATATAGGTTTTACTAGAAAATTTTAAATAAGTCCTTAAATTCTTATATAGGTTTTATTCTTTAACCTTTATTCTAATCATTCAAGATTTTATGAATTTTTGGGTTATCACAAGCCTGTTTCACATGTGGATCGAAGGAGCACTTGGCTCGAGGTTGCCCAAAGAAAGCGACATGAAAAGAAAGTGGTAGTAAGGGGCAAAGGTGTTGGTTCTATTGAATCATTTCTACCAAGTCGATCAAATTTAACAATCGTCAAACATTATGACGACGCGGTGATTTAATGCAAGGTATGGTTCCGATCAATTATCTATACGACTGCGTGTTATTTAATTTAAATTCCACTTGTTAATTTATGCTTGATTAATTTGCTTAGAAATTAGGTTGGCTTCGGGAAGAGTTAGACTATTCCCTAAATATAGAAAATGTGAATAGTGATTCCTTTTAAGTTTATGTGTAGAATTGTTGTATTGGTATTAAAGGCCACATGATGTCAATGGATTTATTTCTACTTTGATTTGTGAAACTCTAAGGTTGTTAAACCATGTGGCGATAATTGATTGCCAAAGAAAGTGCGTAAACCTTGTGACTCCGAGGAGGTCAAAGGTAGTATTTTATTTTTTTTAGTTGCAGATCACCTGTACATTAAAGTTATTTATCGATGTTGTAAGCAGAGAAGTTGATAAGAAAATTGTGTGTGGGATACGCAAAGATCAAGATAGCCACTTCGTTAGTTAACTTGACAAGGAAATCGGTGGAATTTATATGGTTAAGAATATTATGACAATTTAAATATTACAATAAGGGATATTCGACTCATGATTTAGAGTTAGTGGTAGTAGTGGTTGCCCTAAGGATTTGGAGGTATTATTTTGGGAAATAGTGTGAGATATAAAAAGACCATAAGTGTCTAAAGTATATTCTCACACAGGGATATTTAAGCATGTGTTGAAGTGATAGTTGGAGTTGATCAAGGATTGTGAATGCAAAATCCTAAATGATTATGGTTGCCGACGTCTGAAGAAAAAGGTAGGAGTTATTTTTATTAACTGCACAAGATGGGTTCATAATAGAAATGGTTAAGTTGTGGTGGGAGGTAAAGAAAGAGTAACTCCAAGATGAAGGTGCCAATTCAAGATCGATATTGAAGGGGGG
Organism: Panax quinquefolius; assembly: GCA_020205615.1. NCBI lineage: Eukaryota > Viridiplantae > Streptophyta > Magnoliopsida > Apiales > Araliaceae > Panax > Panax quinquefolius. Next base: position 1,233,404 of record JAINUW010000585.1, read on the forward strand.
ATGAATGTTGAAGGAATAAACTAGGTTTCATTAGTATCAAGAATTGAAGAGGAAACACAAATATATATTACGCGTTCGACAATACTTTTGGTGGCAAGATATGGTGATAGATTTCATGATATGTCAAAGTTAGCATATTACCTATCGATCAGTGTGCGAAGTTATATGTTAAAGAAATTGTTTCAAGACACGGTGTTTCAGTATCAATCGTGTTGAACTGAGATTCACGATTCACATCGAATTTTTAGAAAAGTTTGGAAGAATGCGTGGAACGCAGTTAGAACTAAGTACGTCATATCGTCAGCAAATTAATTGGTAAACTAAAAGGAAATCCAGACATCAGAAGGCATGCTAAGCGCACGAGGAGTTATAAATAATGTGATACGAGGAATTCGTATTGAGCAAGTTAAGGGTAAGTTAAGAATAAGTTAAGAGTAAGGTAATGTTAGGTGGCATTTTAATTGAGGACTCATATGGTGACTAATCGTACAAACCTTTGTATGGGTAGAGGTTTTGTGCATGTACTTGGTTTATCACATTGATAATCATTGGAATATTGGTGTCGCGCTATCAATGTATATTTGTTGGAAAGGTGATTCTTTTCTCATGTATATATTTGATAGTTAGAGGCTTTTAAGATTAGGTTAAATGATATTGAGATTAGGTTCGGTTCTTAAAACAAAAGCATTTGGTAAGTTCGTGACTCGTAATCATATGGTATGTTTTGAACCCCTTAGCAAATGGACGCCTATGGTCTGACTAGGATAAGTTCCTAAACTCATATTATTATGGTAAGTTCCTGGATTTCCAAAGTGTGGTAAGTTTGATGAACTATATTGGGTATAAAACGGTTATAGTATAGGGAGCATTGATGAAGTTGAAAAGATAGTTTTGAGGTATCCTTACCTCTACAGTTAGAGCGTATTCACAATATTTTTCATGTTTTGGTGATATGATCGAACAAGCTCGACTGCAATCATGTGATCAAGTACGAACCATTATAGTTTGATAAAGGTGTATCCTACGAGGAAATTTCTATTTAGATAAGTTAACAGAAAAGAACAAGTTCTCAGGAATAAAGTGATACCTTTTGTAAGGTAATATGGAAGGACCACAATGTTGAAGAAGCTACGAGGGAACTCGAAAATAAGATGAAGAAAAGTTATCCTAAGTTATTTATGTAATTTATATATTCGATTCTAGGAATAGAATCCTTGTAAGGAGGGAAGAATGTGACGAATGAATTACTTGAGTTGTGATTCTGGGGACAGAATCCTTGTAAGGAGGGAAGGATGTAACAATCCAAAATTTTATTTGTAATTCAAAATATTTATTTGTAATTTAAATAAATATTTTAATTGTCATGTTTGTTGTTAAGTAAATATTTGTTGGATCATTTGTTAGTTAAATAAATAATTCATCAATAATTGTGGATTAACATAATTAAGTGAAATATATTAACTAAGTTGATGTTCAAAGAATTTTGTGGGTGGAAATTTAATTTAATGATTTAATTATATTAGTGGTTAACTAATTATCATATTATATAATGGTAATTTTCTAATTTTCTAATTAAATTTGAGAAAGTTAGTAAGGATTATTTGAGTTGTTGAATAATTATGTGTTAATTTCATTTAATAATTGAATTAGAGAATTGATAAAGATTATATGAATTATTATAATATATATTTTTTAATTTATGTTAGTAATTAAAGTGATGTGTTAATTTATTAAATAAAATTATAATGAAAATTATAATTTTGTAGTGAGGGGTTAAGTGGAAAATTTTATTTAATAAGTTATAATTAGTTTTTATTTAATTAGGATTGGATATGAAAATCCAATTAAATAATGTTGAACTATAAACTATAATATAAATGATTTATTAAAATAAATTAAAGGAATTTTAATTGGGGGTTTATCAAACAAGGCTTAAAGATATTAAGTCATTATTTTAATCGGTTTTGCCAAACAAAGCCTTATGGCTTTTGAATTTGAATTTAATTTAAAATAATAATAATAATAATAATATAATTAATATTTTTACAACTAATATACGTTTAAGTTTTGTAACTATTTTTTTTATATGCGTGTTATGGCTATCAGTTTCTTATCTTTACGCATAAGGGTTAATTAGTTTTACGTGAAAAGAGAATTGGCTTATACTAAGAAGAAAGAAGAAAATTACAGAGAATTAGAGGGAGAGTTTGAGAGAAAGATTCCTGAGAATTCCAAAGAAATTCTTTTGTGTTTTAGAAAGGATTACCAAGAAATTAAAGGTATTCTTCTAACACCTTAATATTATATATGTGAATGTTTTATATTCACGAGTTTTACGTTTTATTGGAATTCAAGTTGGATGAATTATTGTTATATAAACTGAATTATTGAATTTGTGTGTAATTGTGATGTTAGAATTTGTATTTAGACAGAATTAGTGTGGTAATTACTTTAAAAAAGGAAGAAAACTAATTAAAGTGACTATATATATATATATATGGCTTGTGAAAGTACCAAATTTGGTAGTTAATGTGTAAACTAATCTGTAAATTGAGCCTTGAATATGTTAATTCAGTAAGAAACAAAGAGAACGTAGTTTGAATTAGTTAATTTGGTGTAGAATTATGATCTCAGTGCTAATTTTTGTCAAGGATGTCAAAAATGGAGTTGTTGGTATAAAGCATGGGATTTAAAAGATTTAAATTCGTTGTAGTGTTATTTAATTGTTCTAAGTTGTATATATGTGAGGAACCGTGTTTATATGAGTTCTATATCATTTGGGTGAGTTTAAATTGATGTTTTGTGAATGAAATTCGTGATAGTTGGGCTAAATAGAGTCTTTGAAATAGATCGCATAGTTTCAATCAGGCACTCAAGTAATTTCTGCTACCGGTGTCAATGCCAGAAACGGTCCCATGCTTATGTATGGCGCAGCTGCGCCACACCCTGATCAGAGGTAGTGATGCATGTTACTTATGCAGACCTTGAAAATATATTGTAACCTAGTCTAATGAGATGTTAATGTGACAAACATGTAATGAAGAGATTAAAACAGAATTGTATCATGTAATTAGTAATTTCAAAGTTGTAAGAAAATTAGTAAGTTATGAAAGCGATACATTATGATTTAATGTACACATGAGTAGTGAATAAGTGTTTTGAAGTTAACACTTATGATTTATGAAATGCATATGGTGTAAAGTAAAACTTGTACTAAAATTACAAGTTTAACTAGAAGTGTGTGTTATTTTGGAAAGTGGATGTTACTATATCTAATAGATGTTGTGATTCTAATAATATGTGTAGATGAACGTGAGTTGTAATTTAATAGCTTAAGCACGAGGCAAGTTCCCTAACCTTTGCTACTTTATTATTCAACAAGGTTTACTTTTCGATGTCATACTTATGCAATTTCACTATCTCTAATCTCTTATTGAGCAGTTAAGCTATTATTGTTACACAAGTTTCCTAACCTTACTTTTATGTTATGCAAGTTTATTGAAGTTATTATTCAATTGAGCAAGTTCTCTAACTTTAATCTTTCATTATGCAAGTTCTTGTTCCTAACTTGTTATTGTTATGCATATTCTTTAACTCTGAGTTATTGTTGAGTAAGTTTCTAAACTACGCTTTTCCTTAAGCTAGTTAATTAATCATTACTCCTTCGTTTCAAGCGAGGTTGTTTTGTTTATTCAAACTCTGTACTATTGTTTAAAGCTTGTTCTTGTTGAAAAACATTTTTTCAGCGAAAATTAACTGGTGTTCAATTTCTAATCACCAATGTCATTGCACTATCTTACATTGTTGTACCGAAATCTTAGTTGACTAACAATTCTTTATTGATTCAACTAATCCTTAGTTGTTGAATGTTCTAAACTCTAAATTACCCTTAAAGTCAATTCAAACCAAACTTCCTTTGGTTTGCTAATGAATCTGTATAATTTTAAGAATGTATAGTCGAGGACTAATACTTGTTCAGCGGATAAACTATTGATAACCTATCTCTTATTGATACATTCACATAATTCGATTGTAACCAAACTCTTAAATAGTTATTCATCCCTACTTGATTCAACTAGTACTTGGTTGAGGAGCGTTTTAAAGATTTAGAATTCCTTTGAAGTTAATTCCAAACCAAACTTCCTATGGTATGGAACCTGATAATCTAAGTTGAGATGAACAACCCTATATCAAGGGATTATTTTAGAGCTACACAATAGCGTTAAAATGTTTGCGTAATACATAGTATAAAGGGCTGATCACCTGAAGTACGAGATGATGGTCCACATAGTCGTTTAGATTGTTAAAGTTATAGTTGAAACACCTGTTAACCTAGGACATAGAAGATGATTATGGTCTTTTAGACTGTTAAAGGTTAAAGTAGCAATACTTGATAACCTATAATATAGTTCGTGGTCTTATGACCCTCAGTGTATTCTCTTGATGATTGATATTTGTTGTTAACTTAAAATTCATTATTCCTTTGAATTCATAGCTTTTGAATTAGAATTTATTGTTCCGGTAAGAGTACTTTAGCATTAAAAGCTCAGTTAATTGTCATTCATGGAATGTTATTGTATATTATCCTTCTTGTGGGAAATTGTTTGCTCACTCTTGCACAAAACAATGTATATGAAGTTAAGAAGTTTGAATAGCTTTCTACAAGCAAGGGCAAAGTGCTTGATTAGACGACATTTAATTTACCTTTTATTTATGAAGCTTATGTAATAGATTTGATTATGATTATGTTTTAATATTCTACTAATGATTGTAACAATAAAAGTTAGATGACCTGGGATTTATTTGAGATTATGTAACCCCATAATGGGAGATTTATTGTTTAAACTTTTGAGTTTAATTATATCATTTGTTTATGGGTAGTTAATTACGATTTATTTTGATAGTGAACACCAAATCTGTGGGATTGAAGAATCCGGATTTGGGGGTGTCACATAGGTGAACTTGAATATTGATACCGAGGGATTGCTAAGGTTCAAGGGAAGCATTTTGATTCCATCAGTACCTGAAATTAAAGTTGAAATCTTGACTGAAGCTCATAACTCAAGATATTCAATTCACCTAGTGAGTATGAAGATGTATCAAGATTTACGACATCATTTTTGGCGGTTGAATATTTAACGAGATGTTGCAGAATGTGTCATGAAATGCTTGACATGTAAAAAAGTCAAAGTCGAGCATCAGAGACCAAGCATATTACTTCAGCCGTTGAAAATACCAGAATGGAAGTGGGAGAATATCCCAATGGATTTTCTGGTAGGTCTTTCGACTACTCAGAAAGGGTACGATGCAATTTGGGTGATAGTGGACAGACTGATGAAATCAACCCACTTTTTGCCAATAAAGATTAAATTCAATCTTGATCAATTGGCAAAGTTATACGTTAAGGAGATCGTTTCAAGACATGGAGTTCCAGTATCAATTGTGTCAGACAGAGATTCATGATTCACGTTAAACTTCTGGAAAAGACTACAAGAATGCACGAGAACATAGTTGAGAATGAGTATGGCATACCATCCTCAAACAGACGGCCAAAGCATATGAACAATCCAGATGTTAGAAGATATGCAAAGAGCGTGCATTATGAATTTCAAAGGAAACTGAAATGATCACTTACCATTGGCTGAATTCGCCTACAACAACAGTTTCCACGCAAGCATTAGCATACCGCCTTACAAAGCATTGTATGGCAGAAAGTGCAGAACTCCACTGTGCTGGGATGAAGTTGGTGAACGTCAACTGTTAGGACCAGAACTGGTACAACAGACCACTAAGGTTGTATAACTCATCAGAGCAAGATTGGTAGTTGATCAAGACAAACAAAAGAAGTATGCTGATCAACACAGACAAAATCACGAATTTGACTTTGGAATTTTCGTTTTCCTAAAAGTTTCTCCTTGGAAGGAGAAGATCCGATTTGGTAAGAAAGGAAAGCTAAGCCCAAGGTTTATTAGACCCTTTGAAGTGATGCGAAGAGTAGGTGAACTGGCTTACGAGGTAGCTCTACCTCCTGAATTAGAACATGTTCACAATGTCTTTCATGTTTCAGTATTAAGACCGTATAAACCCGACTACAAACATGTGATCGAGTACGAACCGTTATAGTTCAATAAAGATTTGTCTTATGAGGAGATTCCTATCCAAATAGTTGATAGGAAAGAACAAGTGCTCAGAAATAAAGTAATACCTTCCGTGAAGGTGATATGGAGGAACCGTAATGCCGAATAAGCTACGTGGGAACTCAAAGACAAAATGATGAAAAGTTATCCTGAGTTATTTTTTTGATTTGTGTCTTCGATTCTAGGGACAGAATCCTTGTAAGGAGGGAAGAATATGACGAATGAATTGTTTGAGTAGTGATTCTTGGGACAAAATCCTTGTAAGGAGGGAAAAATATAACAATCCAGAATTTTATGTGTAATTTTAAATATTTATTGAATTAAATAAATATTTTAGTTGATGTGTTTATTGTTAAATAAATATTTGTTTAATTTGATTATTTATTAGTTAAATAAATAATTCATGAGTTGTGGGGAATTAACTTAATTAAGGTAATATGCTAATTAAGTTGATAATTGGTAATTTGAAGTTAATTAAAACAAAAGAGTGATGAAATAATTATTATGTGGTAATATTCTAATTTAATTTAATAATTAAATTAGAAAGTTTATAAGGATTAAATGAATTGTTATAATGTTGTTTTAAATTAATTAAGTAATTAAAGTAATGTACTAATTTATTAAATAAAATTATAAGGAAATTATAATTTTGTGACAATTGGATTATGTGGCATTTTGATTTAATAAGTTGTTGTTAGTTTTAATTTAATTAAATTTGAATATAGAAATTTAATTAAATAAAGTGTGACAATAAACTATATTGTAATTGAGTTATTAAAATAAGTTAAAAGGAGTTTTAAATGGGTTTTACCAAACAATGCTTAGGGCTAGTTAATCCTTATTTTTAATTTAATTTTGCCAAACAAGCCTTAATGTGTTTTGAGTTTTAAAAAGTAACTAATATATTAAGTATAGGTTTTATGTTTATAATTTTTATTAATATGTATTATATCGGTTATTATATGAATATATCTTATATCAGTTACATTATAGAACGTATAATACAGAGAAAAAAAAAAGAAAACAGAGAGAATGAATTGTTTGAGTAGTGATTCTGGGGACAAAATCCTTGTAAGGAGGGAAAAACGTAACAATTCTTGATTAATTAAAAGTATAAATTATTATTCTCTTTCATATTCTTGAGTTTTCATTCTCTATAATTGATTTTGAAGAAAATTGTTGAAGATATGGTTATATGTATGTTAATTTCTGTATATAAATTGTTTTATGTGATTTAGAGTTGATTAATCCATGAAAACATTGTAAATATGAAGAGATTATATTTATAATGTAAAATTCAAGAACATGGCTTATTGGGTACTAAAATTAGTGTCCAATTCATGTTGTAATGTATAAATTGTTTGGTGATTGTGAAAATACATGATGAAAAGAAAATAATATGATTTAAACAGACTGTTTTGGTTGTTAAATGAATTTACAGTAATTAGTTTCGCTAAGAATGCCAAAAAGTGAAGAAATAGTAAAAACAGTAAATTTAAAGGTAGTAATTTGGAAGTTTATGTTGTTTATATGGTTAGAAATATGTTAAGAACATTAATTTATATTTCTGTAAAATTATTACAACTTGGGTAAGTTGGAATGGTTATTAGAAAGGAGCATTTAGGCTTAATTTGGCTTTTTGTTGTGTTCATTCGTGAGCTCTGCAGAATCGACATCGGGTACCCCTCCTTCGATTTCAGCGTTACTGTGTATTTTTGACAATTTGGGGGGTAGCGAGAATCGGGGAGTTTTGGTTTTAGTTGTGTGCAGTCCTTGTATGTTAGTCTAACCTAATCTAACGAACTTGATAACATGTTGAACATGTAATAGGATGTCATACTAGGTTGTTAACGTTTGTATGGTGAAATGGCATGATATATTGATAAGTTGTAAAAGGGTTAAAATGTGATACTCGTGAGAAGATATAATGTTGTTTAAACTTAAGATTCGATACTTCGGTCTTACAATATATGGTTTGTGGTAGTAAACAAAACTTAAATTAAGTTAATGTGCTATACTAAAAGTGGGAACTAAACTCATGAAGTTAATATTAGTGTAACTAATGAATGTTGTCAATACATATGATTTGTGTAGGACTTGTAATGAACGTGAGTAGTGATCGTTTAACCTACACACGAGGCATGTTTCCTAATCCTACTCTTATTTCAACAAGTTCTCTAACCCTAATCTTTATTTGAGCTTATCCTATTATTTATCTATGGTTCATAATTATTCTATAACATATCGTTGTTAAACCCTCGCATTGTCATTAAACTTTTGATTCAACTAATCTTTAGTTGATATACGTTGAACTCTAAATTACCTTTAAAACTTATCCAAACCAAACTACCTTTAGTGTAGACTCATATGTTAAATTGAGATGAACAACTCTACTATAGGGGATTATTTAAGTGAAAGCGTTAAGATGTTTGTGCACAATACATGGTACGAAGGGTTGATCCCCCTAAGTACGAGAAGGAATTTCATATAGTCTAAGGACTATTAAAGGTTCAAGTAGAAATACTTATAACCTGGGATATAGTTCATGGTCTTGTGAACCTCAGATGATTTTTAATATCGCTACTAGAAAATGTTATTCAATTCAGTTGAGCTTATTCATTGCCAGTTATTATGTTATCTTTAAGTGATCATTTTTTTTGCTCACTCTTGCATATATATATAACCATTGCAACTAAAGTTGAGAAGGTTGATGAGCCAACCACTAGTAAAGGGAAAGGCAAGATGAACAAGTGTTGAAGACTTGTTAATTTGTTGAGATTTATGTCTCAGACATAGTTTTAATTATTGCGATGTAATTATTTAATTTTTTTGTATATGATGAATGATTTAAGGTTAGACAACCTGGGATTTTATTGGATTTAATTATGTAACCCTTTAATGGGAAGATTTATCGTTTAAATTTTATTATATTTGGGTAGTTAGAAATGAATGATTGTACAGTGAACACCAAATCATGTGGGAATGAAGTACCCAAATTTGGGGGTGTCACAGATATTTCACCACTTGTAGTTCAATCCCTTCTAAGAGTTCCTGCCACGGCCCTCAAAGGTCGGACCATTCGCTCTGGGCCCTTGAGTGTGGATGCCATAAGTAGGACATTGACTGAGCCTCTGCCTGATGATCAGAGGGTTAGAGATCACATTCTTCGGCGATTGTTCTTGATCATCATCAGGGGTTGTTTCTTAGGGGACAACTCCTTGACGGTCTCTTTTGCTTTAGTCAGCGCCACACGTGATAAGGATCGCATCAGAGACTTTGATTGGGGCTCGTACACCTTTGCCTCTTTCATTATAGGAATGTGCCTACGCTCAGAGGGCGTAACAGAGGTTTAGCTAGGCTCTTACCATTGTTGCTGATTAGTAATTTTTCTTTATCTTCTGCTTTTCCCCCGCTCGGGTTGTCAATTTTCATTATCGATGACATTTGATTTTTTCATTTTCAGTTTTGGGCATATGAGAGGCTCCCTTGCCTTCGTCCTGTGACTACATTAGGTCTGGAGACCTATTCACGGGGATGGAGATGGCATCACTCTACTCTTGAAGAAGTCCCTGTAGCAGAGGGGTTTACCAATTACGTGGGTTTCTTACACCAAGAAGCATTTGACAGTAGGATTTGAGGGTGACTTTTGAACTGGGATCGAGCATGTATTATCCACCCGTCAGATTCTTCTCCTGACTGATGGAAGCAAGGAGCTCTATTTAGGAGAGCGTGCTATCAAAAGCATCACATGAGATATTCGCATTCCATTCTTTCCTTCAGCTAGGCGATATGCATCTCAGTGATGGCTTTAATTTTGGTGGGATCCAGTTCAATGCCTCTATTGTTCACTAGAAATCCCAACAACTTACCTCATTTAACACCTAAGGCACACTTGGCTGAATTCAGCTTCAAGTTATATTTGTGCAATCGGTTGAAAAGCTTTTTAAGGTGGTCGATAAGGTCATCTTCCTTCCGGGATTTGATGATGATGTCATCAACATAGACCTCTATTTCTTTATGCATCATGTCATGAAAAAGGGCCATCATGGTTCGCTAATAGGTGGCACAGACAATGATAAGGCCGAAAGATAAATGTCTATAACAAAAGGCTCCCTAAGGAGTGATGAAAGCTATTTTATCCCTATCCTCTTCAGCAACCATGATCTGATGATACCCAGCGATGCAGTCAACAAAAGAATACATGCCATATTGAGACGTGTTGTCTATTATTATGTGGATAAAAGGTATTGGGAAATTTTCTTTGAGACAAGCTTTATTTAAATCCCGATAATCCACGCATACTCGTAGCTTCCCTTTGGGCTTAAGCGCAAGAACTATATTAGATAGCCACTCAGGGTAGGTTGATACCATGATGATGCTGGCTTTGAATTGTTTAACAATTTCTTCCTTGACTTTCAGACTCCACTTAGGTTTCAATCGCCTGAGTTTTTGTTTGATTGGCTTGAATCCTTCCTTAATGGGCAGTCGATGGATGACTATATCAGTAGACAAACCGATCATGTCCTTATGTGACCATGCAAACACATCCTGGAATTGAGTTAGTAGTGCAATCAGGTCTTTTCGTTGGTTTTGGTTAAGGTCCGTGCCTATCTAGATTTCTTTAGGGTTTTGTGAGGTTCCGATATTGGCAGAGGTGGTTTGATCGAGGTTTGGTTTGGGTTTGTCTTTGACCCATTCTTTAATCTCCTTGACCACCTCATAGTCCTCTATCTCCTCTTGCTCAATCCCCATCAAGTTAAAGTCCAACTTTACATCAAAGTTGTAGTTATTGAGGAGATTTGGCCTTTCATCAGCAAGGCTAGACAGATCCACCTCTAGAGTCCTGAAACAAAATGCTTTCACTTAATATATGAGATTTTTTTATCATACAAAGCATTAGCAAAAGCATGACAAAAGTAACTGCTAATACTGTGCAACAAAAATAAGCAGTCAATAATATCTACACAGGGCAGATGTACTTTCTGCCATTTTTACCCTTTTTCGACATATGCAAGGAGTGCTAGTCCAATTGTCTAGGGCCAAGTCTTTTTGGATAGCTATGATGAAGGGATAGTTAACGTCATCTTTGATGATGACCATGACTGAATTCATATCAGGGTTAGTACTTTTCTTTGACCGATTCTCCTTAGCCCTATTTATGCGAGAGGTCGAGATTTGATCTTCTAAATATTTATAATCTGGGAAATCCTCGTTCATACCTTTAGTATGTGTCAGGAAATGCATCTTTGCCAATGTTGGGTAAAATCTAATTACGTACAGCACGCAAGTATATGTGATTAACAAGTAATATAATGATAAGAGTAGCATCATTCCCACAGAGAATTATTTAACAAGAATTACCAATTACTAACATATGACCAATTTTATCTTATTTAAACAAATAATTTAATAATTTAATTTAAATTAATTAAATAAACTATTACTAACTACCCCTAGAATGAAACAAGATAATGAAGACTTGAGATTACAATTTCACTTATTGTTTAATTTAAGTCAACACACTTCCTGTTAAGCCAAATTATGTATATTGGATTGTTAATCAAGAACACGAAAGTAAAGTATGGCCATCTCTCAACGCACCATACTCATATCAAATGAAATCCACAGATGATAGAACCAACTTGAACACCCTAATTAACTAATCCACTATATCTCTATGTGAATTAAAATTAAGAAGATTTTAAGTTTAAGTTCTTGTTAGATTACATGCAATGCTTCGGTATATCTCTATCCTAAGCACAAATTATGAATTCCAACAACATGTAGAACAAATAGATATATGTTATTATGATAAGATCTAAACCCATAATCTGTCTCTCAAGTTCATATGGATTATCACAGTAATGGTTAGCTTGGAAATTAAGTAATTAAGGGCAAATCATAATAGACAATCCAATTACAGCTAATAAGACCAATAAGAAAGCATATTAAAGTAAAATACATAACAAGATCCATAGTAATCTCAAACCAGAATTTAATTCATAATTGTACTAGAATACATCATCCACAATTGATTAAGCATTAAAAGACAAAAATAAATAAGAAGAGGATTTAGAAATGAGATAAATAACTTTGCACTCTCTTGCTTCCAATCTTATTCTCCAATGATGATCAATAGCTTTAATATTCAGTTCTTAGTTAATCTAAGGTTCCTAATCTAAGAGAAGAATAAAAGATGAAATTAACAGAAGTTTATCCCAAGAGGGATTTAATGGAGTCTTAGTACTAGTCTCTCCAATCCAAGTTATAATCAAGAATTTATAGTTCTAATGGAAACCCTAGCAAGTTAGGCAACTAACAATCATATTCTAGCTCAAATTGGACAAGATAACACCCAAATCAGCTACAGTAGCAGCGCACCCCGCGCTGCTCCTAGGCCAATTTGGTCGCACCCCGCACTATAGTACTAGGAAATCTAATGGTTCGGCATGCCCAGCGCCGCTTTTAGTTCATTTTGGGTGCGTCCTGCACTGGTCAATTTTCTACTACAACGACCTTTGGTAAAACAGGCATAACTTTTGATCTACTAGGAGTTATGGGGCCTGCCACCTACCAAATCAAAGAGACCGACGAGATCTATAACTTATATTCTTTGAGAATTGACAGAATCTGGCCAAATCAAGATTGAAATTGGGCATGAAGTAGATGTTGTGACGCCCCCAAAATAGGTATACATCACCCATTCTGAGTCGCCAAATACATGGTATAGAATACAAATACAAACTTAAATATACATCATGAGTTGTGAGTTTTAATACAAATATTGTCTTCTACACAGTATTCAAACTTAAAATAAGTTCTCAAAACATTTATTATCACACTATTTCACATAATAGCGAGGACTACTAATGCAAACATCTGGACCGTCACTCTGTTCCCTGACTAGTCCCAGCTATATTCTCATTTCCTGAAGAGAACAATGAAAGCAAAGGGCGAGCTCAACTAGCCTAGTAAGAAATATTACGACTAAGATAATGCAGAATAAATTATCGTTAGCCTTCAACAGTGTTAAACAGATAAAATACAATAGACATCAAGTTTAACTGCAGCGGAACAAGCAATCCATTAGAAGAGTCGAGTAAAGCATGATATCTACTATCTTCTATGATTTAAAAGATTTTATCATCAATTTTATCGCTGAGACTCATCTTAATAAATATTCCACATCATCGAATCACCCCTGCACTACGGCCAAGGATATTCATTAGTATCACGACCATAAATTATCCATGCACTACGTGCCAAGGATAATCGTGTTTTCATCAATGGTCTTGATCATGTCAAAAACTGTCCATCAATGCACTATGGGCCAATGAGGACTTTTACCACATCATTTGTAACATTACGGTCATGATTATACCGAATAATCCCTGGTCATAATCATACCAAGTCCATCTATGCACTACGGGCCAAAGATGACTTTCATAACAATATAAGCATGAGGATTATGACTATGACATAAGAATTCAATTAAATGAAAGTAAAGGATAAATTTTAAAGATTTATAATTTAATTTATCCGAAATTCAATAATGTCTAAATTATCAACATGATACTGCTTTGTGGAGTAAATTTCAAGAATAATATTGTATCAAAAATGATTTGGACCAAAAAGGAATCAATTTTTTTTATGAATAGTACTCTGGGTGAATAGTAACTAAATGAATAGTACTTTGTGAATAGTAACTTCGAGAATAGTAACCTCGTTAATAGTACTTCAGCATGAAATGGTTAAAACTTATCAAGAATGCTCAGAATAATATTTTCATGAAAAGATATTTGATGAAGCGCAAATACCAAAGAATTTTTTATCATTTCAGGAATTATAGAAGCAATACTTACCATAGTAAGTTTAGAGTTAGAAATCTGATATGAACAATATACGAAACTGCAAATGGATTTTCAACTGTCATGCGGTAGTCCACATAGACAGATCATTTCCATAATTTAATAACAAATAAATACGAAGGGTTATTCACCAGGCATACTGTAATATGCGTAGACATGTTATTCCCATATAATAATAAAGAATGGAATAACAAAAGGATTTCACCATGCATGCGGTAGTCTGCGTAGACAGGTTATTCCAACAGAATAATAAAGAATGGAATACCAACCCTTACGAGTGTAGACAGTGATATTTTCTGCATGCCTGTTACTAACATTATAGGAGGGCAGAATCATCTTTCGGAGATAACCCTGGAAGAAAGCTCACATCCATTCCGGATACCACCAGAAGTTCGGTCTCCATTCCGGATAAGTTCACAACCCGGACCACACACCGGGAGTTTCAATCTCAACCCCAGAATACACACCGGGAGTCTCATTCTCAACCCCAAAAACACACATCGGAATGATCATTTCCAACCTCGGAGATAACCCCGAGTTTCGTCCTTGGCGATAACCCAAAGGAATGTTGTTGCAGTTCCGGCGATAACTCTGAAAATGCTTGTTTCAACACATGCTATCAGCTTCAATCTCAGCCCTCCTGCCAAGGCACTCATCTCTCAAACCCGAAGATAACATCGGGCATACAAGCATTCAAAAGATGACATTGCGGCATTCAAACACTTGCAGCAGTCCAATCTCAGATGTAACCCTGAGTAACGTCTGCTTTCAACTCAAACTGGCAATAACCCCAGCGAAGAGTCAAACGTCGTCTTGCCACATCATCTGCGCGTCGTCTCGACACTTCAATACATACATACATACAACTATGTCCTTCAAGAACCAGGATATCCAATCCCGAGTGACTATTACGCATGGCAGTACCCCGGATAGAATTTGAAGCTTGAAGACCATGGGCATGGTCCCCTCTTCCTGACTTCGTACAACCTCTAATCCATGTCATTGCGTAACTCTCGACACAAGCTAGCCGAAGAAAGTCACACATACCTCGTTCGGAAGCTCGTATTGAAGTTCTGTAAGTTCAAGCGGACATTACAGTGCGTGAGTGCACGTACTTCGAGATGACGGGACCCACAAAGCCTGGGCCCACCACGACCATCCGCAAGTGTAACTGCAGCTACCGTAGGTACACCTGCGGCCATTAGTTTATAAATATGAGCTGATGGTCAGCCATTTGAGGAAGAGAAGGAGAGGAAAAGGCGAGGAAGCCCTGTCCATTTTACTCTGTATACACATCTTTTGAGTGTTTCCTCATCTTTAAACACTTGTTAGCTCACATATAGCTATCTTTTATCTGACAGGAGCTGAGTGCTTATCTATTTAAAGTCATAGAAGTCTACTTTGGCAGCCCACTGTAAGCTTTCTCACATTATATAAAGCCTTCTTCTCTTATTAGCACACACTGTTATACACATTGAGAGTCGTGTTATGTGCGTTTGCCCGGACTTCGGTCCGTGGTTTTCATTTTTGTCTGTATATATATAGTTATATATGTATATATTTCATATATGGACTAACATTATCGAGTTATGCCTCGATTGAGCCTAGACTTCGGTCTGGAGCATTTATTGCTTATATATATATATATATATACTTATATATATAATTGTTGTCAGACATATCTGATGAGCCTGGATTTTACATCTGGTGCCTTTACTCGCTTTTATATATATATATAAACTTATATATATAATTGTTGTCGGACATATCCGATGAGCCTAGATTCACATCTGGTGCGTTTACTGCTTTTATATATATCTATTTGTACATATATATATATATTTATATTTATGTCAGACCTGTTCTTTACTTCGTGGCCTTTTACAGCTTTATTTACATTTCATCCTGCCTGGAGTTTACTTCGTGGTAGTTGATCGCTTTTACAGCTTTATTAATATTTCGTCTTGCCTGGAGTTTACTTTATGGCAGTTGATCGCTTTTACAGCTTTATTTATATTTCGTCCCCATGGAGTTGCTTCATGGTGGTTGATCCTGTCTGTATATATATATTTACAGCTTCTATATATATAACTGCTTACTACTTTCCATACAAACTGCAGATTATCATGTGAGCCTAGGAATCATGTGATCACTGATTGATCTCACCATGAATCTAGATTAGGTTCCATGATGGACATTTTTCAATTGTGAAGCGACTTGTATATTATTTACGTTGTCTAAATTTCCTTGGATGGTCATCATGCCCATGAGGAGTTCTAAGATCATAGTATATTATTTTCTCGAGAATGCTTCGCATCTCGAAAATAAAAGAACACAAGCCGAGCATTTAATAATAAAATGGAAGTATCAAAGGCCTCAATTGCTATTGAGCACAGGGTTTAAAAAAACCTCTTTTACAAAACGTCATTGCTATATCTTGTTTAAAACTTAATTTTTCTATAAATTCAAACCCTTTGTATATAGGTGCGAACGAGGTACATCACTACTTCCAAATAATTGCACATTGATCCACACACACACACACATTCATATAATAGTTTCTTTGAAAAGTGGTGGTCACCGTGGTAACACAGATGTCGGGGGGTGCCTAACACCTTCCCTCCGCATAATCTAGCCCCCGGACCCAAATGAATCACGGTTTCACAGACCCGTTTAGCAGTGTTAAATCACTGGGTCAATGTGCAAACCTTTTCGGTTGCGTTGGTGCAACCAGTTAAATACACCAACTGGCGACTCTTAAAGTCAAATCGTCGACATTATACATGTCGGACCTTTTTCACTTGTTTTTTCAAACAAATCTCACATTAACATGAGAACACCAAAGAACAAGTAACGAAAAGGGACACAAAAAATCCCGATGTCGACAGGTGGCGACTCTGCTAGGGACTCCAGTAAGAGGGCTTAAGCCGCTATTACAAGATTTTCAAATTTATTATATGCTTGTGTATGAATGTTGCATTTACATTTCTGATGAATGTGTACGAATGCATTTTTATTTACTGCACTGCTAAATATCTATCTGTGATATTAGTGCTTCGCACATGTCATCATTTTGCATAAACGGTGAGACACGTTGTATATGAATGTATGTTGTCTGGTTCCTCCATAAGGAGGCTATCCTGTCGGTGTTTGATTACTGGACTCGCATGAATAATAATTCCAGCGAGGTTCAGGAAAGGCACCACCCAGATTCGCTCCAGTTGAAAGATCGGATTAACTTCCCGTTAAGTAAATTGCAATGATCTGGGAACCTTCAAGCCAAAAAGCCGCGAGAGTAACCCTAAGATAGGTCAACCTCTGATAAACCAAACGCGGAGGAAAGTCTCTTCATACTTTCCATTTTCAATTACTTGTAAATGCATTTACTTGTAATTTTATTCCATGTTCATCCATATGTAATGGAAAATATGAAGAATATCTCTGTATGCATGCATGTTATCAATTAACAACCGGTTTTGTAGGACAAAAATTCCTAAAATGAACATGTTATGATAACATTTACATTACCCTAAGACTAAACTACATAAGTCTTTTGTAAGGAAGCAATTGGGCTCATACCGCTTCAAAATCCAAAAAGGCCACAGCTCACACGCCTAATCATGTCTTCTTCCTCGACTACCTAATGTTGTTTCCGAGAAGAATTTGACGGATTAATTAAACAAATTACAAACTTGGCTGGTCTACTGAAAGAATTACACCAATCCACTCAGGGTACGAAGATACCTACACATACAAAATCCTCTACACAAGGAGAGGTTCAAGGTCTGGAAAAGACAATTCCAGAACCTCAGTTGGATACAACCAACAAAGACCCTGAAAACACCCATCTCAAAGGAGATCCAGACACCGGTGATATTATGAAGATGGTCCTTCAAATGGAGGAAACTATTCGTGTTCTCAAAGGGATTGGAACATATGGTAGTGTTTCATATGCAGACCTTTGCATATTTCCTGGTGTTCATTATCCAGAGAAATTCAAGACCCCTGATTTTGAGAAATATGATGGATTAGGGGATCCTTATACATATTTAAAGGTGTTCATTGGAGAACTCAGATCTTATGCAGAAAATGAAAAGTTCAGAATGCAGCTATTTCAGAAAAGTCTGACTGGAGAAGCCCGTTCATGGTATACCAGATTAGACAACTCAAAGATCCATAGCTGGGAAGAGCTGGCTCACGCCTTCCTCACTCAATACAGTTTTCAATCACAGATGGCTCCTGACTGGTATCAAATCACCAAGGTCAAGAAACAGTCTAATGAGTCATGTAGAGAGTACGCTCAAAGGTGGAGGCGCCTTGCTGCTCAAGTTATTCCTTCCATGACAGAGACTTTCATTGATGTACAGGAAGCTCCTTTCTATGAAAGAGTTCTAGCTGGTATTGGCAAACCATTCTCTAAGATGATCAAGCATAGAGAAATTGTTGAGATGGGATTGAAGTCCGGTAAAATTCAAGACCTAGCCGCTCTTAAAGTTGTTGCTGAGCCCATCCAATCCGGATCATATGGAAACAACCCCCGGAGGGTCCATAAGAAGAAAGAGGAGGATGTTTCCTTGATACTACAAGGACAAAAAGGCAATCAAAGCCTGCCTATGCAGAGGAGAAACTACTCCTCTTTTCCAGCACAATCTTCAAACCCTCCATTGCCTAAAAGTGGAGAAGTAAAGTGACCTCAAATGTTCACACCGTTAGGAGACTCGCTCGAGAATATTCTTGCTCTTCTGACTACTCAGAAGAAAATTACACATCTTATTCCACCAGCCAACCCTAATGGGAGGGGTTTTAAAGCTACTCGGAAGTGTGCTTATCATGCCGGAGCACCTGCACATGATACTCAAGATTGTTGGGCCTTGAAACACAAGATTCAACATCTATTAGACAACGGTAAGATCGTGTTCACCAAACCAGATCAACCTCATGTGCAAGACAACCTTCTTCCTCAACACAAAGAAGAAGAGGTCAACATGATTAGTTAGAGTACTGGACAAGGTTCCAATTTTAATGGTGAATCATCCTAACCCATCAAAGATGGTGTTGACAAATGGGATTATGCAAAGTTCCAATTTACCATGGAACGAAAGGTGAAAGCTCTTTGCAAAAAAATTGAGCAACTGGCAGAACTGGTGACCCACCATCATTAACTCACATGCCAATTAATCAGGCAGGATCATGCCTATCTCCTTCCTTTTGTTATAAATGCTTCCTCAACACCTTCAGAAAGCGAAGCTATGGAGGATAAGGTTGTGAAGAGAGCAAATGCTAAAGCCTGTCGTGAGTTTTCCAATTAGAGGGAATTTACCTATTTGGGCCAATCTATTGAGGAGATACTGCAGATGTTGATCAATGAAGGAAGAATTACCTTCCTCCTCCCTCCAATCGATCCTCGTTCAGGACGGTTTAATTCTGATGAAGTGTGTTAATATCATTCCCATTCTCGCGGTCACAGCACAGAAGAATGCTGGGCACTCCGCCATCTCATTCAGAATCTTATTGATAGCGGTGTCCTGCAAATAGCAGATGATTACACTGTGCAACTCAAAGGTGGGAATGCATGTCCTACCAAATGGAAGGGATCAGTAGCAGTTATATCCGCAGTAGATGATGAGACTGTCAAAGTATTTCCCATACAACCAATTCAACTCAAAGGATCTGACAATCCTTTGAAAGTGGCTGCACCAGAGCCAATTTCTTTATCTTTCAGACCACAATATCCTGTTGTCAGCTTACACAAAGTCCCATGGAATTATGGAGAAGCTGAAGGATTCACGTCTTATACTAGTGCTACAGTGTAGAAGGAAAAGCCACTATATCTTCCTTAACGGGTTATTAAACCTACTTCCAAAGTAAAGGGGAATTTGCCCATGGAGAAGATTGAAAAATTCCTCCGCACTATGTGCCACAATGAAACCAAAGTGGTTTTAAGCTTGCGAAAAGCTCCACACAGGATTTCAATACTGGACTTGGTTTTCTCTTCTGAGGATCATCGGAATATCTTACTGAAGGTTTTAGAAGAAGCCTACTTGCCAAAATTAATGGATGTGGAAAAATTTCAATATTTGGTTGATCACATTTTCAACAAAAATGTGATATCATTCACTAATGACGACATACCTCCCAAAGGGACCGGTCATTGTAAGCCTCTGCATATTGCAATTTTGTCTTCCAGGTACATGCTAGCTGGAGTTTTGATAGATGGAGGTTCATCTCTAAATATTTGTCCTTATGCCACCTTGGTAAAGATGAATATCAATCTCAAGCGGATCCAAAGCAGCCATACGGTCATCAGAGCTTTTGATGGATCCCGATAAAATTCCATTGGAAATATTGAATTGCCAATTGAGATTGGTCCAAATACATTCAATCTATCTTTCCACATCCTCAAGATAGACTCAGGATACAACCTACTATTGGGGAGACCATGGATACACATGGCTGGAGTCGTTCCCTCCACACTACATCAACAACTAAAATACATTATCAACAACAGTCTAGTCACTATCAATGTTGAGCCGGAATGTCCTAAACAAGGAACTCTACCGATCATCAGCTTCAATTCAGAAGTTAAACTTGCCAGTTTCCATACTCTAGAAGTGAGTAATACAAAATACCATTCTATTGGAGCGCCACTTCCCGTACCCAAAATTTCTGACGAGGTTATGTCTGCCACTCAAGAAATGATGTTATTGGGTTATCAACCTGGACAAGGGCTTGGTAAAGATAAGCAGGGTATTAAGCACCCTATCCAAATGTCCAGTTAAATTGGAACAGCCGGGCTAGGATATTCTGCCAGTTCTAGGCACAAGAATCCTCATAAGCACAAGCAGGTTCCTCAAGCTTCCGCCGCACGGCAATTTCTATACCTTTACCTCATGAGTTGATGCAATCTCTAGTAAAGGTTCCAGCCCATGTTGTGGCTATGTTGTTTCCAAAACCAGTGCCAGTCAAAGCAAAAGAGGTGCTGATTCCTGATCCCGAAATGGAAGAAAAGGAACAGAAATGTAAACATGACCTTGCCTTAATGATGGTAGGCATACGCGTCATTGTTCATGATGAACATATAAATAGATACACCCCAGACGATGATTGCCCAGATGTCATGGTTATCATTCGGGAGAAGGAGGTCAATGACGATCCTTCCATCACTGCAGTCCTTCAGGACTTTGCCCTCGATAATTGGAGAAGCACTCCATGCATTGGTCGACAAGGGTAAAATGGGCAGAAAATCCCTATGCCATGTAGATAACTTTAATTGCTTGCTTTCCTTTACAGTGCTAGCAATTATTTTATCAAGTACATGCTAACACTTTTGTATGATCGAATAGTTGCATATATTAAGTGGCAATGATCTTTTGTTTCAGACTCAATTTAGATCCGCTCAGATTTTTGCGATGAGGTGCCTTCTCTCCACAAGGGCTGTAACTTTGATGCAAAGTTGGACTCAGACTTGATGGACATACAAGAGGACATTGAGACACCTCAAGAGATTAAGGAATGGGTCACAGACAAACCCAAACCCAATCTTGATCAAACCACTTCTTTTAATATTGGAACCTTAGACAACCCTAAGCTAATCCAAATTGGTTCAGACCTTACCACAAATCAGCGGAATGACATGATTGCACTATTAACCCAATTCCAGGATGTGTTTGCATGGTCTCATGAAGACATGGTGGGTTTGTCCATAGACATTGTTCTTCATCACCTTCCCATTAAAGAAGGATTCAAGCTGGTTGGGCAAAAGCTCAAGTGATTGAAACCTGAGTGGAGTTTAAAGAAGAAATTGTGAAATAATTTCAAGCTGGCATTATCATGGTGTCTACATATCCGGAGTGGATATCCAACATTGTTTCTGTGCCCAAACCAGGAGGAAAGGTGCGAGTCTGCGTGGATTACAGGGATTTGAACAAAGCTTGTCTTAAAGATAGCTTTCTCGTGCCCTTTATCCACATTCATATTGACAATACTCCTAAATACGGCATGTACTCCTTTGCTGATTGCTTTGTGGGGTACCATCAAATTATGGTCGCTGAGGAAGATCATGAGAAAACTGCTTTCATCATGTATTGGGGAACTTTTTGCTACAGACGGTTGTCATTCGGCCTCATCAATGCCGGGGCAACCTATCATCGAGCTGTGATGGCTCTTTTCCATGATTTAATGCATAAAGAGATAGAGATCTACGTGGATGACATCATTGACAAATCCCAAAATGAGGAAGACCACTTAGACCATCTCAGAAAACTTTTCAACAACTTGCGTAAGTACAACTTGAAGTTGAATCCCGCCAAGTGCGCCTTTGGTGTTAAGTCAGGCAAGTTGCTAGGTTTCCTAGTCAGCCACAAAGGTATTGAACTGGATCCTACCAAAATCCAGGCCATCAAGGAAATGCCCATTCCTCAGACAGAGAAAGAAATACGGGGATTTTGGGGAAGGATCAACTTCATTAGTAGATTCATCTCTCAACTCACAGCAACCTGTGAGCCAATCTTCAAACTATTAAGGAAGAATTCCTCCATGAAATGGAATGATGAGTGTCAGAAAGCCTTCCATACCATTAAAGAGCAACTGATTAACGCTCCTGTTTTGGTACCTCCCAGGGATGATGTTCCGATGTTCATGTACTTGTCCATAAATGACAATGACATGGGTTGTATGCGTGGGCAAAAAGATAATAGAGGCCAAGAATGAGCTATCTATTACTTCAGCAAAAGATTCAACATCAGTGAACACAAGTACACTCTAATTAAGAAGACTTGTTGTGCTTTAGCATGGGCTTCCATGAGGTTACAACATTACCTCTATGGTCACACAACCCATCTCATATCCCGAATGGATCCTCTCAAGTATGTGTTCAGTAAGCCTATACTGAATTGTCGACTATCCAGATGGCAGTTGATCCTACAACAATTTGACATAGTCTACGTGATACAAAAGTAAGACAAAGGTCAAGGAATTGCGGATCAACTGGCCGCTGCACCTGCAGGGAACTACAAACCCTTGGAAACATACTTTCCCGATGAAGGGATAATGACCATTCAGCTATAACATCAGTACGATACATGCCGTATGTGGAGAATGTATTTTGATGGAGTCATATAACGTAAGGCCTGAGTTGGAGCAGTTCTAATATCCCAGATGCAGGGAGCGAGATCTCGTCATTGTCAAATTACAGCTTTATCAAGACCAACAACACAAATTGAGTATGAAGGTCAGATCATGGGGCTAAAACTTGTCCGTTCAATGGGCATCAGGCGGTTAACTGTCTTTGGGGATTCTGAATTGGTAATCAGATAATCCACAGGAATTTATCAAACCAAAGAATTACATTTGTTGCCTTACCATCAGCAAGTTCTACAGATGGCTTTGGAGTTCAAAGATTTCTCCTTTCTACATATTCTTCGTAATAGGAATGATTTTGCAGATGCATTAGCAATGTTGGCCTCCTTGGTTTACATACCTGACAAGGAAAACATGCCAAGCATCACGTTTACTCTGCAAAAAGCCCCAGTCTATGGGAATTACATTGGAGAAGTATCGGGTGAGCTACTTCCCATCCACAATCCTTGGTATCAAAACATCAAGGAGTATCTGCATGATGGATCTACACCCGCTGAGGCGAGCCTAACTGAGAAGAGGCAGATCCATTGACTTGCTATGAAATTCTACCTGAACGGAGATGCACTCTATAAAAGAGATGTTGGATTAGGTTTCCTTAGATGTCTAGATAAAGACCAAGCTCAGAGACTCATGGATGAGATCCATGGTTGAGTATGTGGCCCTCACATGAGCGGACCCCTACACTCAGAACGGGGCATTATTGGCTTACACTCAAAGCTGACTGTGATGATCACATCAAGAGGTGCTATCAATGCCAGATTCATGGGAATGCTATCCATGCCCCTCCAAGGGAACTCCACAATATGAGTTCTCCATGGCCCTTCTCAATGTGGGGAATGGACGTGATCGGGCCCATCGAGCCTAAAGCCAGTAATGGACATCGATTTATATTCACCATGATCGACTACTTCACCAAATGGGTAGAAGCAGCCTCCTTCCCTAGGGTTACTAAAGAAGTCATCATTTCTTTCATCAGAAATAATGTTGTTCGTCGATATGGACAACCAGAGGTCATTGTGGCAGACAATGCTAAGAACCTCAACAACAAAATGATTGAGGAGTTATGCAAAAAATTCCACATCAAACACCTCAATTCCGTCATCTATCGTCCAAAGATGAATAGTGCTGTTGAAGCAGCTAATAAAAACATCAAAAAGATCATGCAGAAAATGTCCGCCAATCACAAAGGATGGCTTGACCTCTTGCCTCTGACTTTATTAGCCTACATAACTTCCATGCGTGCTTCCACTGGGGAAACCCCTTACTCATTAGTCTATGGGATGGAAGCAGTGCTCCCCATAGAGGTGGAAATGGAATCCCTCAAAGTATTGATGGATGCTCAGTTGGGTGAAGACTAATGGGTACAAGACAAGTATTACCAATTGTCTCTAATAGACGAATGGTGATCCGCGGCTATCTTCTATGGTCAATTATATCAGCAAAGGATCGCACGATCCTACAACAGAAAAGTCCAACTAAGGCAATTCAAACAACATGACTTAGTTTTGAAGATGATCATTGACAACCAAGATCAATCTAAGGGAAAATTTGCTCCTAACTGGGAAGGTCCATTTGTTGTCTAGGAGGTATTGACATGAGGTGCTCTCAGATTACAGGAAATGGATGGCGATGAATTTTTACAGTTTATCAACTCGTACACCGTGAAACGGTACTATGTTTGAAGTTACCATCAAACAAACATCCTAGTTTTGATCATCAAATCACCAGTCATTCCGATTTTGAACACTCTCTTTTTGAATACTCTTCTGCCCCTCAAGGAAACATACACTTCAAACCAGCAACCTGGTATCAATTCATTTCAAACCTTCCATACAATTTTGGTTATCCTGAAGACGGGATTTAACCTTTCACAATTTCGGTTATCCTGAAGACGAGATTTAACCTTTCATAATTTCAGTTATCCTGAAGACGGGATTGAACCTTTCATAGTTGCAGTTTATCCTGAAGATGGGATTAAACTTTTCTACGCCTGCAATTTATCCTGAAGACGGGATTAAACTTTTCTACACTTGCAGTTTATCCTGAGGAAGGGATCAAACTTTTTCCACACTTGCAGTTTGTCCCCATTATGGGATCAAACTTTCTTCTCCACGCAGTATAGCCTGCACATGGGATTCACGCTTTTTCTTCAGCTGCGATTCATCCTGAAGGGCGAACTACGTTGACCTGATCTCCTCTTCAATAGGAGTACGTAGGCAATCATATTCTATATGGCTCGGTCGCAATACAAAAAAAAATAACAAAAACATTTCTGCCCTTTCTATACAAAAAATAACAAAAACATTTCTACACCCATCTGCCTTTCACATTCAGCATTGAACCTCTTACACCAGGTTCGAACTACGCAGACTTGATCTCCTCTTTAATAGTAGTACATAGGCAGCCATTTATGGTTCAGTCTAACCCCTACCAGAACAAAAATTCTTGTTACACGGTACTGGGATCAACTTTTAATTCGCCAAATTTGATCAGTTTCAGATCAAAGGGATGGAATTACCCAACCTCTTCTCACAAATAGAAGATTCGGTGACCATCTAAGCTGCGATCGTGCCTCAAAGAGTAATACCAACCCATAAGAGATTGAATTAACTAGGCTTCTCACAAATAGAAGTACTGGCAACCATCTTTGGTGCGGTCAATCTCATAGAGGAAGAAACTACCCTCCTCTCCACTTTTCCATACAGATACCAGTCCCAAGACACCAAAGATGGTAGGGATTTACAAAAATTAATGATCCGTTCTGAGAGATCTTGTAACATCTCAATGTCCATCTATCAAGGATAAGTTCAGAATGCATCAAGATCACAAGGCCCTTAATAAACAGGCAAATATCAAGCAAGTATCAAGTCATAACTAAAAGGGAAGTGAATCAAAATATATTTCTCTGTCATACATAATACTGTTTGATATATACATATGTGTTGTACATGACAAAATGGCTAAGCTAGTCTGTGCAGGAAAATACAAAGCTATCTACAGATCTGTATGTGTGACGCCCCCAAATTCGGGTATCTTCCAACCCGACAGATGGTGTTACACGGTACTACCATTCACACATACATTCAATTGAAAAGTCTCAAAAGGACTAATATAGCTTCTATATATCTAAAATAATATTACATTTCCCAAGTTCATTATAACCCATTCGTTTGTTCTTGTCATAATATCAAATATATTACAATCGTTCACCTATACTATTACATAAGTAATCTAAGGGTTCATCTTTCCCTTTCCCTTATCCTTGCCTGAGCCTTCGGTCCGCTCGATCTTGGCTGTGTTCATATGGTTCAAGCAAGAGTGAGCATGACTAGCTCAGCAAATACTACAATTCTAATAAACAACATGCTTGAAACATAGAACTCATATTTCTTCAGTAACTGAACAATAGTTATGAAGTACTATTCATAATTCAAAATAGCACTACTTTTCATTCAAAACATTTTTCAACAACAATATTCAGCAGAATATCAACTAAGGCTTAGAACTATGAGCAGTTCATAATTTCTTTTGAAAAGGACAACCGGGCACTAAGTCCGTAAGTCCGGCATAGCTTACGAGCACTTTTGGATGATCAGCCCATAGTACTCTATGTTGATCAACACTACATTCATTAAACGTGTATACGTTTAAGTTGTGGCAGCCTCACGTGCCTGTTTTTAAACGACAAAAACATTTTAGCATACTTGCTCTTTGATTGAAAACCGTACCAATATAACTCAGTAAACATAAATCATGCTTGACAGAATCATAATATAAGTCTAGCCGAAAGAGTTGGCTTTAGACTTCATCATTCAAGACTTCATGTGAAAGAATACATGAATTACAAAACTTGTCCAGACTGAACTGGACAAGGGTTAGAATACTTGCCTTCAGCGTCTCCTTACTGATTAACACATACACTTTAAGTCACTACGTTTCTACAATACATGATCATATAACGTACAACATTAGGTCATATATAATCAAGTATGTATACTAATATATCTTACCCTTCATCTCAATCTAAATCCTGACTTAGATCTGTTATTAAGGTTTCCGGCTTTTCATTACGTCATTCACATTACGTTCACATTCAACTGATTATTAACCTCTAATCATCATACATTAAGTGTCTTACAATGCCTTAACAATGTTATATTAACACCTTAGTTCATTACTATAAAGTTCCCTTTCATTCTGTACTTGAAATAATTCTTCACTGTCCATTGCCTAGGGTTCATTTCTTTGTGCCACCCATTGCCCCTCATATCTCATCTTGTGATGGTGAGCTAGTTAGCGATGTGTCGGCCTTCGTACATAAGCACTGCAAATACCACGATTAGTTCTTCATCTCATGGCTTTGTGGCGTGAGTTAACGATATCTTTCAGTTCTAGCCTCGCCTTTTGGGCGCGTGGGCTTTAAGTATTTGTGGAGTCATGGCATACGGACTCTGTGCCTCAGATAGTTTCAAAGTTTAAAAATTTTACGAAACTCTCGGACTCATAACTTCTTCGTTATAAGTCCAAATTGGCTCGTTCAAAAGCCTACGGTTCATAAATTACATACTCTATGTGTTCATGCAAGAATTTTATCTATTTGACTTTGTTTGCTAAAATTTTACCTATCAGTTAATTTTTAACAAAAACGATAAATGTTCGTGAACGTTCAATGCTCGTTTCTTCGTTCTAAGTCAGAATTTGGTTATTTTCGAGTCTACAACTCTATAATGCCAAATATGACTTGTCTCCATCAAAAACCAATGTTTCCGACTTCAAACACAAAATACGACTTCCATTCCGAGAATTTCACGAATTCGACGATAATCGTCCAATTGTGTGAATTCCGGAAAACAACATTCTTAATGATTCTAAATTGATTTCAACCAACATATGATCATTACCAGTTACTTATTACACCAACTTATAATCAAAGTAGGTTTTGACTTATTCTCATAAGTCAATGTCTTATTTAACATATGAACTACAAATTCTCAAGCTTATGACTTCCTATGAACTTAAGTCCATCAATCAACGTTCTCATACTATATTCAATATACTAATATCATATGCCAAACATATGTTAAGTTCTACATGATTCTAACAACTTATTAGAGTTCAACTTGCATATTCAACTTATTCGTCTTAAGTCCATTCATAACTTAATTCTTATATATTCTAGCATACATGTTCATTAATTACGCTTCTCTTATCATCCTATAATGATAGAGATGGAAAATATTGGACACAAGATCATTACCTTTGATATCTAACTTCTTTTTCTTAGAAAATCTAACAAAGGAAGCTTTGACTTAAAAGTGCTTATTCTCTCTACCAATTAAGTTACTTTATCTTGAGAGGAGTTGGGTGAAATGAAAAAACCAACAAAAATGAAATGAGGCTTGTATTTATAGGCATTACAAAGCTAGGGCATTATGGACTTTAAACATCCCACCTCCTCATTCCACCTCCTTACTATTCATTACCTTACAACTAAGTTAACTTGCTAGCCACTTCCCTTTCTTGCTCATCACAACACTTGGGCACCAAACTATTTGATTGCCCATCAAGTCTACCCATTTCATACGTGGTTTGCCCCATGTATCATGGCTTACTCATTGGGCTTTGTTAATTAATCTAACTACTTTCTTGTTGGGCTTGTGCTACCATAGTTTGGACTTATGACTTATCAAACACCTGGGCTTGGGTATCACTTCTATTGGACTTATACTATTAGGTTAATAATCCTACAAGTCCATTACCTTTAATTAATAACTTAACATATATACACCACGTATAATTCTCGTATGTTAACTCGTATATTAATTCTTAATATACGTTATTTCATTCCCCATTCATAATAGTATAATACGTTGTATTATACTTACATTCATTACCTTCATATAATGAATACATATTATACGATCACAACTTTCTTCCTTTACTCTTAATAAACCTTTAGGTCCACATGCAAAATATTACGATTTCCATACTTAGATTAATATTACATAATCAATATCGCCTTGATATTATAACGTTACGTATTTCTCGGAAGTTCAAAAATAATTCCCGAGCAAAAATCTATGATTAGTGTTTTTCAGAAAATTTCTCGGAAAGCTTTCATTTTCGTCTTAGAAATTCAAACACTTTAATTCTCCCACGTAGTTAAAATACTACGACATTCCAACGTTTCTAGGTTATAGAACAACATTCATCTTATCCATATGTAATAATAATAAATAAATATTATTTCATTCATTATTAAAAGTATTTACAACGGTTCGATTTTCTGGGGCGTTACATTTTCTCCCCCTTATAAGGATTCTGTCCCCAGAATCTCGCTATAAAAAAAAATTACACAAATAATTGAGGGTAATTCTTTTTCATCATTTCTTCTAACTCCCACGTTGCTTCTTCTGCATCGTGGTTCTTCCATAACACCTTCACGGAAGATATAACTTTATTCCGTAGAACTTGTTCTTTTCTATCGATAATTTGAATCGGTGTTTCCTCGTACGTTAAGTCTTTCTCGACATGAATAGGTTCATATTATATCACATGCTTATAATCTGGCTTATAAGGACGTAATATAGATACGTGAAATACATTATGTATTCGTTCTAGGTCTGGAGGTAAGGCTATCATATAAGCTACCTCACCTACCCGTTTTAATACTTCAAAAGGTCCTATAAACCACGGACTTAACTTTCCCTTCTTTCTAAAATGTACATTTCCTTTGTAGGGAGATACTTTTAGGAATACGTACGAACCTACTTCAAACTCCCGATTCTCTCTATGCGGATCTGTAAACTTCTTTTGTCTGTCTTGAGCTGTTAGAAGATGCATTTGTATCTTCTTAACAATATCTGCTATTTATTGTACCAATTTTGGTCCCAACATTCGGTGTTCTCCTACCTCATCCCAATACAGTGGCATTCTGCATTTCCACCCATACAGAGCTTCGTAAGGCGGCATACCTATGCTTGCATGATAACTATTGTTATACGCAAACTCCACTAATGGTAGATGATCATCCCAACTACCCTTGAAATCCATGACAAAAGATTTTAGCATATCTTCTAACGTCTGAATTGTCCTCTCGCTCTGTCCATCCTTTTTTGGATGATACGATGTACTCAAATTCAACTGCGTTCCTAACTGCTCTTGTAGACTCCTCTAAAAGATCGATGTGAATCGTGGGTCACGATCTGACACAATCGATATTGGCACCCCATGTCTAGAGATTATTTCCTTAATATAGAGTCTAGCTAATTGATCTAAGTTATACTTGACCCTAATTGGCAAAAAGTAAGCCGACTTCATCAACTGGTCCACTATTACCCAAATCGCATCATACCCCTTCTGAGTAGTCGGAAGTCCCACCACAAAATCCATCGTGATATTCTCCCACTTCCAATCCAGAATTTCTAATGACTGTAGCAAGCCACTAGGCCATTTATGTTCGGCCTTAACTCTCTAACAAGTCAAGCACCTACTCACTTATTCGGCGATCTCTCTCTTCATGTTTGGCCACCAGAAACTCTGTCGAAGATCTTGATACATCTTAGTGCTACCAGGATGAATTGAGGACCTCAAACTATGAGCCTCTTGCAACACCTGCTCCTTTAAATTTGTCTCATTTAGAACCCAAATTCTTCCTTTAAATCTCAATAATCCCTCATTATCAAGACTGTACTTAATATCTTTTTCATTGGCTAGCCGCTCCTTTATCCGGTCGAACTCATCCATTTTGAGTTGTACCTCTTTAACTCTCTCTACGATAGTAGATTGTATCTCCATCGCAAACAGTATTTGTCCTCCTTCACTTGGCAGCTTCACTTCCAACTCCATTCTATCCATCTCTGTTATCAACTCAGTTTGAGCCATCAACAAAGACAACTTTTCCTGACCCTTCCTACTTAAGGCGTCGGCAACTACATTGGCTTTTCCCGGGTGATACAGGATTTCACAGTCATAATCCTTTATCAACTCCAGCCATCTCCTTTGCCTCATATTCAACTCCTTCTATGTGAAGTATATTTTAGACTCTTATGGTCCATGTATATCTCACATTTTTCTCCATAAAGATAATGTCTCCATATCTTTAGAGCAAAAACTACTGCGGCCATTTCCAGATCATGAGTAGGGTAAACTTTCTCATAATCCTTCAACTGCCTAGATGCATACGCAATGACCTTGCCATGCTGCATGAGCACACAACCAAGTCCTTTATGTGAAACATCACAATAAACTACAAAATTTCCTGTGTCATCGGGTAATGACAAAACAGGCGCTTCACTCAATCTGTTCTTTAGTTCTTGAAAACTGTCCTCGCATTTGTCAGTGCAAGTGTATTTCACCGTCTTCCTCGTCAAGTTAGTCAACGGAGTAGCTATCTTTGAAAAGTCCTGGATAAATCTTCGATAGTAACCCACTAACCCTAGGAAACTCCGCACCTCGATCGGCGTTTTCGGCTGTTCCCAATTCATAACGGCTTCCACCTTCACTAGATCTACTGAAATCCCCTCATGGTCAATGACATGACCTAAAAATTGTACCTTCTTCAACCAAAATTCAAACTTAGTGAATTTCGCATACAATTTCTCCTTTCTTAGTGTCTCCAACACTAATCTAAGTTGTTCAGCATGATCTTCTGGCGTCTTAGAATAGACTAGAATATCATCTATAAACACCACGACGAACTTGTCCAAATATTGTTTGAACACTCTGTTCATCATATCCATAAATGTAGATGGTGCATTTGTCAACACAAACGACATCACCGGGAACTCGTAATGACCATAACGAGTCCTGGATGCTGTCTTTGGCACATCCTCCTTCCTAACCTTTAACTGATGATACCCCATTCTTAAATTTATTTTAGAAAAATACTTAGCCCCTTTTAACTGATCAAAAAATCATCAATCCTGGGCAATGGGTATTTATTCTTTATTGTTAACTTGTTCAACTCTTGATAGTCGATACACAGTCTTAACGATCCATCCTTCTTCTTGACAAATAGTACCGGTGCTCCCCACGACAAAACACTCGGTTGAATGTACTTCCTATCCAACAGTTCTTGTAACTACACCATCAACTCCTTCATCTCCACTGGCGCCATACGATAAGGTGCCCTGGAAACTGGTGTCGCTCCTGGCACAATGTCTATCACAAACTCTGTCTCCCTATCTGGCGGAAGACTCGACAATTCACTCAAAAATACATCAGCGAATTCTCTCACTACAGGTATTTTTTCCATGGTTGCTACAACTCTCTGGATATCAACAAATGACACAGATAACATACGCATCCCTTTCTCAGTAATTTCCTAGTTTGTGTCATGGTTAGACAACACAAACGTCCCGGCGATCTATTCCCGTAAAATACTACCTGAGGTTGTTCTAACGTCTTAATGTTCACACATTTATTTTGACAATCTATAATTGCCACATGGTTTACTAACCAATCCATTCCGATAATTACATCGAATTCTCCTAACTTTATCGGTAGCAAATCTACCGATAATTTGCAACCCCATATATATATCTACACAACATCTCTTATGAACATCTTCAACAGGAATTATTTCTTCGTTTGCTACCTTAATATTTAAAGGTATAGGCAACTTTTCGGGAAGTAATCCTAATCTTCTAGCAAAATCGCATGCTATAAACGAACAAGTAGCACCCGAATCAAACAGTACGTACGCATTGATATCGTTGATCGAAATAATACATGCGACGACGTCCCCTGATGCGACTGCATCTTGGACTGTCATGTTAAAGGTACGACTCATCTGCCTACCCGGCTGTGCTGGTCCACTAATAGCTAACTTACCACTATTAGTGCCCCGGTTCCTATCCGTCCCCTTCTTCGGGTAGTTCTTTGCCATGTGGTCAGTTGATCCACACACAAAGCATCTGTGGTTCTTCTTCAGACTTGGATAATTTGGCGCAATATGCCTCTCCTGTCCACAGTTGTAACAGACGGCCTTCCCCTTGAGACAGACTCCTAAGTGAGTCTTCCCACAGGTCTTGCAGCCCTCCATTCTTCTCTTCGGGTCTCCTTGCTTCACTCCGGTATTCCCAGAGCTAAATACCTTCCTCTTCTGACCCTCGCCACTACCACTGGCTCCCTTGACCTTTACTCTCCCGTCTACTTTCCCCTTACTTTTCATATCTTTGTGGTACTGGCTCAATGCCTCGCTACCACCTTCGGCAATTATTTCCTTCTCTAAAACGGTCCCAAAAGAAGTACTTTGGAACACTGATATGCGGTTATAGAGCCAGGGTTTCAAGCCCTGCTCGAACCGTCGCGCCTTCCTCACCTCAGTATCCACTTGATGTGGAGCGAACCTTGCCAGTTTATTAAACTTGGTGGCATATTGGGGAACCGTCATGTCCCCTTGTTTCAACTCCAGAAACCGCATCTCCATCCTCCCTTGCATGCTCGTGGGAAAGTAGTTCTCGAAGAATATCTCCTTAAACCTCTCCCACGTCAGATTCGCTATCCCAACCCTAGCCTGATTGGCTTCCCACCAAAAGTTGGCCTCTCCCTTCATCATATAGGTCGCAAAGGCAACCTTTTGGGCCTCATCGACATTTGCTATTACAAATGCCTTCTCTATCTCCTTAACCCACGTTTGGGCTTCAATAGGGTCTATAGTTCCTTTGAACTCCGGCGTACCCACGCTCTTGAAATCCTTAAAGGTAGTAGCTCGTACTACTCCTAAATTTATGGGGATATTAGCCCCTGTTCTATTAAAGGAAGCTATTATCAGGTTAACAAACTCCTGCATCGGATTAACCGGACCTCCCTTCAGTTGATTTACGCTCGCACCTTGATTACGTTACACTCTTCTCGGCGGCATTTTGCTGATACAATAAACACATTTCGTTATTATTCCTTTCTTTATTAGTTATCATTAATATTAACAATAACTCCAACATCCATAACTCATTGCTTTCCATAAAAAGGACTTATATTCATTCTTTGTAGTATAATTCTACATCGGTTACATACACAGCCTAAGTTGATTACATTACTTTCCCGCTATCGCTTTCCAAAAATTGGAATTTACAAAAGACTACCCTTTACTATACAAAAAGGGCTTTACGTCACTACTACTTACAAAATATTTACATACTACTCTAACTACTACTAGTCTACATCTGCCTCAAGGCATTCTCGAAATCTACCTTGGCAAGACCGACAATAATATCACGGCTAATAGTATGTCGTGTTTGCCCTACCTCCATAGGATATCCAGCTACCTGTTACTGGAAATCTGTATGAGAACTCCTATAGATATAGGACATCCTCCCTATCTTCTGCACCTTGGTCTTTAGCTCCTCCTTGAGCTCAAAGACCTCGTGCTTTAAATCGTGGACTTTTTCCTTAACCAAAATCCTCTTATCATGTTCCTGCTCCCACATGGACTCGACATCAGTCTTGTCCTCTATAACCATTTAGAGCTCTGCTTTTAGCTCCTTGACTTCCTGACAGTAATGGATATTTCTATCCAACACTAACATGAAAAGAGACATCATCGACCCCCCAGGAGTTATCTCCGCTGCTATAGCCACTAGATTAAAGGACACTGTCTCTACTTCCTCTTCTATCATCCCGTCGAATACTGACATGTAGTCAGCATTATCTGAGTCTCCAGACTCAATAACCACAACTTTAGGCTCTGCCGCTATGGGGTTCGGTATAACCTCTACTTGGTTCACCGATTCTTCACTAATGGCTTGACCATCTACAAACATTCCATTTATTCCTGACATCTACACAAAACAATTAAGTTGATTAGTACACATCAGTAGAATAATAAAAACACATAACATAATCATAATGCATTTTTATAAGGTTATTTTCTTCTTGTACTTCTTTGACCTCTCTTAAGGTTATGACTTAAGGTTTTTAAACACCCCTTAAGTTTTATAACCTATTGCTTTGATACCAACCTGTGACGCCCCCAAATCTGGGTATCTTCCAACCCGACAGATGGTGCTACACGGTACTACCATTCACACATACATTCAATTGAAAAGTCTCAAAAGGACTAATACAACTTCTATATATCCAAAATAATATTACATTTCCCAGGTTTTTTATAACCCATTCGTTTGTTCTTGTCATAATATCAAATATATTACAATCGTTCACCTATACTATTACATAAGTAATCTAAGGGTTCGTCTTTGCCTTGCCCTTATCCTTGCTTGAGCCTTCGGTCCGCTCGATCTTGGTTGTGTTCATATGGTTCAAGCAAGAGTGAGCATGACTAGCTCAGCAAGTACTACAATTCTAATAAACAACATGCTTGAAACATAGAACACATATATCTTCAGTAACTGAACAATAGTTACAAAGTACTATTGATAATTCAAAATAACACTTCTTTTAATTCAAAACGTTTTCCAACAATAATATTCAGTAGAATATCAACTAAGGCTTAGAACTATGAGCAGTTCATAATTTCTTTTGAAAAGGACAACCCGACACTAAGTCCGTAAGTCCGGCATAGCTTACGAGCACTTCTGGGTGATCAGCCCATAGTACTCTATATTGATCAACACTACATTCATTAAACGTGTATACGTTTAAGTTGTGGCAACCTCACGTGCCTGTCGTTAAATGACAAAAACATTTTAGCATACTTGGTCTTCGATTGAAAACCATACCAATATAACTCGATAAACATAAATCATCCTTAACAGAATCATAATATAAGTCTAGCCAAAAGAGTTGGCTTTAGACTTCATCATTCAAGACTTCATGTGAAAGAATACATGAATTACAAAACTTGTCCAGACTGAACTGGAATAAGGGTTAAAATACTTGCCTTTAGCGTCTGCTTACTGATTAACACACGTCCACTTTAAGTCTCTACGTTTCTACAATACATGATCATATAACGTACAACATTAGGTCATATATAATCAAGTATGTATACTAATATATCATACCCTTCATCTCAATCTAAATCCTGACTTAGATTTGTTATTATGCTTTCCAGCTTTTCATTGCGTCATTCACATTACGTTCACATTCAACTGATTATTAACCTCTAATCATCATACATTAAGTGTCTTACAATGCCTTAACAATGTTATATTAACACCTTAGTTCATTACTATAAAGTTCCCTTTCATTCTGTACTTAGAATAATTCTTCACTGTCCATTGCCTAGGGTTTGCGCTGCGGCGCCACCCATTGCCCTTTATCTCGTGTTGCGGCACGAGTTAGCAGTGTCTGGCCACCATACATGGCGCTGTGGCGCCACAATTAGTTCTTCATCTCGGCGTTTGGCATGCGAGTTAACGATAAAGATCTTTCGGTTCCGACCTCGCGGTCTTTGACACGCTTTAAGGGTAGCATGGTGAGTCTCGAGATAGTTTGCAAAGTTTGAAAATTTTACGAAACTCCTGGACTCATAACATCTTCGTTATAAGTCAGAATTGGCTCATTCAAAAGCCTACGGTTCACAAATTACATACTCTATTTGTTTATGCTAGAATTTTATCTATTCGACTTTGTTTGCTAAAATTTTACCAATGAGTTTATTTTTAACGAAAACGATAAACGTTCGTGAACGTTCAACGCTCGTTTCTTCGTTCTAAGTCAGAATTCAGTTATTTTCGAGTCTGCAACTCTGTAATTCCAAATATGACTTGTCTCCATCGAAAACCAACATTTCTGACTTCAAACATAAAATACGACTTCCATTCTGAGAAATTCACGAATTCTACGATAATCGTCCAATCGTGTGAATTCCGGAAAAACAACATTCTTAATGATTCTAAATGGATTTCAACCAACATATGATCATTACCAGTTACTTATTACACCAACTTATAATCAAAGTAGGTTTTGACTTATTCTCATAAGTCAATGTCTAATTTAACTTATGAACTACAAATTCTCATGCTTATGACTTTCTATGAACTTAAGTCCATCAATCAATGTTCTCATACTATATTCAACATACTAATATCATATGCCAAACATATGCTAAGTTCTACATGATTCTAACAACTTATTAGAGTTCAACTTGCTTATTCAACTTATTCATCTTAAGTCCATTCATAACTTAATTCTTATATATTCTAGTAGACATGTTCATTAATTACACTTCTCTTATCATCCTATAATGATAGAGATGGAAGAATATTGGACACAAGATCATTACCTTTGATGTCTAACTTCTTCTTCTTGGAAAATCTAACAAAGGAAGCTTTGACTTAAAAGTGCTTATTCTCTCTACCAATTAAGTTACTTTATCTTGAGAGGAGTTGGATGAAATAAAACAACCAACAAAAATGAAATGAGGCTTGTATTTATAGGCATTCCAAAGATAGGGCATTATGGACTTTAAACATCCCACCTCCTTTAATCCACCTCCTCATTCCACCTCCTTACTATTCATTACCTTACAACTAAGTTAACTTGCTAGCCACTTCCCTTTCTTGCTCATCACAACACTTGGGCACCAAACAATTTGACTGCCCATCAAGTCTACTCATTTCATACTTGGTTTGCCCCATGGATCATGGCTTACTCATTGGGCTTTGTTAATTAATCTAACTACTTTCTTGTTTGGCTTGTGCTACCATAGTTTAGACTTATGACTTATCAAACACCTGGGCTTGAGTATCACTTCTATTGGACTTATACTATTAGGTTAATAATTCTACAAGTCCATTACCTTTAATTAATAACTTAACATATATACACCACGTATAATTCTCGTATGCTAACTCGTATATTAATTCTTAATATACATTATTTCATTCTCCATTCATAATAGTATAATACGTCATATTATACTTACATTCATTACCTTCATATAATGAATAGATATTATACTATCACAACTTTCTTCCTTTACTCTTAATAAACCTATCGTTCCCAAATTAGGTCCACATGCAAAATATTACGGTTTCCATAATATTATTTTATTCATTATTAAAAGTATTTACAAAGGTTCAATTTTCTGGGGCATTACAGTATGTATGCGGACTATTAGATCTAACATAGCATCCCTCTCTGAAGACGGAGGTAGCTCTACAAGCTCCTACCTAATGGTATCTACACGAGCTAGCAGATCAGAGGTTAACTGCATGATGGCATAATGCTCATCAATGTAAGCACTCATGTCGGCAAGACTGACAGTCATCTGGGATCTAACGGAAGTACTATCTGCAATGGCCACATCCCTAATAGATAAGGCGGCATCCCGCTCCCCAATCAGTGCATCCTTGGCTAATATAGCCTCATCCCTCTCTAATAGAGCGGTGTCTCTCCCATCAAGAGCTATCAACATCACGGCCCTAGCCTGATCTCTATCATAGGTCATCAGATGTAAGCTCAGCTCCAAATGTTGTATGCAAGAATCTTGAGTAAATGCTTGATGCTTTTCGGGGTTGGAGAATCCATCACGGATGTTGGCGACCAAATAGATCAAATCATCGATGGGAATAATAGCCTCCTCTATAGGCTCCTCATCGTCAGAATCAATCCCCTGCACTGTGGATACTGCCGCAACCGATGCAGTCTATGTCTCCATCCATGCGGAATACTCTATGTAACAACCGGATGATCGACAGAACTCTTCAATGACCTCGTTGATCCCGGCAGTATACAACCCGGATCTGTCCTCCCACGATAAGCGGTGTGAAGCAAAGCGCTGACTCACTGTCCCCTCGAAAGGATGAAAATCCTGAAACTGGTCAAATTGACACATCACGGCCAGTGGGTGGTAAGTAATCATACCCCTTAAACCAGCTAGAGGGAGATAATCCATGCCCGGAGCATGAGTAATGAAGCTGTAGGATAAACTAAGCCCTGAACACGACAATATGGCAAACGGATCCCAAAATCCCACAAAAAAAATCGACCACGATGCAAAGATTCAGACACTCGCAGTTGGAAGGAGTCTAACACATGGCTATGTCATGGGTGAAACAAAACCCCTGCCATCTAAATGTGCCAATCGGTCTCAAGTGTGACATAAACCACACATACAGCATGACCGAGCTACCTGTAAACACTCCTGCTAGATAAGTGCAGCAGTATGTAGCTGACCTCAGAGTGTGACGCCCCTAAA
Source organism: Panax quinquefolius (assembly GCA_020205615.1). Classification (NCBI taxonomy): domain Eukaryota; kingdom Viridiplantae; phylum Streptophyta; class Magnoliopsida; order Apiales; family Araliaceae; genus Panax; species Panax quinquefolius. The sequence continues at coordinate 1,272,655 of JAINUW010000585.1, forward strand.
ATAGGTATACATTACCCATCTTAAGTCGCCAAATACATGGTACAAAATTTAAATATAACTTAATAATACAGCTGTCGTGTAAACAATACGACAAAACATAAACTGAGAGTTTTAATAAGAATAATGCCATCTAGACAATATCCACACTCAAAGGAGTACTCATTACATTTATTGTCACACTATTTAACAGAATAGTGAGGACTATTAATCCTATCATCTGGACCGTCACTCCGTTCCCCTACTCATCCCAGCTATATTCTCATTTCCTGAAGAGAACAGTGAAAGAAAGGGTGAGCTCAACTAGCCCAGTAAGAAATATTATGACTAAGATAATGCAAAATAAATTATCATTAGTATTCAACAATGTTAAACTGATAAAATATAACAAACATCAAGTTTAACTGCAGCGGAACAAGTAATCCATTAGAAGAGTCAAGTAGAGAATAAAATCTACTATCTTCTATGATTTAAAAAGTTTTTCATCACTTTTATCGCTAGGACTCAGCTTAATAAATAATCCACATCATCAATTCATCCCTGCACTATAGGCCAAGGATATTATTTAGTATCACGACCACGAATTATACATGCACTACGGGCCAAAGATAATCGTGTTTCCATCAACGGTCCTGATCATTCCATAAAACAATTCATCTTTGCACCCTTGGCCGAAGAGAATCTATAGCCATAATCATACCAAAAACTTTCCATCAATGCACTACGGGCCAATGAGGACTTTTTCCACATCATTTGTAACATTACGGCCATGATTATCCAAGAATAATCCTCGGTCATAATCATACCAAGTCCATCAATGCACTACAGGCCACAGATGACTTTCAACAAAATATAAACATGAGGATGATGACAATGATATAAGAATTCAATAAAACAAGTTCAAGAATTAAATTATCTAGGAATTAATAACGTCCAAATTGTCAACATGATACTTCTTTGTAGAGTAAAATTCAAGAATGCTCAGAAGAATATTTCCATGAAAAGATATTGGATGAAGCGCAAATATCAAGGATATTCCACTAATTTCATGGAGTATAGAAGTCAAAAGTTTAACCAACTGAGTATAATAAAGAATGGAATAACAAAAGAAATCACCATGCATGAAAGTACTTGCATACAGACAAAGTTATTCTAACTCGAATAATAAATAACGGAACCAGTCAAAGCGTAATATATATGCAAGCGAGGATATTCCAAACAGAATAATAAAGATTGGAATAACAAATGAAATCACCATGCATGCGGTACTTAGATGTACAAAGTTATTCCAACAGTAATAATAAATAACGGAACTAGGTCGTGCAAAATTCTCACCGATAGGATGTTCTAATGTAATAAAAAGAATGGAATAACAACAAAAATCACCATGCATGCAGATTGCAGATGGCAAAGTTATTCCAATGTAATAATAAATAATGGAACTAGGTCCGACGTAAAACGTACAAACATGATATTCCAACATAATAATAAAGTATGGAATAACAGAAAAATTACACCAAGTATAGGGTAGCTCACAGTACAAAGTTATTCCAATGGAATAATAAATAATGGAATAACAGAAGAATTTCACCAAGTATAGGGTAGCCCGTGTATACAGGTTATTCCAATAGAATAATAAATAATGGAATAACAGAATAATTTCACCAAGTATAGGATAGACCGCGTATACAAATTATTCCAACAGAATAATAAAGAATGGAATAACAGAAGTTCTCTTCATGAATACGAAAGAAATAATACCCCTTACGAGTACAACAAATAATATCCCTTACCTTATAAAGAAGAAACTAGATATAGAAGTAGTGAAGTAGCAGAATACTTTTCTTCTTTCTCTTTATAGTTTCTCTCTCTAGAGTTTCAGTGAGTTCGTAAGAAATAATGAAGGAATGAGCTTCAATTTATAGAAGAATGGACTGAATAGTAACCAATCCATGAACGGTCCAGATTGATTTACTTTAAACGGACGGTCCAGATTGGTTTACAATATAATATATTCTATTTATAATCTAATAAAATGAATAACTTTAAAAAAGATTTTACTATGCAAACACTATGCATAATAAAATATAATATATTCTAATTATTGTCTAATAAAATGAATAACTTTATAAAAGTATTCTATTTTATTTAAAAAGATTTTACTATTAGCCTAATAAAACAAATAACTTTATAAAAGTATTTTGTTTTATATAAAAAGCTTTTCCGCTTTATTACATTAATAATACTAATAAAACAAAACTATATATATATATATATATATATATATATAACAATCAACAATAATTGAATCAAATAACGTGAGATACTATACAAGAGAACTCATCAGAGTAATAATTGAACAAAACCGAGTGACTTCTCACGTAAGCATCAATAATCAATATCGTGTGCTATTATGCAACCACACGACATCGTACTTTTACTAATGAAAGTAGTTCAACAATATTAACAGTAAAACTTCCGCCGTTATTTTCATAAAAATATTTTTGTCGTTTTCTCAATCCGATAATAATTCCCCAACACAAAGAATATTCCCTGACCAATCGAATATAATATAACAACTTGCATACTTTGCAAAATTTATAAATATTACCCACAACTATAACATTATATTAAATCCATACCATAATATTCAAAAAAAATCGAGAAATTTAAATCTTTATTCGTAAAATTTGGGATTTTACACAGAGTCTCTGCAATGATCATCGGTACAATGGTATAACCCTACCTGAGAGCTCTCACTGCCATAATGACGCCGATATCTAGCTCATCCGTGTACCATGGCATGAAGACGTATGACAATACGCATAGAAGCAGTACATCTACTCTGGCTAAACGCCAATGGTCCTCCGGTGTGGTGAAATCCCTGGAATGCCGTGCATAATTATGCTAAGAGCCAAACCTGTCAAATAGGAAATGCTGGGATATCACGTGGACGGATGTAATATCGTCCTGGACCACTCTACGTCTCAATCCGGTGAGGGTCATGACTGTCTGCTGATGTCTCGAATAGCCATATCCACGCAAGGTCTATCTAGCGGTAGCATTATCAAGCGTGCATACTCCTCCAAAGTAGAAGTCAACTCCTGGGTCCCAAATCGAAAAACCTGCCTCTCTGATACCCAATGCTCTAGCATACCCTCTACAAATCCTGTGGGAACCTGAAACATCAACAGGGTCATAGTATGCTACAACAAATCATCTACGATCACCACGCTCGATGGTGATATACTATCATACCATGAAGCAAGATACCAAATACCACCAAAATGGTGGGGTATGATCAATACTGACTAACTATATCGAAGAAGACATCTCAGTACGGGCCATGTCATAAGACCATCCAAGGCTCAATGTTGAATATCTCTGGACATACATACATATGCATAACATAATAACATGCATGATACAATAGATGGCAATATGATATAGGAATGGAAAAATTGTACATACATTCCTAAGTATATCATCATCTAATAAATCTCTGATGACTAAAATATGTGGAAATGGGACGGCTACCAAATGCCCAACAGAGGCCTATCAAAAGAGAAAGCGAGAAATACATCAGAAAAAGTCAATTGTGTCGATGTCTACATCATCGATACTGTCCACCTGATGTAACTCCTCCTGAGTCACTAGATCTCTATTTACTGTGGATGTCGGTGCCGATCTGAGGAGGATCCTGACCCAAGAAAGCCATATGGGTCACCTGAGGGGCCAGCGCCAAAGCTGGAAGGATCAAAAGTATCTGCCGCTGAAGGATCTCTGCCCAAATGCCGAATGAAAAGATGTGACCGGTCCAGCTGCCGAGTCAATTTGTCAATTTGTGTCACATGAGTCGGATCTCTGACACAGGCTAGCCAATCCATCATCATCACGGATCCTAGAACCATATCCCTCATAAACTGTGTGGCGCGGGTCTGAGCTCCAATAGTACGAGGGATCCACCAATGCTGGAACATCTCCTGAGACCAGGGGCCCTCTGACAATATAAAATTGTCAATCCCCATCAATGGGATGTCAATGACGGGTGACTGCGAAACAGGCCAATAACGCCTGGCAGGTGGCAAGATCGGCATACGGATCTCTCCTGTAGTGCTCCTAATAGCACACTCTCTAAATAGAGCTCCCATCCTCCATCTATGAAGAAAGAAATCCTGTGGGTTGAAATAACATACTCTACTCCAGTCGGGTACCCATCCTAAAAACCAACTCCCAAATGATCTCCAGAGTAGGGAATCCATGTGATGACATCGACTGTCAACAACTCCAGCTGTAGGCGACAATGAGTGAAACCCTCAGCAACAGGGACCTCCACCAGTATGGAATGATGCCATCTCTTTCCTTTTTGATAGGTATCTAAACCTAACACGCTCACAAGACGCAAATAGGGAAGCCTCTCATAGGCCCAAAACTGCCAACACAAAGGCTAACATCTGCTGTCAGTCAACACTCTTAACCTATACATGGGAAAAGACAAGAGAAACACTCATCAGCAGAAATGGGTAAAATCCTAACCATGCCTCAGTCAAGACCTGCGATCGCATGCGCATTCCCCTGAGGAAATAGGCAAAGGTGTAGGAACCCCAATCATACTCTCCTATATTGTCCACGTGTCGAGTGGTGCTGATCAAAGTGAAGGACACCGTAGAGGAATTATCTGCTACGAAGCAGCCCCTAATGATCATCAAGAATAATCGTCGAAGAATGCAATCCCTGACTCTCACATCATCAGGTATAGGCTCACTCAACAGCCCGCTCATAGAATCTACGCTCAAAGGACCCATACGAACAGTCCTTCCCTTGAGCGCCTCCGCTGGAACTCCCAACAAAGATCTGATGGCATTAGGGGTAATATCTGCTATGCAAGGCATTGGATCCCCTCTAAACACCATACCTGTGATAAACCGCCAATCCATCGGCGCCGCCATCACACCTCACAAATCCAACAATAGAGTGGACCGACTCGTGAAACCATCGCCGAGATAATGCCCCCGAGGTAACCCCTGTGGGACAAATGACGAGGTAGAATGGAGAAGAATATCTTAAATCCCCAGCCATGGACGATCGCTCTTTAGTCATCATGCAAAGCCTGATATATAGAGTGGATGCTAAACCAGTTCCCTTGAGGCTATGTGAAGCCGGGAACCTACATTAAATGCAGATCAACATCAGAATCCTTGACTCCTCATCAATAAGAAATAAGGAAGATTAAAGATCTAACTTCATACCTAGTTTGCGTACAGGTATACTGAAGGATGCCTACTCATGTCACCTAGAAGATCTGGGTTTTCCACTTGAATACCTGGCAATTCCCTACAGGGAACACGTACAGCAGGAGCAGGAACCTCGATCGGTACATCCTCATCCTCATCCTCAACATTCGACATTTTAACCCGAATAAGACGTATCACCGCCTCCATTAAATGATGAGGCTTTTACGTGAAACGACATTGAGGCTCTTGTAAGCTCTCCCCGCACACCGTAAGTGGTCCTCGGGACTATTTCTATTGATCCGGATCCATAATATCCGGACAACAAGTCTCTAAATCACCTCAGAAAGGGTGTGGTAATTTCTTACCTGAAGCTTTTCAAAATGCATTATTTTAACATACATCTATAGTAGAGTTAAAAATGCATGACTCCCCAATACCTACATTTTGGGAAAAATTTTCCATAGCCCCCTTTGTAAATGGGACTATCCACATGTACAAAGGCATAACTAGGTGGCCATTCAGTAGAACACCTATACACAGTTATATACAGCCTACATGCATTAATCACATCACAGTAAAAAATCCGTAAGTGTAGTCTAATTACCATGATTATTTTTCTTTTCTACCTTTACTCATTTGTCCTCAGATAGGATAAGAAATGACTGTAAAGGTGCCAATTTGACTGTTTCAAAAGTTAAATTTTTTCACATTATGTTCAGCATTATTTAATACTAACATTTGCTATGTTGAATATTTTTATCAAGTTATATCAGCATGCATATTCACTACTATGTGTCTAAATGCATTTTATGTGATAAGTCATTTTCCAATGGATAGAAAATTGGAAAAAATACATGCATACGTTACTAGGACAGTGAAGAACGCTTGTACGGTGGTAGAATATGCAGAAAGTTGCCCAAACTCAGCAGATCTGAAGAAGAGCTCTCAGATTTCCTTCGTTGCGCAACTTGAAAATGACTTATGAAAGCAACCATTGGCCTATACATAGGCACGGTTGGCCATAGGCTAACATGTGGCTCCTGCAGGTGTACCTGCGGCATTTTTACATGGGTCCCACACCTCTGGCTTGCTCTAATTAGAGTTGCAAAGCTGGTCTCACAAGCTGAAAAGGCCAAATCAGGAATAAAAATGCTACGTGATTGAGCAGAATAGCCTGAAATCCTGGTTTCTTGTCGGTCAGAGTTAAATTCCCGTCATCTCAATGGTATTCGCTTGAATATAGGGTATAATATATCAATGAGCTCAGCTTTCACAAATCATGCTCGACAATACCCCACAAAGGTCTGATGCCATCGTTTGCAGGGTCACAACCCTAAACCTCCCTGATGGGGGTTACAACGCAAAACCGCGAAATACCAAAACCTCCCCGGCAGGGGTTACAACGCCAAAGTTATCAACTAATAAAGTATCCCCGACGGGGGTCACAACGCACATCTTTCAAGCATCTATGTATCCCCAGCAGGGGTTATAATGCAATGCAACCATTGATACACACATGAATGAAGGTCAAGCAACCTTGACGTCATGTTAGCCGATGGCAAGTAAACCCATCGAAGCAACTCATCCACATATCCCCGGCGAGTGTTACAATGCAAAACCACAAAATACCAAACCTACCCGGCGGAGGTTACAACGCCGAAGTTATCAACTAATAAAGTATCCCCGGCAGGGGTCACAACACACATCTTTCAAGCATCTACGTATCCCCGGTGGGGGTTACAACGCAATGCAACCATTGATACATACATCAATGAAGGTCAAACAACCTTGATAATACACCCAGTAGGGATTTATCCGGTGATACACATATCAACGAAGGTCGGGCAACCTTGACGCCGACAAACTATTGACAGTAACTCTGACAGAATGAGGAAATATGTTATATACATCCTCAAATAGACAAAGCTTTATCCCCACAGATCTCTTACATACAAGAGGTACCTCTATGGAATATAAGACAATATCTAGGATTTAAGACTTTGGTGATAGCCCCAACGTCAACATCCTTGAAGACTTGGATCGCATGTCCAAGCCATCACTAATTGTCATTCCAATAGGATTACCTGGCAATCATGCTACATACGTTTGCATCATGTTTCTGCATATTGCATCATGTTTATCTTGCTTGCATTTCAAGTGTCTAGGATTCTTTATCCTATCCATGCCTTGCATTGCATGAATATGATAAAGAGGGGCATCTGTAGACACTCGAAATTTTTTGCATGCCTATTACTAACATTACAGGAGGGCAGAATCGTCTTTCGGAGATAACCCTGGAAGACATCTCACATCCATTCTGGATACCACCGGAAGTTAGGTCTCCATTCCAGATACTACCGGAGGATTAGTTCACAACTCGGACCACACACCCGGAGTTTCAATCTCAACCCCAGAACACACACCAGGAGTCTAATTCTCAACCCCGGAACACACACCGAAAGGATCATTTCCAACCTCGGAGATAACCCCCAGTTTTGTCCTTGGCAATAACCCCAAGGAATGCTGTTGTAGTTCCGGCGATAACTCTGGAAATGCTTGTTTCAAACACATGCTATCAGCTTCAATCTCAGCCCTCCTGCCGAGGCGCTCATCTCTCAAACCAGAAGCTAACATCGGGCATACAGGCATTCACAAGATGACATTGCGGCATTCAAACACTTGCAACAGTCCAATCTTAGATGTATCCCTGAGCAAAGTCTACTTTCTACTCAAACCGGCGATAACCCCGACGAAGAGTCAAACGTCATATTGCCACATCATCTGCGCGTCGTCTTGACACTTCAATACATACATACATACAACTATGTCCTTCAAGAACCAGGATATCCAATCCCAAGTGACTATTACGCATGGCAGTACACCGGATAGAATTTGAAGCTTGAAGACCATGGGCATGGTCCCCTCTTCCCAACTTCATATAACCTCTAATCCATGTCATTGCGTAACTCTCGACACAAGCTATCCGAAGAAGGTTACATATACCTCATTCGGAAGCTTGGATTGAAGTTCTGTAAGTTCGAGCGGACATTATAGTGCGTAAGTGCACGTACTTCACGATGACAAGACCCACGAAGCCCGGGCCCACCACGACCAGCCGCAGGTGTAACTGCGGCTGCCACAGGTACACCTGCGGCCATCAGTTTATAAATATGAGCTGATGGTCAGCCATTTGAGGAAGAGAAGGAGAGGAAAAGGTGAGGAAGCCCTGTCCATTTTACTCTATATACAAATCTTTCGAGTGTTTCCTCATCTTTAAACACTTGTTAGCTCTGATATAGTTATCTTTTATCTGACGGAGCTGAGTGTTTATCCATTTAAAGTCATAGAAGTCTACTTTGGCAGCCCACTGTAAACCTTCTCACATTATATAAAGCCTTCTTCTCATATTAGCACACACTGTTATACACATTGAGATTCGTGTTGTGTGCGTTTGCCCGAACTTCGATCTGTGGTTTTCATTTCTATATGTATATATATACTTATATATGTATATATTTCATATATGGACTAACATTATCAAGTTATGCCTCGATTGAGCCTAGACTTCGGTCTGGAGCATTTATTGCTTATATATATATATATATATATTTATATTTCTGACAGGCCTGGAGTTTACTTCGTGGCCTTTTACCGCTTTATTTACATTTCGTCATGCCTGAAGTTTACTTCGTGGCAGTTGATTGCTTTTACAGCTTTATTTATATTTTGTCCTACCTGGAGTTTACTTCATGGCAGTTGATTGCTTTTATAGCTTTATTTATATTTTGTCCTGCCTGGAGTTTACTTCATGGCAGTTGATCGCTTTTACAGCTTTATTTACATTTCATCCCCATGGAGTTGCTTCGTGGTGGTTGATCTTGTCTGTATATATATATTTACAGCTTTTATATATATAACTGCTTACTGCTTTCCATACAAACAATAGTATCATGTGAGCCTAGGAATCATGTGATCACAAATTCAGTCTACTGAATTTAGATTCGGTTCTCAGGATGGACATTTTTCAGCTGTGAGCAACTTGTACATTATTTACAGTGTCTGAATTTCCTTGGATGGCTGTCATGCCCATAAAGAGTTCTAAGACTCATCAGATATTATTTTCTCGAGAATACTTCGCATCTCTAAAATAAAAGCAAACAAGTCAAGCATTTAATAATAAAATGGAAGTATCAAAGCCCTCAATTGCTATTGAGCATAGGGTTTGAAAAAACCTCTTTTACAAAACGTCATTGCAATATCTTGTTTAAAACTAATTTTTTCTATAAATTCAAACCCTATGTATATAGGTGCGAACGAGGTACAACACTACTTCCAAATAATAGCACATTGATCCACACACACACACACACACATTCATATAATAGTTTCTTTGAAAGGTGGCGGTTACCGTGGTAACACGGATGTCGAGGGGTGCCTAACACCTTCCCTCCGCATAATCAAGCCCCGGGACCCAAATGAATCTCGATTTCACAGACTCGTTTAGCAGTGTCAAATCACTGGGTCAATGTGCAAACCTTTTCAGTTGCGTTGGTGCAACCAGTTAAATACACTAATTGGCGACTCTTAAAGTCAAATCGTCGACATTATACATGTCGGACCTTTTTCACTTGTTTTTTTCAAACAAATCTCACATTAACATGAGAATACCAAAGAACAAGTAACGAAAAGCGACACAAAAAATCCCGACGTCGACAACGATTATTAAAACAAATAACTCTCTTCATGAATACGAAAGAAATAATACCCCTTACCTTAGTAGGAGATTGAATACTGCAATAGAGTAGTAATAGAATACTCTTCTTCTTCTTTTTTCTCTATGATTCTCTCTCTATAGAATTCTCTTGTGAGTCGTAGTGAATTGGTGAGAATGAAAGAAGGAATAAGCTTCTATTTATAGAAGATTTCTAGCTTAGCCCTTTCAATGGGAAGAGGCAAGTGGCTTGACGACTGGTGATGTGAAAAAGAAAAGTGGTTTGATGCCTATAATGTGAAATGACAAGTGGTTCGACGCCTATAATGTGAAACGACAAGTGGTTTGATGCCTGTAATGTGAAACAATAAGTGGTTCGACGCCTGTAATGTGAAACGATAAGTAGTTTGATGCCTGTAATGTGAAATAACAAGTTGTTTGACACCTGTAATGTTAAACGACAAGTGGATCGACGCTTATAATGTGAAACGATAAGTGGTTCGACGCGATGCCTGTAATGTGAAACAACAAGTGGTTTGATGCCTGTAATGTGAAATGACAAGTGGTTCGACGTCTGTAATGTGAAACAACAAGTGTTCGACGTCTGGTAAAGGCAAGTACTATTGGCGAAAATGACTCTTAGATGATGACATAAGGGACCCATAGAATAAACTAAATTTATAAAAAACGTCTCATAATAGACTTCTTATTTATATCAAAGATTGAATAAATATTTACTTCAAATTATTTTATCTTCAATCAACACATTTTTTTTAATCTTTCAACAATTATTCATCATTAATATTATAACTAACAATATTGACAACCAGATCCTTCCTAGGAAAGAGGGGGCTTTACGATAAGGACTTCTCCTTATTGGCGCGCAATTAGGTGACCGAACCCCCTTTCTCGACAGAACATTCTACACGTCGTCAATAATATAAATAATAATATGAATAACTTTATCGTCTCAATTATTAATTTAATAATATAAAATATTGTGCAGATGATATTGTGAAAATAATTGAATCAATAACGTGAAATACTATACATCAATTACTATAGCAATAATTAAGTGACTTCTTACGTAAGCATCGATAATCAATATCGTGTGCTACTATCCAACCATGCGTATTACTGTACTTTTATCACCGGATATTTCAACAGTTAACGGTAAAACTTTCGCCGTTATTTTTATAAAAAGATAATTTTGTCATTTTCTAACTCCGATAATAATTCTATTGTGGGGTCCACTAATGATTGTGTCGTCATATGAATATTCCCCGACAAAAAGAATATTCCTCGACAAAAAGAATATTCCCTAACTAAACGAATATTTTATAACAACTTGCTTTACTTTGCAAAAATTTCACATATCACCCTTAACTTTAATCCTTTTATCAATTTAACCATTTGCTAAATAAAATAATAATTATAAGAAAATTGAATACTTTTATTTCATAAAATTCAAGGTCTTACAATCTTCCCTCCTAATGAAATTTTGCCCTCGAAATTGGGGTACGTTGTAAGACCCCAAAATTTTTAAATAAAAAGGAATTTCCTTTATTTATTATTTTGAAATAGTAAGGGTTGATTTGATTAATGTGGATAGTTAAGGGTTAAATACGCAAATATTTCAAAATAAGCAAGTGGTTATAAAATATTCATTATCGCTCGAGGGAATATTCGTTTGGTCGTGGAATATTCGCATCTTGTCGAGGAATATTCGTCTGACGACTTGACCATAATATGTGGGCCCCATAACGAAAGCGATTGGATGAAGAAAACGACAAATATAAGTTATTTTAAATAATGGCAGAAGTTGTTACAATTAATATCGTTGGAATACCCTATGGTTAAAACACACTAATACGGCGTTGTTGAACAAAGATAGACACCAGTATTGCACCAATTATTGATTCTTACGTGAAGAAGGCACTACTCAATAATGGTTACGAGAATTATCGCTCAAAGATTTTATTGAGTTAATAATTGTTTGCGTTGATATTTTATATTCATTGTTGTTTCAATAATTGTCATTACATTACAAGTATTTTTCATTATCGAAGCAATAATTCATATTATCTGAATAATATTATTAGATAACATTATTGCCAATGTCTAGAAAGTTCGCCTAAGGAGAGGTTTGGTCACCTAATCATGGCCAAGAAGAAGAATTCTTATCGAAAGCCCCTCTTTCCTGGAAACCGCTCGGTTGTCAATATTGTGATTTCGTAATATTATTTGTGAATAATTAATTATTGATTTATATGATGAGGAAAATATTGATTGTATGTGGATATAGATGGAGAAAATTTTAATGTGACAATTGTTGAAAATTGAAATTTTATCTTTTCTCGATAAAATAATTCATTTAAATATATTATTATATTTTAATAATATAATAATGGTGATATTTTTACAACAAATGTGGGATATATGAGTATATGGGGAGGAAGAGTATTTTTGTTGCAATAAATGTTTAAAACATGTTAAACATGCTCGGTGGACCCCATTTATCGATGAAATTTGATTATAAATTTTGTAAAATTGCCTGTTTGTGGATTTTGGTCAATTTCTATTTGGAATTTGGAAAAACTTCCTTCTCGCAAAGTTGTAGAGAATTGAATTCCTATAAAAATTCGCGAGATTCGAATTTTCTGATGAAAGGGCTATTTATTATGAATTATTGAAGTTCAAGTTCAAATAATTGATTTTTAAGTTTTAATTATTTATTTTATGAAAAACGTTTTTTATCATTTCTTTCTAGAAGGTTGGCATGTGGGAAATGTTGGGATCTGATTTCCAAAGAGGCGAGGAAATTTATTAATAATAATATATTTTATTAATTTTTTCGCTTTGGTGTTCTAAGCATTTTCCTATAAATAGGTGCTTAGGTTAGAATTGAAAATCACACCGTAAATCAAGTTTTCTCTCTATATTATCGAGCGTATTCTTGTGAGTATTTTGAGTATACTTTGAGTATTGCTATACGGTGCAAGTCCAAGTCATAGCCTATATCCAGGTGTTTCAAATTTAGAAAGATCGATCTTTCGAGGTAAGGGATGTTATTTTCTTCTCAAATGATATTATTTCTTCAATATCATTATCTTTGAAATATTGGTTGGAACTTTTTATCAAATTTGGAACTTTTTCATGCTGGGGTTACTTATTCATGAATTTCTATTCACGAGTTACTATTCATGAGTTACTATTCACGAAGTTACTATTCAGCGAGTTACTATTCAATGAGTTACTATTCACGAAAGTACTATTCATGAAGCGTGAAGATATTTTTTGTGGAATTTCTATCTTTTGGTGTCTGAGTTACTATTCACGATATATTCACGATACTATTCACGATATACTAAGACTATTCATCGAAAAATGAAAAATCTTCTTTTTCGTCCAAAACATCTATTCGGATACTAGCTCGATTGTATCGATGTTTTGATCATTCTTGAATTTTACACCACTATGATTATTTTTGAGGTATTTTGGACGTGGATAAAACCAAGTACTAATCCTTAATCCTTAATCCTTGTCATTTTGTTTCACCGGATTCGCTTTAAAAAAAAATATTTTCATCATCCTCGGCCTTAAATGATGATATTATGGAATATCTTTGGCCTCGTAGTGCAAAAGATGAATGATTTCTTAAGAATATCTTTGGCCCAGTAGTGCAAAGATGAATGATTTTCAAGAATATCTTTGGCCCAAAGTGCAAAGATGAACATGTGTTTAAATGAACATGACCAATCGATGAATATCTTTGGCCCAGTAATGCAAAGATGAATATTTGATTCGAGATGTATATTGATTGATGTTACAGGATAAAAGATAGACGATGAACTTTTAAATTCATACATAGAAGATAGTAGTTTGCATTCTCTACTTAACTCTTCTAATGAATTATTATTTCACGCTAATATTGATTTAAAATTTGTTGTCTATTGTATTCTATTAGATTTTTCCTCGTTGAAGACTAACGATAATTTGTTGTATATTATCTTAGTCATAATATTCTTTCTCGAGCTAGTTGAGCTCACCCTTTTTCTTTTTGTTCCATTTTTCTCGTGAGGCGAGAATATAGCGATAGTAATGAAGCCTGGGTATGGAATGAATGTTTTAGAAAGGATTGTTTAGTAGTCCTCACTATTTTGTAAAATAATGTATCAATAAATGTGATGAGGATTTATTTGAGTATAGATATTGTCTAGAAGATAATATTTGTATTCAAACTCACGCTTTTCTTGTTGTAATAATAAAGTTGTAGTTGTTTCATACTCATGTATTGACAACTCGAATAGGTGATGTATACCTATTTTGGGGGCGCCACAGTTGGTATCGAGCTTAGGATATGATCTCAAGTGAGATCGGGGAATAGAACTAGGAGGGAGAGACGAGTAAATCCTTCGCTAGTGTGTCCTACCTAAGCTTATTTGTTAGTTGGTCAAGATATAGGGATATTATGTGATATATTGATTTCCTTAATTAACCCTTGTTTTATGACAAGATTTGAGAATGTCGATCGAGAATATTAACAATGGAAATGAGACCGTGGAGATGCCTCAGACTCACCAACGAGGAGAACGTGCAACAGTCGGGCAATGTTCCTCCCGTGAACAACACCATTGAGCGAGATGATGAACGAGGGATGTTTAGAAGTTTTTTGCAGTTCATGCAAAATCGCGACGAGGAGACTCGTGTTCAAAATATGAGGAGGAAATGATAGCAATTCACGGGTTATCACACGGTACCAAGCGCTTCAAAGAGTTGGGACCACGAATTTAAGGGAAAGCCGATCCGATCATGGCGGAAACATAGGTCAAGCAAATTACCAAGATATTCGATGTCTTGGGGTGCACTTGAGGAACAGAAGGTTCCATTCGCCACCTTTATGTTAAAGTGGCGAGGCGAGGCGCATCATCGGTGGGAGTCTCAGGAAGCGTGCACTCCATCCAACCGCACTCTCAAAGATGTCTTGGGAGATGTTTCAGAGCTATTTAATGACAAATACTTTCCGAAAGTGTTCGCTATATGAAGGAAGTGGAGTTCATCGATTGGAACAAAACAACATGACGGTGTCTCAAGACGAGGCAAAGTTTGCAGAGTTATCCGTGTTTGCACCTCATTTGGTGGAGAATGAGGAACGATTATGACGCGGATGTTTCTTAGAGGTTTGAAACCCAAGATACGCCAAGATCTCATTTCTCATAAATTTTTTCTTTATTGAGATGTTGTAAATGTGGCTCAATTATTAGAGCGAGATAACGAAAGTACGGCCAACCGAGGGACCACAACCAGGATCGATCGTAGATAGCGAGCCAACGTAATAATGATAACTGCGGAGAAAGAAACAGACGGACAGTAAATGCTAACCACTGGTGGTAATCATGGCCATGAAAATAGAAGAAGCGAGTCGAGGAGATTTTAAAAGAGGAGATTTAACAACGATTATGTGAAGATGACAAGTCTTAAGCAAAGAATCGGTTCTAAGGGAGGAGAACGACCACCCATTATATGCTACAAATGCGAAAAGAGGGACATATCACCCAAACCGCCCACAACAGCTTCAAGGTATGCTATAATTGTGGAAAGGAAGGACATATCGCCGAGATTGTATAGTAGTTTAAACCTAGTTCAATGGGGACGGTGACTCAAAAGATCGTCCCTGTAAAAGTCAAAGTCAACGATTCCGGAAGAGCGTTTGTTGTGATCGGTCATAATGCGAGGAACCCAAACGAGGTGATCACGGTAAGCTATTTATAAATTCTTGCAAGTTTATACCTTACTTGATACCGGGGTGTTACCCATTCATTTATCTCTCCGCATGTGCTCAATGTTTAAACTTGACCGAGAAATTAGACTTTGACCTATCTGTGGAAACTCCGTTAGAGAAACTTTCATCACATCCATCGCTTATAAATCTTGTTTGATTCAAGTTGGCACCATTACCTTACCATTGACCTTATCTCTTTAAAGATACTTGCTTTTGATGTGATTTTAGGGATTGATTGGTTAACTACTCATCATGCCAAAATTGATTGTTTTCGTAAGGTTGTTAGTTTTCATATTCCTAACCAACTTGTTGTATTTAATTCAAGCAACTAAACCATTAAAATTGATCACCGTCATATCTAATCATAAAGCTATTCGCTTATTAAAAAATGGATGTCAAGCTTTCTAGCCCATGTTATGGATTTGAATAAAGACACGCCAAATTTGAATAATATTCTGTTGTTATTGACTTTCCCGACGATTTCAAGAACTTCCTTGGCCTACCCCGTAACGTGAAGTTGAATTCTTTATTGATCTTGAACCCGGTACAAAGCCAATTTCTAAAACCCCATATCGAATGGCTCCTATTGAACTTTAGGAGTTAAAGGTCCAACTACGTGAATTGTTGGACATCTGGTTTCATTCGCCCCTAGTACATCTCCTTGGGGTGCTCCTGCTTTTATTTGTAAAGAAGAAAGACGGAGTATGCGACTTTTGTAGACGACTATCTGGAATTGAACCATGTCACCATCAAGAATAGGTATCCTCTACCTCGTATTGATGACTTGTTTGACCAATTGCAAGGGCACAATTCTTTTCAAAATCAATCTTCGCTCGGATATCATCACCAAGATTAGAATCGAGGATATTCCAAAGACCGCCTTCGTAACTCGGTATGGGCATTATGAATTCTTAGTCATGTCTTTCGGACTAACTAATGCTCCTCATGGCTTTCATGGATATGATGAACCGAGTATTCAAGGAATATTTGGATCAATTCGTTGTTGTCTTTATTGATGACATCCTCATATATTCCAAAAGCCATGAAGATCATGAGCACCATTTGAAGTCGGTACTCCAAAGGCTTCGTGAAAACCAACTATATGCCAAATTGAAGAAATGCGAAGTTCGGCTTGAGGAAGTAGCATTCCTTGGGCACGTGGTGTCGAAACATGGAGTATCCGTTGATCCCGCCAAGATTGAAGCAATACAAAGTTGGGGAGCAAATCAAGTCTCATGGATCAAGTACGTAGCTTTTTGGGCTTAGTTTGGTTATTATCTGAGATTCGTGGAAGGGTTTTCTCGAATCGCTACTCCATTAACTCGCCTAACTCGGAAGGATACAAAATTCGTTTGGAGCGAAGAATGCGAGAAAAGTTTCCAAGAGCTTAAGAGGAGACTTATTTTAAGACTGTTTCTAACAATACCATCTAGTTCGGATGGATTTGTTATCTCACGCCGATGCTTCGTGCAAAGGGTTAGGATGTGTTCTCATACAACGGGAAAGTCATAGCTTTATGCTCTCGATGACAACTTAAAGAGTATGAGAGGAATTATCCTACTCATGATCTAGAGTCAGCAAAGCAATTGTTTCGCGCTAAAAATATGGAGGCACTATCTATATGGGGAGAAAGTGGAGATATATTCGCACCATAAAAGCCTTAAATATTTCTTCACTCAAAAGAACTCAACATGCGCAGCAACTTAACGTTGGCTCGAGCTATTGAAAGACTACGACCACACTATTCAATACCATCCGGTAAAGTTTAACGTGGTAATGACGCGATCGAGTAGAAGATCATATGCGGAACGAAAGCGATGATGTCAAGTATACGACAGAGCCAACTTTAATAGAAAAGTTAAGGTTACTCAAGCCCACCACCCTTGAAATGATGCGTATGAAGAAGAAAGTACAAGAAGGAGCTATTCCTAAGCTTAGAATTGATGAAGAAGGAATACTTGAGTCCACTCTAGACTTTGTGTTCCTAATGACTCGATTTGAAGTACAAGATTATGATGGAGGCACACAATACACCATTTGCAATCCATCCTAGAAGTACTAAAATGTATCGTGATCTTCGACATACATTTTGGTGGAACAATATGAAGAGAGAGATTGCAAAGTTTATCTCAATGTGTTTAACTTGTTAACGTGTAAAAGCGCGAGCATCCGGTACCTAAGGGTCCGTTGTAACCACTTGAGATTCGAAATGGAAGTGGGAACACATTACCATGGATTTCAATTACGGGTCTTCCTACGGTTTCTCAAGGCATCAATGCTATTTGGGTTATTGTTGATAGATTAACCAAGTTCGCTCATTTTTGCCGACACGGAGACTTATTCCTTGAACGCCTTGCTAGTATGTACGTGAATGAGATTGTGAGGTTGCATGGCATGCCAAGATCCATAGTTTCGGATCGTGACCCAAGATTCACTTCAAGATTTTGGGTTAGCTTGCAAAAAGCTATGGGCACGGATTTGCGATTTAGTTCGCATACCATCCCCAAACCAGACGGACAATCGAGAGGACTATTCAAACTCTTGAAGATTTATTAAGACTCTGTGTCCTAGACTTCAAGGGCAGTTGGGATAAGTATTTACCATTGGTGGAATTCTCCTACAACAACAGTTATCAGGCAAGTATAGGTGTGGCTCCATTAGAAGCATTATATGGACGAAAATGTCGTTCTCCAATATGTTGGGATGAGGTGGGTGAAGCAACATTGTTGGGACCCAAGTTGGTACGTATGACTACGGAAAAGATCTAAATAATTCGATAACGATATAACAAGCGGCACAAGATCGATAAAAGAGTTATGCGGATCTTCATCGAAAGGACGTGGAATTTAGTGTAGGGGATCATGTATTGTCATGAAGTTGCTCCATGGAAGGGAGTTACAAGATTTGGGAAGAGAGGAAAGCTCAATCCACGCATTTATTGGTCCATTTCAAATTCTTGACCGAGTAGGAAATGTAGCCTATAGACTTGCAAGTTACCTCCGAGTATGTCTCGTGTTCATAATGTGTTTCACATATCCGTATTTCAGTAAATATGTGAAAGACCCGAATCACGTTATAGAGTTAGAACCCGGACGAGATAGCCCAAGACTTAACGTATGAGGAGGTACTGCCAAGATTTTGGGTAGGAAGGAGCATGTCCTACGCCAAGCAAAGGTCATACCACAAGTTAAAGTTTTGTGGAGGAATCATGTTATAGAGGAAATGACCCGGGAATTAGAAACGGAAATGAAAGCGAGGTATCCTCACCTTTTCAAACACCCACGTGACGACGCCAATTCGAGAGGACTAAATTTCATAAGGAGGGAGGTTGTAAGACCCCAAAATTTTTAAATAAAAAGGAATTTCCTTTATTTATTATTTTGAAATAGTAAGGGTTGATTTGATTAATGTGGATAGTTAAGGGTTAAATACGCAAATATTTCAAAATAAGCAAGTGGTTATAAAATATTCATTATCGCTTGGGAATATTCGTTTGGTCGTGGAATATTCGCATCTTGTCGGGAATATTCATGATTTACTGGCAAGTGCCATGTGTGGGCCCCATAAACGAAAAAGCGATTGGATGAAGAAAACAACAAATATAAGTTGTTTTAAATAAATATGAGTAGTTGTTACCAATTATCATTGTTGGAATACCCGGTGGTTAAAACACACTAATACGCGTTGTTGAACAAGAGAGCATACCTGACGGTATTGCACCAATTATTGATTCTTACGTAAGAAGGCACTACTCAATAATGGTTACTGAATTATCGCTCAAGTATTTTATCGAGTTAATAATTGTTGCGTTGATATTTTATATTGTCGTTGTTTCAATAATTGTCATTACACAAGATTTTTTCATTATCGAAGCAATAATTCATATTATCCGAATAATATTATTAGATAACATTATTGCCAATGTCTATAAAGTTCATCTAAGGAGAGGTTTGGTCACCTAATCGCGCGCCAAGAAGAAGAAATTCTTATCGAAAGCCCCTCTTCCAGAACCGCACACGGGTTGTCAATATTGTGATTACGTAATATTATTTGTGAATAATTAATTATTGATTTATATGATGAGGAAAATATTGATTTTATGTGGATATAGATGGAGAAAATTTTTAATGTGACAATTGTTGAAAATTGAAATTTTATCTTTTTCTGATAAAATAATTAATTTAAATATATTATTATATTTTAATAATATAATAATGGTGATATTTTTACAACAAATGTGGGATATATGAGTATACGGGGAGGAAGAGAATTTTTGTTGCAATAAATGTTTAAAACATGTCAAACATGTCGGTGGACCCCATTTATTGACTGAAATTTGATTATAGCTTGTAAAATTGCCCGTTTGTGGATTTCGGTCAATTTCTGTTTGGAATTCGGAAAAACTTCTTTCTGCAAAGTTGTAGAGAATTGAAATTCCTATAAAAACTCGCGAGATTCGAATTTTCTGATGAAAGGGCTATTTATTATGAATTATTGAAGTTCTGAAGCTCCGAAATAATTGATTTTTGTAAGTTTTAATTATTTATTTTATGAAAAACGTTTTTTATCATTTCTTTCTAGAAGGTTGGCATGTGGGAAATGTTCGGATCTGATTTCCAAAGAGGCGTAGGAAATTTATTAATAATAATATATTTTATTAAATTTTCGCTTTTGGTGTTCTAAGCATTTTCCTATAAATAGGGTGCTTAGGTTAGAATTGAAAATCACAATTTAAATCTGAAGTTTTCTCTCTATATTATCGGAGTATTCTTGTGAGTATTTTGAGTATACTTTGAGTATTGCTATACTGCAAGTGCAAGTCCAAGTCATAGCCTATATCCTGTTTCAAATTTAGAAGTACCGATCTTTCGAGGTAAGGGATGTTATTTTCTTCTCAAATGATATTATTTCTTCAATATCATTATGCTGAAATATTGGTTGGAACTTTTTATCAAATTTGGAACTTTTTCATGTCGGGGTTACTATTCATGAATTTCTATTCACGAGTTACTATTCATGAGTTACTATTCACGAGTTACTATTCATGAGTTACTATTCACGAGTTACTATTCACGAGTACTATTCATGAAGCGTGAAGATATTTTTTTGTGGAATTTCTATCTTTTGGTGTCGGAGTTACTATTCACGTATATGGCACTATTCACGATACTAAGACTATTCACTTAATACTATGACTATTCATCGAAAAATAAAAATCTTCTTTTCGTCAAAACATCTATTCGGATACTAGCTCGATCGATTGTATCGATGTTTTGATCATTCTTGAATTTTACACCACTATGATTATTTTTGAGGTATTTTTGGACGTGGATAAAACCAAGTACGAATCCTTAATCCTTAATCCTTGTCATTTTGTTTCACTGGATTCGTTTCTTTAAAAAAAAAAAAAAAAATTTTCATCATCCTCAATCTTAAATGATGATATTATGGAATATCTTTGGCCTCAGAGTGCAAAGATGAATGATTTCTTAAGAATATCTTTGGCTTCAGAGTGCAAAGATGAATGATTTTGAAGAATATCTTGGCCCAAAGTGCAAAGATGAATGTGTGTTTAAATGAATACATGACTAATCGATGAATATCTTTGGCCTCAGAGTGTAAAAAAAGATGAATATTTGATTCCAGATGTATATTGATTGATGTTACAGGGATAAAAGATAGACGATGAACTTTTAAATTCATACATAGAAGATAGTAGTTTGCATTCTCTACTTAACTCTTCTAATGAATTATTATTTCCGCTGCGAATATTGATTTAAAATTTGTTGTCTATTGTATTCTATTAGATTTTTTTCCCTGTTGAAGACTAACGATAATTTGTTGTATATTATCTTAGTCATAATATTCTTTACTGAGCTAGTTGAGCTCACCCTTTTCCTTTTTGTTCCATTTTTCGTGGAGGCTTAGAATATAGCGAGTATTTAGCCTGGGGTATGGAATGAAGGTTTTAGAAAGGATTGTTTAGTAGTCCTCACCATTTTTTGTAAAATAATGTATCAATAAATGTGATGAGGATTTATTTGAGTATAGATATTGTCTCAGAAGATAATATTTGTATTCAAACTCACGCTTTTCTTGTTGTAATAATAAAGTTGTAGTTGTTTACGCATCATGTATTGACAACTCGAATAGGTGATGTATACCTATTTTGGGGGGCGCACATACGCATTCAGTATATTGAATAGGTGAGGATATCTTGATTTCATTTCGGATTCTAACTCCTAGGTCATTTTCTCAACATCGTGGTTTCTGCACAAAACTTTGACTTGAGGTATAACCTTGGAGCAAAGAATATGCTCCTTCTTATCCAAGATTTTAACAGGTACCTCTTCATACGTTAAATCTTCCGCTATTTTGTTCTGTTCTAACTCAATAATGTGGTTCGGGTCTTCCATACATTTATGTAACATGGATATGTGAAAAATATTATGAACACGCAACATACTTGGCGGTAAAGCGAGCCTATAGGGCATAGTAACTACTTGATCGAGGATTTCAAATAGACCAATAAAATCGAGGGCTGAGATTTCCTCTCTTCGTCGATTCTTGCTTCTAGAATAACGCCCTCTTGAACCTTCTTCTTCACATTCATCAGCTATGAGTCTGTAGCTTGAGCGACTTTAACTTTATCAATTAAAGTCGGTTCTACTCGTATATTTTATATCATCACGTGGGTCCCTAGAGTCTTTAACTCTATCTCCATCATTTTCAAGTCATACAAAATGGGCATCTGCGTTGACAATATCGCACTCGTACCCACATAAGATCTTCTACTCAACGCGTCAGCTACTACGTTTGCTTTTCCAGGATGGTATTGAATGCTATGTTCATACGTAATCTTTCAACAGCTCGAGCCAACATCTTTGGCGTATAATGTGTTCGTTTTAGGTGAAAACAATATTTGAGGGTTTTGTATCAGTTTCAAGGTCGATACAAAATTCGATTTCACGCTCTGGGGTAGGCTAGGAAATTCTTCAGGGAATACGTCAGAAAATTTATTTACAATAGAAATATCATTAAAATGTGACGTATTTTTGTTTAAATCTGTGATATGAGCTAAGAAAGCTTGACATTCATTTTTCAATAAACGAATGGCTCTATGGCCTTATATGACAGTGATTGGCATTAGTGGTCTGCTTGCTTGAATTCTCATAACAGGTTGGTTAGGAATTTAAAAGCTAATAACCTTACGAAACAATCAATTTTAGCATGATGAGTAGTTAACCAATAGATTCCTAAAATCACATAATATGCGAGTATTTTCAAAGAGATAAGGTCGACAGGTAACGTGAGGGTGCCGATTTTAATCAAACAAGATTTATAAATAGTGAAGATAATGGAGATTTCTCCCAACGGAGTTTCAACAGATAAATCAAATTCTAATTTCTCCGGAGTTAAATTTAAACGTTGAGTTCAAGTAGGAGAAATAAAAGAATGGGTAGAACTGGTATCAAATAAGGTATAGACTTCGGAAGAGTTTATGATTATCTTACCCGTGATAACTTAGTTCGGGTTCCTCGTCACAAAAAAATGCTCTCTCTTAAACTAACGATTTTAACTTCTCTGGGACATCCTTTAGCATCACCATCCCAGCTGAACTTGACTTCACTACATGGAAAAATCGAGCTAGGTGACCTTCTCTTCCGTAATTGTAACATGATTCGGACAGCTGCGTACAGTTTGGACGGATTTGTCCCTCCTGTCCGCATTTGAAATATACGACTGGTGGTCGTTCTTCTTCCTTTGAAACGGGTGTTGCTGCTGCTGCCGACGTCTTTCCGTCATTATTGAACCTTCTCTTCTTGAAATGTCAACTTTTATTGTCTTGGCCATGATTACCACCGAAGTTGTTACCATTTCTAGCATGTTGATTCCCTCCACTTTTGTTGTCACCGCTTCGATGACTGCTAACATTGGTATTATCGACTTGTCGGCTACTCTCTCAGTTGGGTTGACTCATTATCGCGCTCTATTAACTGAGCCCTATTTACAACATCTGAATACAAACACAATTTTTGAGAGATAAGGTATTGACGTATCACATGTTTTAAACCTCTTAGAAACATCCGCGTCATTCTCTCCTCGTTATCAACTAAGTGGGATGCAAAACGGGACAACTCAGCAAACTTGGCTTCGTATTGCGACACGGTCATATTGTTTTGCTCCAAATTGATGAACTCTACCTCTTTCATGTGATGAATACTTTCAGGAAAGTACTTGTCGTTGAACAATTCTTAGAACTTCTCCCAAGACATCTTTAGTGCAGCAGGCTGAATACGCTTTACAGATTCCCACCAGTAATCTGCCTCTCCTCGCAACATGAAGGTGGAAAAGGGAACCTTTTGCTCCTCAGAACATCCCAAGAAATAGTACTCTATAAATAGTACCCCGTGAATAGTAACTTTGGGAATAGTAACCCCATAAATAGTACTCCGGCATAAAAAGGTTAAAACTTATTAAGAATACTCAGAATAATATTTCCATGAAAAGATATTTGATGAAGCGCAGATATCAAAGAATTTTTGATCATTTCAGGAATTATAGAAGTAATACTTACCATAGTAAGTTTAGAGTTAGGAATCTGAAATGAACAATATACGAAATTGCAAATGGATTTTCAACTGTCATGCGGTAGTCCGCGTAGATAGATCATTTACATAATTTAATAACAAATGAATACGAAGGATTATTCACCAGGTATGTTGTAGTCTGCGTAGACAGGTTATTCCCACAGAATAATAAAGAATGGAATAACAAAAGGATTTCACCATGCATGCGGTAGTTCGCGTAGACAGGTTATTCCAACAAAATAATAAAGAATGGAATAACAACCCTTACGAGTATTGAAAGAAATAACTCTCTTATTGAATATGAAAGAAATAATACCCCTTACCTTAGTAGGAGATTGGATACTGCAATAGTGTAGTAACACAATACTCTTCTTCTTCTTTTTTCTCTCTATAGAATTCTCTTGTGAGTCATAGTGAATTGGTGAGAATGAAAGAAGGAATAAGCTTCTATTTATAGAAGATTTCTAGCTTAGCCAATGCAATGGGAAGAGGCAAGTGGCTTGACGACTGGTGATGTGAAATGACAAGTGGTTCGACGCTTGTAATGTGAAATGACAAGTGGTTTGACGCCTGTAATGTGAAACGACAAGTGGTTTGACGCCTGTAATATGAAACGATAGGTGGTTCGACGCTTGTAATGTGAAATGATAAGTGGTTTGACGCCTGTAATGTGAAACAACAAGTGGTTTGATGCCTGTAATGTGAAACGACAAGTGGTTTGACGCTTGTAATGTGAAACGATAAGTGGTTTTATGCTTATAATGTGAAATGATAAGTGGTTCGACACCTGTAATGTGAAACAACAAGTGTTTCGACGCCTGTAATGTGAAACGACAAGTGGTTCGACGCCTGTAATATGAAACAACAAGTGTTTCGACGTCTGGTAAAGGAAAGTACTATTGGCAAAAGTGACTCTTAGATGATGACATATGGGCCCCATAGAATAAACCAAATTTATAACAAACGTCTCATAACAAACTTTTTATTTATATCAAAGATTGAATAAATATTTACTTCAAATTATTTTATCTTCAATCAACACATTTTTTTTAATCTTTCAACAATTATTCATCATTAATATTATAACACACAATATTGACAACCAGATCATTCCCAGGAAAGAGGGGGCTTTCCAATAAGGACTTCTCCTTATTGGCGCGCAATTAGATGACAAAACCCCTTTCCTCGATAGAACATTCTAGACATCGTCAATAATATAAATAATAATATGAATAACTTTATCGTCTCAATTATTTATTTAATAATATAAAATATTGTGCAGATGATACTGTAACAATAATTGAATTAATAACGTGAAATACTATGCAGCAATTACTGTAGCAATAATTGAGTGACTTCTTACGTAAGAATCAATAATCAATACCGTGTGTTATTGTGCAACTACGCGTATTACTGTACTTTTATCACCAGGTATTTCAACAGTTAACGGTAAAACTTTTGCCGTTATTTTTATAAAAAGATAATTTTGTTGTTTTCTAACTCTGATAATAATTCTGTTGTGGGGTCCACCAATGATTGTGTCATCGTACGAATATTCTCCAACAAAAAGAATATTCCCTGACCAAACGAATATTTTATAACAACTTACTTTACTTTGCAAAATTTTCACATATCACCCTTAACTTTAATCCTTTTATCAATTTAACCATTTACTAGATAAAATAAAAATTATAAGAAAATTGAATACTTTCATTTCATAAATTTCGAGGTCTGACAGATGTTATGTAAATGTCAAGCATGACAACTCTTATCTTTGATCTTTGTTGATAAAAAAGTCATAACTCTCACATCCGAGCTTCGAATGGGATGATTAAAGATGTTCCAAAAAGTTAAGAAGTAGATCTAAAATAAAATCCAAGTTTCAAGCTAAGAACATGCATCCAACTTGGTGTTAAAAGCTTTGCAATATTCCCTTCTTGAATTTGCTTGCATATTTTAGTCCAAAAAATATCTGAATTGCTTTTCCTTGCTTCTTCATGCAAATGTTGTGTCATAGCCTACAAAATAACATCAAATATATGAAATAAACACATAACACTTAAAAACCAACCAAAAGATTAAGCTCAAATTCACTTAATTCTTGGGTATAAAACTCACTTATCAGACAACCAGTTTTGCACTTCTTGTAGGAACCCATCGTTCTTTTCCTTGTCTTCCTTAATAGGAATATGGATTTCTTTTACACTGGCCGGATTAACCTTAGGAATTAGCATTCTTGATATAGCCACATGGATTTTCCTCATAGGCTTCAAATATCCTGCATCCGTAAGGTTTGGTAGCAGAATGGTCCGATGGATATTTGTGCAGATTCTGATGGTCTGACCTAGATGAAAAGCCTAATCCAGCTTTTTCTGTCTGTCTAGGAATTTAAACCAGACTTTTGATTCCTTGTTGATTCTTTCCTAACCCTTTTCTAGACTAGAAACCCAAGGATATCATTTTCTGACTAGCCGATATTACTTCGGTGGAAACTCTGTGCTTTAAAGTTGGGGCCTCGATAGGTTGGTACTAAGTATAGCTCACCTTAAGGGCTTGAAAACTGACAGGCTCAATTCCCTCATTGAGACTGATTACAAGCATATTTCTTTGTATATTAACATGATATTCTAGCTCGGCATTGAAAGTTACCAGATTGTCGTTAATGATGTATTTGACCTGTTGATGAAAGGTAGATGGAACTGCTGCTACCATATGGATCCATGGCCTTCCCAACAGTAAATTATATCTTGTGGTGATGTTTAGCACTTGAAAGGATATGTAGAAAGTATGCAGACTAATTTCTACTAGAAGTTTAATTTGTCCTACAACATTTCGTTAAAACCCGTCAAAGGCGCTTATGACCATGTGGCTGCTTTGGATTCGATTGGGATTGATCTTTATTCTTTCCAACGTACCGTAGGGACAAATGTTTAAGGAAGATCCTCCATCTATTAATGAACCTCCTACCACATATCCTGAAGACATCATTGCTATATGCAATAACTTGCAATGACCCGTCCCTTTGGATGGTATGTCATCATCAATAAAAGATATCACATTACTGTTGAAAATGTGATATATCATATGATGAAACATCTCGTTATCCACCATCTTTGGCAGGTGAGCTTCTTCCAGTACTTTTACTAGGACCTTGCGATGATCTTCTGAAAATAAAACCAAATCTAGAATGGATATCTACCAAGGTGCTTCATTTAATCCTTACACCACTTTAGCTTCATTATATCCAATCTTGTAGAGGAATTCTTTAACTTTCTCCTTGGACACTCTTCCTATGGATCTAATGACTTGCTTCATTACTCAATGAGGTAGATATAGCAGGTTGTCCTTTAATATAGTAGTAGTTTAATTTGAAGTTGATCCCTCATCTCTCTCATAGTTCCAGGGGACTTTTTCAAGCTAATGATAAGATACTGCGGTCTGAAGGGTAACATAAGAGGCTCGAGCACTACCATTTTCAAAGGGTTCTTTATTCCTTTGACCGTCATTCCTTGGATTACAAGTGGTATTGTAGACAAGTCTCCTTCAGAGGATATGACTGCCATGACTTCCTTCCATCTCTATGTTCCAAGAGGGAATATCTCCTCTTCTTCAAGCAAGATAGTACCACTATTTGTCATTTACAGGTCACCGCTGTTAATTATATTCTAGATTACATAACGAAGTGCCTAGTAACTTTCAATGTTATGACCCCGAGTATTAAAATAGTATTAACAGACCCCAGTAGCATCAAACTTTTTAGAATGTGGATTAATTGGGGTTAACAGTTCTGTGATCTTACCTTCATTAATCAACATCTACAAAATTCCATCCATTAGTTGACCCAAAGGAGTGAACTTCCTTTGGTCTATATAGTCCCAATGAGACTGGGCTCTAAATTTTCATGCAAATTTTTCTTCCAAAGTTTCATTCTCTTGGAATTTTTGTTAATTCCTAGTGATAAGGGAGAGGAGTCTTGTGTGCCCCTGACTAATCAGTTGTCGAGTTACTCAGTACAGATGTATCACCAGTTCTGCAGTTAATCAACCTATTCTTTGATAAACTTCATTTTTTGCTCTATCGTAAATCGAAATTTTTAATAATCCCATTTATCAGAATTATCTGTACTTTTTAGGGGAGAATCACCTACATATTTGAGGTAATTGGAACTCTCTCCACTTCCACTGCTGATCATATTTACATTCTCGTCCTTGTGTTGAGGTAGAGAATTATCTTGCACATGCGGTTGTCTATCATATCTTGGATTTTATATTTGAGAGACCAGTAATCTTAGGTATCATGACCTGGAGCTTTAGAATGATAAGCACATTTCTTGGTTGTATTAAAATTCCTTCCACTTGGATTGGCCAGAGGAAGGAGTTGGACTATTTTCTTCTGTGCCATCAAAAGCTTCAGTATATTTTCATATGAGTCTCCTAAGGGTGTGAAAACTCTTTGACGTCTGACCTCTCTAACTTTTTGTAATGGAGGATTTGACAATTATATAAATGCTTAAATATGGGAATAATTTTTCCTCTAAATGGGCAAGTTTTGATTACCTCTTTGAGTTTGTCCTTGCAGTACCAATGATACATCTTCTTCTTTCTTTTAATGAACCCTCCGAGGGTTATTCCCATGATTTCCAGCTTGAATGTGCTCAGCCACAGCTTCTAAGGAAGTGAGGACTTTAATTTTTCCAGACTTCAACCCCATCTCATCCATCTCTCCATGTTTAATCATTTCTAAGAATAGTTTTCCTATGCCTGCTAGGAGCCTCTCATAGAACAGAGCTTCTTGTATGTCAATGAAGGTCATTACCATCTCAATTTCTGTTATTAATGGGATTACTTTAGCAGCCAAATGTCTCCAACTTTAGGCATATTCTTTGAATGACTCAATATTTGGGTTTTTAACTTTTGTAATTTGATATCTATCTGGAGCCATTTGTGATTGGAAACAGTATTGGTTTTGAAAAGCATGGGCTAGTTCTTCCTAGCTATGGATTTTGAAATTTTCCAATTTGGCATACCATGCTCTGGCCTCTCCAGTTAAACTTTTATGGAACAACTCCATCCTTAGCTTTTCATCCTCGACATATGACCCAAGTTCTCCAATAAACACCTTGAAATGAGTGTAAGTATCTCCCAATCAGTCATATTTCTCAAAATCAAGAGTTTTAAATTTGTATAGATAATGAACCCAAGGAAAGATGCAAGGTCTGAATAAGTCACACTTCGATATGCTCTAGTCCCTTTGATTTACCGGATGGTTTCTTCTATTTGCTGAACTTTCTTTCGAATATCACCAGTTTCCTGATCTTCTTTAAGATTGGTTATTTCAGGGGTTTTATTGGATATATGTACTTCCTTTTCTTTCTTGTCAATATCCTGGCTTCCTCCTTGTGCAGAGGACTCTGTTTGAGTTGGTATTTGTTGACCTTGAGTCCTTGTGTTTTGTTCTTTTAAAAAGATAACTAATTTTGCTATCTGGTTTCTTAGTCCCTCGAACACCTCTCGAGAAATAGGAGTAGATTCAGGTTGGGCACTTATAGCCATGTCTGAAGGTAGGCTAAGTGCCTTTTTGGACTTTGATCGGGTAACGAGACCAATTGTTTTCCTATAAAAAGATTATGTAGTTTAGTCTTGGTAAACACTAATAGTCTGTATGTTATGCGATGTGTCTGTTTTAGGAGTTTTTTAATGTTTTTTTTTGCAAAACAGATGTCAGTTGTTTTGATGACAGTATAACATGACAAGTTTTGATAGGGAATGGAATGTATATTTACATCTTTCCTTTTCATTTTTTTTTATTTACAATTACATGGAATTGAAAAGGGAAAAGCATGAAGTGACATCCTTTCGCGTTTGGTTTATCAGAGGCTTACCTATCTTATGATAATCTCACGGCTTTTCGACAGGAAGGTCCCCAGATCATCATAATTTACTAGATGGGAAGTTAATCCGATCTTTTAGTTAGAGCAGATATGAGTGGTTCCTTTTCAGAGCCTCGCGAGATTATTCTCCATTAAGTCCAGTAATCAAACACCGACGGGTTCGCCTCCTAGTGGAGGAATCACACAACATAAATTCACATACATCGTGTCTCACCTTATGAAATGATGAAATTATGTGATGCACTAATACAAAATACAGAGATTGTGTGAGGCGCTAAAGTACAGAAAATAGAGCATTAATTTAAATCCATTTAATGTAAAGACATCTTTCACACGCAAGTGTATAATAAGGGATTTTGAAAAGATTGAAATGTGGCTTAAGCCCTCTACTGTTCCCAGTGGAGTAGCCAGCTGTCAACGTCAGGAAAAATTTCCTTCTTTTGGAATTCCTCTTTTAGTCTTTCTACCCTTTATGTTTTCTATGTGTTGAATTTTGTTTGAAAGGGCAAGTTTGACAAAAGGGTCCATCACAAAATGTCGACGATTTTAAAAATTCAGAGTCGCCAGTTGGTAATAGTGAGATGGTTGTTCTAACTTAACCGAATTTGAAAAGGTTTGTAAAAAGGCCTAATTATTAGACTCTGTTTAACAGGCCTTGGAAACGAAGATTCATACAGGCCTGTTAAACCCTCTGTTTAACAGGCCCAATTATTGGACTCTGTTTTTAATTCCCTAATTTATTTGAAGTGTGTGTGCGTGGTTAATTGGGCCTAAGTGTATTATTTGGAAGTAGTGATATGCGTCGTTTGCACCTATATACAAAGGTTTTGATTTATATAAAACTCCAATTTTAAGCAAAATATATAGAAATGATATTTTGAAAATAGGTTTTCAAACCCTTATGCTCACATAGTAATTGAGGCCATTGATACTTCAATTTTATTCTGTATTCGTCTTGTTTTGATTTAATTCTCAAGATGTGAAGCATGTTCAACAAAATAATATACATATAAGTGTCGGGCTTCTTATGGATATAAAAGCCATCGAAGTAACCCGAGCACCACAAATATGATGTTTAAGCTAATTGTACAACTGAAAAGGGACCATCATGGGAACCAGATCTAGATCCGCCAGCTGGATCTTAGATCCCGTGGCTCCTAGGCTAACATAATATTTTATCGATAGCATACATAAAAAATATATTGAAATAAAATAGATATTTAATCTAAACATCGCAAAACAGATGATTCATCAGCCAAATCCCTGCATGCGCGTAGCTAAAGCTTCCAGCTTCCTCTAGATATAGATCTAGGGACGCGTGGTTGCTTAATACTTAAAAAACTAGAAAGAAAACTAGATTTAAATAAATCATAGCCATTTTAGCTCAAAGGTTCTAGTTTTATAACTTTTAAACCGATTAAAAGTAAGATATAGCTAGATATAGATAAATCTAGTCCACAAACATTAATATCACCGCTTTATAATGAATAAACAGTTAGAACAGATATTTTAATAGAAGTAAACAATTAATATATTTATATATATAAGGATCTAAAACTATCTTAATTATAGTATGTAGCGAGGAGAGCTTTAAACCGCTTTTGAAGTTTGAAAACTTCATTTCCATCGCTTAAAATTTGATATGTTGTAGTATATATGTATATAAGTGTTTACAAAGAAGAATATCAAAGTTTATAACACTATAGGAGGGGTTAAGAGATGAAATGGACGGAATTCCCACTATTTTCTTCTGTTTCTTTCTTTTCATTTTTGCTGATGAGGGGTCTATTTATAGACCAAATATGGGTCTCGTTGTCTTAAAATACGTGCATTCGGATCAACACGATGTCCGCTCGAACCTTCATAACTTTCAATCCGGGAATCCGATGGAGGTGTGTTATACCTTTTCTGAAAGCCCCTGATAAAAGCTACACAATGATATGGGATTTGACATTTTCCAAATTTAGGAAGATGGGTCCATAACCAGATCTTCAAGTCTTCATCGTCAATTCGTTGAGTTGTCGTGTGTTATTTTCACTTGGGATTGATGTTATGGTTCTGCATGACTTCTTTTGTAGTGATTTGGGCTAAATTTATGTGAAGTTAGAAAAATTACTATGTTGCCCCTTCTGTGGTGATTCCGAGCTTGACGGAGTTGTAGCTGTCTTTTATTAGGGTTGTCTCTGAGATTAGATTGTCGTTGACTTTTAACAGTCCTCAGGGTTGTCTCTGAGGTTGGTTTGATGTTTCCCGAGGTTTTTGTCGGGGTTTTAACTTGATCTCCCGGGGTTATCACTGGGGTTGGATTTGATCTCCTGGGGTTATCTCCGGGATTTGATTTAATCTCCCGGGGTTGTCTACGGGGTTGGATTTGATCTCCTGAGGTTGTCACTGGGGCTTGACTTGATATCCCAGGATTGTCCCAGGGGTTGTCTTCGGGGCTTGATTTGATCCCCTTGGTTTATCTTCGGGGTTTGACTTGATCTCTCAGGGTTATCTCTGAGGTTTGACTTTGATCTCTTGGGGTTGTCACCGGGGCTTGGATTTGATCTCTCGGGGTTATCTTCGAGGTTTGGATTTTGATTATTTTGAAAGACGAAAGATGATTTTGCCCTCATCCATGGTTAGTAACAAGAATACAAAGTTTTTAGTGTCTACAAAGAGGTCATACATAGTCATTTTATCCTTCAATTAGATAATTAGCTCAAGGAAGAGTAAGCAAAGATTGATCAACAATTTAATGGCTTCAACAACTTCTTCTTTTTCATAGTGTGTCTATTTATGATGCAAATTTATCTAATTAAAAATTTTATTTGTTAATTGTTGGTTATCAAATTTGATTTCATATTATTTAAGAGCGGTGTGTATCACATATTTACTGAAATACCACAACGAAAAGATAAGTTTACCTTTCACTTTTAGTTAGATAACCAAAAAATACATAGCAAAACATTTCAAACTCTCTAATTTTCAAAACATAGCCTCAATGTTAGATATTATTTTTTTGACAATCATATATAAATTATATCTATTGGTTGATGTATTACTTTTTGTTGAACAGATAGTTACTAATAACTTTATTTGTGGCTAAATCAGAATTAGGTCTACCGATTGTTCATGACCTCATATCTTAACACAACAATTTCTATAAATGTGCTTAACAGGGATTACTTCTTTGTTTGCAACTTCTATATTCAAAGGAGTCTCTAGATTCACTAGAGGTATACATAACTTTCTAACAAATACATGTGAGATAAAAGAATGGGTAGTACCCGAATCAAAAAATACATAGGCATTAATATTATTGATCGGGACGATACTTGAAACTACATCTGCAGATGTAACTGTATCTTGGACCGTCATGTTAAAGGTTCGTACTGTCGGTCTATTTAGTGGAGCAGGACCTGTTATTGTCAGCGTCCCACTGTTGTTCCCCTTGCTGTCGCTTCCTCCATTTACTCTTTTCTTCGGACAATTCCTTGCCATATGGTCAACTAAACCACAGACAATACACCCACTGTTCTTCTTTGGATTGGGGCAGTTAAGAGAAATATTTCCCTCTTGTCTGCACTTGTAGCACACTGACTTAACTTTTAGGCACACTTCTGAATTGTTCTTCCCGCAAGTCTTACAAGCTTCAACCCTCCTCTTAGGGTCCCCTTGTCTATTTCTAGAATTATTCCACTTCCACTTCTTATCGGTGCCACTGCCAATGCCACCGCGTACCTCTATCCCTTAGTCTTACCCTTATCCTTTATTTCTTTATTATAGAGGCTCATAGCCTCACTTCCTCTTTTAGCTATTATAGCCTTCTTTAGGATCACTCTGAATGATTCTATTTGCCAAACAAACAACTTATTGTAGAGCCAGGGTTTCAATGCCTTCTTTAAATGAATTATTTAATATTTAAGAAAATAGTTAAATTAAATAAAAAGATGTTCTAGTCTAATTTAATAATTAAATTAGATATATAATAATTTATTAAGTAAAAAGTATAATTATAATGAAGATTATAATTATTAAAATTATAATTGTAAGGACATAAAATGAATTAAATAAAAATGTGACAAAAGTAACTATATAATATAAGTGTTATACAAATAAATTAAAAAGGAGGGAATTTGTGTGTAGCCCGTAACGACCCTAAAATTCACACAATTCAACTATCGACTTCGGTCATTAATAATACTTCTAACTTCTGGTTTTACATCATCATTCGATGTTAAACTTAATAAAACACATAATAATTAAAACTTTTATGTCTTCTTACTTTAATTTCCTGAATCAAAACTTTTATCATCTACACACCTCTGAATCAAATTTATTTTATGATTCGCGTCATCAGAGTTATTATTTAAAATCTTACATATCAAATCGATATCCTTTATACATCAGATAGCTAAAACTTTAACTTTACAACTCAACATAAAATATGCATCATAAAACATTGAGTACATCTCATGAACTTAATTATGATTTAAAGAAATAATAATATTTAGCTAAAATATTAATCTTCGTGTATTATTTCTGATCCACGTCATTCAAGTAGCACATAGTGTTACCTTCAATCCTTAACCTGCAAAAATAATTATTTGCAAGGTTGAGCTCGACAACCCAGCAAATCTAATAGTTTTTATGCAACACGTAGCACATAAATAACATGCTCATCTTATACATCATAAACATTGGACTAACAAAACATACATGCTACAGTTCATATAACAAGCATAAAGATTAAGTTCCTTACTCAATCAGCATTCATTACTCAATCAACGTAGTCATAAATTGAATTTAACATTTCATACTTCAAACATATACATAAAACATCATGCTATTTTCAATAAAGATTTAAAATAGTTCATCATCAAGTTCACATAACAAATAGGAACTGAAAGACTTACCTTGATCGTTGTTTACCAATAATAGTTTAACAACTTACAGCTATCTACACTTCACGTGCCCTACACAATTATATAATCATTCACATCAACTATTAGTCACATAGCAACGCATAGTAGTTTTAATATAAACTTTACTCTACATCTCATAATTCTTCCTATTAATCAATACACAATATTCAATTTGATTGTGTTAACTTTCAACTTATATCTCACTATTGGTTTTATATTAACCCCATTTCACATCTTATAATATTCATTTCATTTGACTTAAAACACATTTTATGTTCATTAACACTTGTCACAGCATTTCGACGTTTATTCGTCACACGCCTGATTTGTCTCTCTTGTGTATGCTTAGTATGCTTATACAACTTATCTAATACATCATTTATCAATGTTAAGTATCATTATATTTACTAACATTCATGTTTTATAACTTAGAACAACATCTTTTATCGTCAGAAGCACTACACTTTCATACGTGCATACCTAACGCCCTCCGATTACCTCCGAAAACACAATAGTCCCAAAGATGGACATTTTGACCCCTTCTAACGACCTCAAATTGAAAACCTTAAAGAATAAAAGTTTTAGGTCTATTTGTCCTCGTCTGAGATCATCTTAAATCGCCTCAATCGGAGTCTGTATAAAAATGTTATGACCATTTTACCAAAATAGGTCAAAATAGTCACATATGACACACTATGGGAGCGGCCTCACCCATTTCATTCACAACCCCAGCTCGCCCGCACCATCTAATAGCACCTTACAATGTGCCCGTGCTACTGGGAAGCGCGCCCGCACTTGGCTTCGCCCAGATTACAGATTTTGCAATGTTTTTAATTCAAACCATCATAACTTCTTCATTTTAAGTCAGAAGTAGTTGGTTTTCGACTCTATGAACTCGTCAAACACTGAACTACTCAACTAAAGAATAATTATAACACTTTAAGAACATTACCAATTCATTTTAAGGGTTCCAATTCAATGTTCATGCTAATTTTTCATGTTTTAAACATATTTAGCGAATTTAATCACTACGAATTCGTTTTACATCCGTTTTGACCCGTTCAACTTGGGTTATTTTCGTTTTGCATCATACTAACAACATCTATAATCAATTTCAGATTATATCATGAATTCATCATCAATATTTGATTCCAAAACAATCCCTAATGTAAATATATCTATAAAACTTAATTTCTTCTTGTTTAATCATACTTTCATGAACTTGATCACCCTAAAAACAACTTTTAGATGTTATAAAATGGGTTATACCAAGCCATAAACATATTTATTCAATAACTTATCAAATCATACAACCAAATAACTTCTATAGAAAACTGAAGAATAGATGTTTGAGTTTTTAGAATTGATTCTTACCTTGAATCTTCTTTAGCCTTGATAGAGGATAAAATTGCTTGACGAATCCTTCTTTTCTTCCTTGATTCTCCAACTTTCTTTCTCTAACTTACAGAGAATTCCCCCCCTCACCAAACTCTCATTTCTTCAGCTTAAGCAAAATGAGCGTATGAATAAAGAATACATGAGTTAAGTTATCGGTTATACAAAGGAAAAATCTCCAGTCGTTAAAAATATGGAGAGTCTCTAAGCCTTGCTTGGCTAAATCTATTAGAATCTCTTCTTGTTTATTTTAATATTCCTTTTACTATATGATACCTATATCACACTACACTTTATTGCTAAATTATTTAGCTAGCTAAATTGAAAATTTATACAATTATAATATGTATAACTATTACTCCATACATTACGAAATTATATTCATAACACCTTAGCTTAAAATAAACCTTTCAATTAAAATAATTAATATTTATTCCATTAATAATTTTAATTAACTCAAATGAATCATACAATTATAATATATAATTATTTAATTACTTTCCTCGCATAAATTGTCTCAATACAATTTATTTAATCCATACATCTAATCACTACTTAAATATTAATTCAATTTATTAACCTCTAACCAATAATTATTTATAATTATATTGGTTTTTCTCCTCTCACCATCAATTTATATTTTATTAACATCATTCAAGATACTAAACATTTTCATATATTACCATGACATGTAATATATATTAAGAATACCAAATTTAATTAGCAAAAATTGTATATTAACTCACTATTTTAATTAAGTGAATTAACTCTTTTAACCACTTTTATACAACACCACTACCAAGTAAGGTTTTAATATTCAAACAATATTATTTCATAATATAGTTTCAACTTTATTTAAATTACCCAATCTTTATAGGGTTAATTTCCCTTGCCACCAATTTCCTTATCGTGACTAATTTCTTTTATTTCCTTTAATAGTTTAATCAACTATTAAATCTCATAACAATTTAATTTCTTCACACCAAAATACATAATTAAAATATATACATCTCATAATAAGAATTTTAATTATTAAATTTTTATTTTAATAACTTATAAAAATTTGGGTTGTCACATCCTTCCCCCATTATAAGGATTCCGTCCTCGAAATAATCGAAACCTCCCTTACTCGATTTTTACTAAATCTCATTTCAAAAATTTATCGTTGAATATCTTCAACACATTAGCTTAATATAGGTTTTATTTGTTACCACTCCAACTATTCTTCACAATAAATTCTTGTAAGTTTTATTTCATAACATTTACTTAAACTCAATTGTAGTTTGAATGTTATATGATATTTAATCCGCTCATTACCTTTTTTAAGAATCATTATCATATACTCAACTCATAAACACTCGGGATATTACATAGCTAAACATGGCCTTATGGCCTTTGGCATAACATAACCGTAGGCACTTGTTTTTTTTAACTGAAGTGTACGTGGGTGAAAAGGCCATATCAATTTATTTTATGCGTGATATCCTAAAGCTAGAAGAGAAAACAGAGCGTGACATAAACATAGTGGTTTTGAGAGAGAGTTTTCTGAGATTGTCAAGAGGAATGAGAGTGTCACCATCTTTTGCAACATACAATCAAGGATTAAAGGTATACTTTACTCTTAATTTCCATGTTTTGGGTTTTCAATGATTATTCTTTGAGAATTAGAAGTACGTTGGAGTGTTGTATGTATGTGAATATGGTTTGTAGAATCTATTAATTATCACATATAAGTGATATTTGGTTATAAAATTCATGAAAATTGGCTTTGCAAGAAGAAAGTTAGAATAACACTAATATGTTTATGTAAAATAGCTTGTTTAAGTCCAAAATTTCATGTCTAATACTTGATATAATCTGTAAATTGTTTGTATATTATGTTAATATGTCAAGAAACAAAAACAACGTAGTTAGAACAGCTTAATTTGGTTAAGAAACAAAGTTTTGGCAATCGGATTCGCTAAAAGTGTTAAACTATGAAGAAATTAGAAAAAAATGATATTTATACTTAAAAGTTAATTATAAATGATGGTTATGTTGTTAGAATTGTGAATTACATGCTTATGGATGTTATTGTAAGATTTTAGTTGTTAGGTTTTGTGAATTTCTGTGAAATTGGGAGAAATTTGGAGTGTCTTGTGTATGTGAAGTCGCTAACTCGCATTTTTGTTTTTTTATACAAGTAGTGACTCACGCTTGTGCATACCACAGTGTAGAAATGGCGTACTCCAAGTATGGCCTTTTGAGTTTTTGCACCAAATAAGAATGATTACTAAGTTAAGGCTTGGGGAAACAGAAGCTGCCATGCCCCTAAACCAAGGCAGTGAGTTCTGATTATTTGTAGGCTTTAATACAAGGACCTAATCTAGTTTGGCATGCATGATAAAGATGTTCAATCATAACATGGCATCCCATAACAGATTGTAATGTAATGTAATACTAAATGTGAAGATTTTAAATGATCATTTAAACAAGTTATGTATTGAATAAAAGTTGATGTTTACAAGAGTTAGAAGTGAATGATAAAGCTTATATTAAGCGATAGTGAAATTTCAGATTCGCTAGGGAGGTTAACCAACATAATTAGACATTAAGTTAAAGGTTATGGCTTAAATGGTGGGTTAAACCTATAAAGCTAATGATAATATAACTAATTGGTATTGCGGTTTCAATGGTATATATAGGGGAATTGGAGAACTTTATTATAATTGTGTGGCTTACACACAAGGCAAGTTTCCCTAACTTCATTCTCTTTATAATGAATGCAAGTTTCATAATTTTGTTATTTTGTTATTGTAAAGAAAGCTTTCTAGTCCTAAATTATCATTATGCAAATCCTATATTAAAGTTGAGCGAGCCTATTGTTTCTATCTTGTGTATGGTTGTATAAGCTCCTGTAACCTAATTCGTTACATCGAGCGAGTTTCACTTTCCTATTTCTCGTTATTGCTATTCAAAACATATATTATTTTAATATATTGATTCAAATGAGCTTGTTCTAAATCTTTTGAATGTAGTACTTTGCATGTATATCATGTTTATCCAAATATCTATTGTTGTTTTTCAATATTTGACTTAAATAACCTTGTTCAATTCTATATTACTATATTGAACCTTCAAGTAGCAAGCAAACTCTTATTGATTGAACTAATCTATAATTGAATAGTGTTCTAAAATTCTAGAACGACTTATAAGCTAGTTCTAAACTAAACTTTCTCTAGTGCGGAAATCTTAAAGTCAAACTGAGATGAACAACCCTGACATAGGGGATTATGTACGTGTTAACGTTTAGATGTTTGTGCACAATACATGGTACAAAGGGCTGATCCCCCTAAGTACATGAGGAAGGAGGATCTGTATAGTCTAAATGACTATTAAGGTGGAGGTAATAATACCTAATTACCGACGACATAGTTCATTATCTTAAGACCCTCAGATATTAAACTCGAGCTTGTTTTCTATTTTTGATTCGAAAAACAAGTTCACCATTATTCAACATTTGTTGTCCAGACTCATGTTGATATTATTATTATTCTTTATATC
Organism: Panax quinquefolius; assembly: GCA_020205615.1. Taxonomy (NCBI): domain Eukaryota; kingdom Viridiplantae; phylum Streptophyta; class Magnoliopsida; order Apiales; family Araliaceae; genus Panax; species Panax quinquefolius. Next base: position 1,312,708 of record JAINUW010000585.1, read on the forward strand.
AGTGAGAAATTGTTTGCTCACTCTTGCATTTAAACACTGCAGCTAAAGTTGAGAAAGTCGATGAGCCATCTTCCAGCAAAGGAAAGGGCAAGATGTCCAAGTGTTGAAGATTTATGAGAATTTATTTGAATGAATTATGTTATAAGACTTAATTTATTTGTGATGTATTCCACAGACTTATGTAATAATTTAAGGTTAGATTACCTGGGATTGTTTAAAGTTGATGTAACCCTTTAATGGGAAAGATTATCGCTTAAAGTTATTTAAATTATGTCTTTATCCTTAATTATGGGTAGTTAGATGTAATAGTTTTGGATAGTGAGCACCAAATCCTGTGGGAATGGAGTACCCAGATTTGGGGGTGTCACAGGTTGGTATCAGAGCTTTATGTTATGAACCTTAGGTGGGGAACCTTAGGAAGTAACCTTTAAGAAGACAGAAAACATAGTGGTGTTAAACTCTTATCGAGTTTTAAGGAATGGATTAAGGCGTCTATTGAAGCAAAATAATAAAAGACATTATGTGTTATGTGTTAATAACTTATGTGCTCGCGAGTATCAAAGAATGTCACATATTAAGTAAAACTTAAAAATATTTTGTTGTCAGGATGTCTAACGTTAGAGGATCCAGTCCAGCTAGGGAAGTCCACATTGTACGGGAACAGTTGATTCAGAGGGATCCTTCTCTGTTGATTGCTGAGGAAGAACAAGAGGATGAGCCTGTGTCTGATCCTGAGGAGGAGAGCTCTGAGGAGATAGAGGAGGAGGAGGACGAGGAAGAGGATCCTGTGCAGTTTCCACCAAAATCCATATCAGCTGAGATGCATGATGCACTGTATGATAGAAACATAGAATTATAGGATAAGGTCGAGGAGCTGAAGGAGTTGGCTGAGATGCATCAAGCTACTATAGAGCAGAAGGATTCTGATATTCAGGAACTTGACTCATAACTTGGAAACATGGAGTGGGACCTAGTTCATATAAAGGATCAGCATGAGGATCTATTAGCGAAGAACGAGAAGATGAAGACTGATGTGGAGAAGTTAAAAGATGACTTGAAAGAGGAGTCAGCTAAGCGTGGAAGGGCAGAGGACGCTTAGATGAAGGCGACACAGCATGCAGACCATGCTAAAGCCATGGTCCAAATGAAGAAGGCCTAGATGAATGAAATGGATTACGCCTTTCATTCTGCAATTGATAGTGCCCAGGATCGAGTCTTTTATTACCCACCTCAGTTTGAAGACTCGTTGTGGTTCATGATAGATCATAGGACGACGTATCATATTATGGAGGAAGAGCGTAGAAAAGTCTCTCGACGTCTTAATATGCCCAGATAGAAAGAATAAGAATAATAATGATATGTGACTAAGTATATGAATGAATAATTGTGAATCTCTTATTATGAGATAAATAAAGGGATAATATGAGAATATAATCCTAAAACTTTTCTAGTTCAGGAAAGTGGATGTGAATAGGAAATATGTTATCCTTATTATGTTTTAAAACGTTATGGATGAATAAAATATTAAAGTTACTTGAAATGTTATGTGTTATAGCTTTAATCTTAGAATGTTTAAGTTAAACTTCAAATACACAAGAAGTTGAGTAATGAACTAAGAAGCGTATATTTTAACAGAAAATGCCTCCAAGAAGAAGACAACCACATCAACAGCCACCTCCTATGGGGTCTACTAATAATAATAACAAGGCCAACGCTAACCCAGTTAAGCAGTTGGTGACCTTATTAACGGGAGCACTTGTGAATCAACCGCAAGCTCAAGTCACGACCTTTAAGGACTTCAAAGTGGTTGGACCACCAGAGTTTCAAGGATCTATGAATCTAGTTGAAGCTCAAACCTGGATCATGGAAATGGAGAAGGTGTTCGACGTTGCCAGAGTCAACGAGGATCAGAAGACTGCATTCGCAACGTTCATGCTGAAGTCTGAAGCTAGCAGTTGGTGGTAGGTGAATAAGGTTCGTGGGGGACAGTGAATAAATGCATGTGATAGATTTAAACAGATGTTTTTTGAGATGTACTTTCCAGTGGGTTCTCAAAATCCGTTGGAGGTTCAAATTTTGGAACTAAAATAAGGAACCATGACTGTACCAGAATATGCTGCAAAGTTTAATGAGTTGGAAAGGTTTGCCACTTATCAAGTTAATACCGATGAGCATAAGGCAAGAAGGTTTGAACAAGGGTTGAAGTCGTGGCTTTATAGCAAGGTTTCAATGTTCTAGTTGAACACATTTACGGCTGTACTAGAAAATGAAATTATCGCGGAGGGTGGAAGCAATGCCTTAACCAAGTACAGCCAAGAATAGTAGAAGAGAAAGAATGAGAATGAAAATAAGGCTGGAGGAAGCAATAATGGAAGTAACAATCAGAAGAGGAAATGGATTGAGAATTCGACTGCGGGAGGATAGCAAGGAAGTCAACAAAAGAAAAAGTCTGAAGCTTGTGCTACTAGTGTGAAGAACCATACTGAGGTATGTTTGAATGGTAACAGGGTGTGTTTCAATTATGATCAGGAGGGACACATAGCAGTGAACTATTTTAGGCCAAAGAAAGAAGCGTGTTTCACCTGTGGTTCAAAGGATCATATAGCTCGTGATTTCCCTAAAAAGACAGTGGGAAGTGCAAGTGGATGAAAGGGAAATAACGACGATGGTACATTGACTATCACTAGACCAACATAATCAAGCCAACCTACTGCGAGGACTTTCAATATGACCGTGCAAGATGTTATGCAGTCAAAGGATGTGGTGTTAGGTATCATTCTTATTAATTGTATTAATGCTTATGTGCTATTTGATTCTGGTGCTACTTGTTCATTTATATTCGATGAATTTGCTCAAAACTGAGAATTTCCTCGAGAAGAATTAGATTATCCTTTAAACACAGAGATTGCGAATAGGGAAGTGATTCCTGTTAGATATATATAAAAAAAATGTAGAGTGGTTATAAAGGGTCACGAGATGATGGTAGAGCTGATACCAATTAAACTTTGGGAATTTGATGTCATATTAGGAATGGATTGATTATTCAATTATGGGGCAATAATTGACTGCCAAAAGAAATGTGTTATCTTTATGACTCCGTCAAAGGTTATGTTTTATGGCAGCAAGTCACCTCGACAAGCAAGTTGTCTGACGGTGATGCAAGCCAAGAAGTTGTTAAGACAAGGATGTGTAGGATACTTAGCCTACATAGTCGATACACAGAAGAAGAGTACGAAGTTAGAAGAGATACTGGTCATAAGAGATTTTGCAGACGTATTTCCAGACGATTTACCTGGATTTTTGCTGGATCGAGAAATTGAGTTTGTGATTGACCTACTACCAGGAACGGCCCCGATATCTAAAGCTCCATATAGAATGGCCCCAGTAGAGATGAAAGAGTTGATGGCGCAATTACAAGAATTACTCGACAAGAAGTATATCCAGCCGAGAGTATCGATATAGGGAGCGCCGGTGTTGTTTGTTAAGAAGAAAGATGGATCGATGAAGCTCTGCATTGATTATCGAAAATTGAATAAGGTCACGATCAATAATAGTTATCCATTACCAAGAATCGATTACTTGTTCGATCAACTGAAGGGGGCAAGATATTTCTTAAAGATAGACTCGAGGAGTGGTTATCATCAGCTGAAGGTGAGGCTGGAGGATGTACCAAAAACAACATTCAGAACTCGGTATGGTCATTACGAGTTTCTGGTTATGTCTTTTGGTTTAACTAATTCACCTGCAGCGTTCATGGATTAGATGAACAGGGTGTTTAAACCATTCTTAGACAAAATGGTGGTGGTGTTTATTGATGATATATTGGTGTACTCCAAGACCAAGGAGGAATATGTTGAACACTTAAGAGTGACGTTGGAGATATTGAGAAAAGAGAAGTTGTACGCTAAATTCTAAAAATATGAGTTTTGGTTGGAACGCTTACAGTTTCTCAGACACGTTATTGATAAGGACGGAATTTCGGTAGATCCATCAAAAGTGGAAGCTGTAATAAACTAGGATCAGTCGAAGACACCGTCAAAAGTATGGAGTTTCTTAGGATTGGAAAGATATTATAGGCTTTTTATTCAGGATTTTTCCAAGATCGCAACTCCGTTGACGAATTTAACTAGGAAGGCGGTTAAGTTTGTTTGGACGGAGAAGTGTGAGGAAAGTTTTTGAGAATTAAAGAAGAGGTTGAGTTCAACACTTGTGTTATCATTACTTGATGATATAGGGAATTTTGTGGTATATACACATTGCATAAAGGACTAGGCTGTGTGCTTATGCAGAACAGCGGAGTTATTGCATATGCATCACGTCAATTGAAAGATTACGAGAAGGGGTATCCGACTCATGACTTAGAGTTGGCTGCGGTGGTGTTTGCTCTAATGATTTGGAGACATTATCTTTATGGAGAGAGGTGTGAGATATATACCGACCATAAATGTTTGAAGTATATCTTTACACAGAAAGATTTGAATATGAGGCAGAGAAGATGGTTGGAGTTGATTAAAGATTATGATTGCGAGATTTTCTATCATCCCGGAAAGGGGAATGTTGTTGTTGATGTTTTAAGTAGAAAGGGACGGGAGAATTTAATGATGTTGACTGCTCAGGAGAAGCTAGTATCAGAAATAGCAAAGATGGAGTTGGAAATTAAGTATCCGACAGAATCAAACGAAAAATTATTCCAGATGGGAAACAGTTCAACGTTGTTAGATAAGGTGAAGAATGCGCAACTTCAGGATGAGAACTGTGAAGAGATGAGAAGAAAAGTATCTAAAGATGAGGAAAATAAATTTAAAATCAATTTAGAAGGGTTACTTTGATTCGAAGGAAGAATTTAGATTCCGCCAGGTGCGAAAGTTAAAGAGGAAATTTTGAGTGAAGCTAACAACTCAAGATTTTCAATTCACCCTAGAAGTACGAAAATGTACCAAGATCTTAGATATCATTTTTGGTGGCCGAATATGAAAAAGGACGTGGCTGAGTGTGTGGCAAAATGCTTAACGTGTCAAAAAGTAAAAGCTGAGCATTAAAGGCCAACTGGATTATTGCAACCGTTGGAGATACCATAATGGAAGTGGAAGCATGTCATAATGGATTTTGTGGTAGGTCTTCCAACGACTCAGCAAGGTTTCGACGCTATCTGGGTGATTGTCGATCGGTTGACGAAGTCGGCACACTTTTTTCCAATCAAGATTTAACCTAGATCGGTTGGCAAAACTGTACGTGAAGGAAATTATTTTAAGACACGGTATTCCGGTGTCAATTATGTCAGGCAGGGATCCACGTTTCACACCAAATTTCTGGAAACGATAACAAGAATGCTTGGGAACGCAGTTGAGGATGAGCACAACATATCATCCGCAAACCAACGGATAGAGTGAGAGAACCATCTAGACACTAAAGGATATGCTCAGAGCATGTATTATGGATTTCAAGGGAAATTGGGGTGACCATCTTCCATTGGTTGAATTTGCTTATAACATAGTTACCACGCAAATATTGGTATGCCGCCTTACGAAGCGTTGTACGGCAGGAAATGCAGAACTCTGTTATGCTGGGATGAGGTAGGTGAACGTCAGCTATTGGGTCCAGAGTTGGTACAACAAACTTTTGAGATCATTAAGGTGATTCGAGCAACATTGATAGCTGCACGGGATAGACAAAAGAAATATGCTGATTAACACCGACAAAATTGAGAATTCGATATCGGTAGTTTTGTTTTCTTGAAAGTGTCTCCCTGGAAGGGGAAAATTTGGTTTAGCAAAAAGGGGAAATTAAGCCCTAGGTTTATAGGACCTTTTGAAGTGCTTCGACGAGTTGGGGAAGTAGCATACGAGGTAGCTTTACCTCCGGAATTTGAACATATTCATAACATTTTCCATGTCTCGGTATTGAGGCCATATAAGCCTGATTATAAGCATGTTATAGAATATGAGCCATTACAGTTTGAGAATGATTTGTCATACGAAGAAGTCCCTATTTAAATTATCGACTAAAAAGAGCAAGTACTAAGGAATAAAGTGATACCTTCTATTAAGGTAATCTGGAGAAACCACAATATTGAAAAAGCTACGTGGGAACTTGAAGATGTTATGATGAGAAATTATCCTCAATTATTTGCTTAATCTTGTATAGTAATTCTGGGGACAAAATCCTGTTAATGAGGGAATAATGTAACGAATAAATTTATCGAGTCGTGATTCTGGGAACAGAATCCTTTTAAGCAAGGAAGGATGTAATGATCGAGAAATTTTATAATTAATTTAAATATTTATTAAATTAAATAAATATTTTTTAAATTTATTTATTGAGAAAAATAAATAATTTATGAAATTTTGGTGTAATAATTTAGATAAGTGTGTATGTTAACTAAATTAAAATAATGGTAATTTTATTATTTGAAAATTTCATTTAATGAGATAATTAAATTAAATGAATTATTTAAGATTTAAGAAAATAATTAAATTAAATAAAAAGATGTTCTAGTCTAATTTAATAATTCAATTAGATATATAATGATTTATTAAGTATAAAGTATAATTATAATGAAGATTATGATTATTATAATTATAATTGTAAGGACATAAAATGAATTAAATAAAAATGTGACAAAAGTAACTATATAATATAAGTGTTATACAAATAAATTAAAAGGGGGGGGGGGGATTTGTGTGTAGCCAAACATGGCCTTATGGCCTTCGGCATAACATAACTGTAGGCGCTTTGTTTTTTTAACTGAAGTGTGCGTGGGTGAAAAGGCCATATCAGTTTATTTTATGAGTGATATCCTAAAGCTAAGAGAGAAAATAGAGCGTGACAGAAACACAATGGTTTTGAGTGAGAGTTTTTTGAGATTGTCAAGAGGAAGGAGAGTGTCACCATCTTTTGCAACATATAATCAAGGATTAAAGGTATACTTTACTCTTAATTTCCATGTTTTGGGTTTCCAATGATTATTCTTTGTGAATTAGAAGTACGTTGGATTGTTGTATATAAATGTGCATATGGTTTGTAGAATCTGTTAATTATAACATATAAGTGATATTTGGTTATCAAATTCGTGAAAAATGCCTTTTTAAGAAGGAAGTTAGAATAACAGTGATTTGTTTATATAAAATAGCTTGTTTAAGTCCAAAATTTCATGTCTAATACTTGATATAATCTGTAAATTGTTTGTATATATTGTTAATATGTCAACAAACAAAAACAACGTAGTTGGAATGGCTTAAATTGGGTAAGAAACGAAGTTTTGGAAATCGAATTCTCTAAAAGTGTTAAACTATGAAGAAATTAGAAAAAAAAATAAGATTTTTATCCTTAAAAGTTAATTATAAATGATGGTTATGTTGTTAGAATTGTGAATTGCATGCTTATGGATGTTCTTGCAATATTTTAGTTGTTAGGTTTTGTGAATTTTTGTGAAATGTGGAGAAATTTGGAGTGTGTTGTGTAAGAGAGGTTTGCTGCGGCATAGCTTAATACATATCTAACAAGAATCAAGATGGTATTATAAGTGTAAACGACGCCTTGATTCTTGTAGTATGGCCTTCGAGTTTTACACCAACGCAATTGCTTAAGGCAAGTGCAGAGCTTGGGGTAAGCAGCATTGCTTGCGTGTCTCGAACCGAGGTAGTGAGTTCTGATTATTTGTAGGCTTTAATAAAATGACCTAATCTAGTTTGGCATGCATGATAAAAATGTTAAAATCATAACATGGTATACAATAACAGATTGTAATGTAATGTAATACTAAATGTGAAAAATTTAAATGATCATTTAAACAACTTATGTAATGAATAAAAGTTGACGTTTACAAGAGTTAGAAGTGAATAATAAAGCTTATATAAAGCGATAGTGAAATTTTAGATTCGCTAGGGAGGTTAACCAACATGATTAGACATTAAGTTAAAGGTTATGGCTTAAATGGTGGGTTAACCCTATAAAGCTAATGATAATATAACAAATTGGTATTGTGATTTCAATGGTATGTGTAGGGGAATTGGAGAACATTATTATGCTTTTGTAGCTTACACACCAGGCAAGTTTCCTTAACTTTATTCTCTTTATAATGAATGCAAGTTTCATAATTCTGTTATTTTGTTATTGTCAAGCAAGCTTTCTAGTCCTTAATTATCATTATGCAAATCCTATATTAAAGTTGAGCGAGCCTATTGATTCTATATTGTGTATGGTTGTATAAGCTCCTGTAACCTAATTCATTACATCGAGAGAGTTTCACTTTCCTATTTCTCGTTATTGCTATTCAAAGCATATACTATTTTAATACATTGATTCAAATGAGATTAATCTATTCAAATATTATTTTAATACAATATTATTCTAACTCTTTTGAATGTAGTATTTTGCATGTATACCATGTCTATTCAAATGTCTATTGTTGTTATTCAATCTTTGACTTAAATAACCTTTTTCAATTCTATATTATTGTATTGAACCTTCAAGTAGCAAGCAAACTCTTATTGATTGAACAAATCTATAATTGAATAGTGTTCTAAAATTCTTGAACCACTGATAAGCTAGTTCCAAACTAAACTTTCTTTAGTGCAGAAATCCTAAAGTCAAATTGAGATGAACAACCCTGACATAGGGGATTATGTACAAGTTAACGTTTAGATGTGTGTGAACAGTACATTGTACAAAGGGCAGATCCCACTAAGTACGTGAGGAAGGGTCTGTAAAGTCTAAATGACATTTAAGGTTGAGGTAAAAATACCTAATTACCGGGGACATAGTTCGTGGTCTTAAGACCCTCGGATATTAAACTCAAGCTTGTTTTCTATTTTTGATTTAAAGAACAAGATCACCATTATTAAGCATTTGTTGTCTAGACTCATGTTGTTATTATTATTATTCTTTATATCAGTGAGAAATTGTTTGCTCTTTCTTGTATTTAAACACTGTAGCTAAAGTTGAGAAAGTCGATGAGCCATCTTCCAGCAAAGGAAAGGGCAAGATGTCTAAGTGTTGAAGGTTTATGAGAATTTATTTGAATGAATTATGTTATAAGACTTAATTTATTTGTGATGTATTCCACAAACTTATGTAATAATTTAAGGTTAGATTAACTGGGATTATTTAAAGTTGATGTAACCCTTTGATGGGAAGGATTATTGTTTAAAGTTATTTAAATTAAGTTTTTATCCTTTATTATGGGTTGTTAGATGTAATAGTTTTGGATAGTGAGCACCAAATCCCGTGGGAATGGAGTACCCGGATTTGAGGGTGTCGCAATGACTGTTTGATTCGCAGGCATATAGATTAGATGCATTATATCTCATTTCATTGCATTGTAGTGCATTTTTGTTTTGTTTTGTGCTCGAGAACTATCACGTGTTTATGTTTGGGGGAGTTTGATGAGTGGGTTTTATACCTACGAATCGGCCTCTAATTCGAGCTTAAACTGTGTTAATTCTTTGTTTTTATTGTTCGTTTGTACTAGTTTAGTGTTATTTTATGTTTAGGTGTGGTGGTGTGGCAATTGGACTTAAAAAGGTGAAATCATATTGAAATTAGCAAGTTCAGGAGCTTAATTGGACAAAAGACAGAATATACCCCATTGGGTGACTTTTAGTATACAAAACCCCCAAGGCGCGAAGTCTTGAATCGAAAATAGTAGCATGCTTGGCGTAGGGGTGAACTTTTACTGGCTAAACCCCCTTTGAGGCGAGTGCAGGAAAGAGAAGTGTCTTGTTTCCTTTTGAATTGTTGCGACAACGTGAAGGCTAGTGATTGGAACGACTTGGAACTCAATTATGCATGGAATTAGAGTCAGAATGTGTGTCTTGGCATATAATTAACAACAAACAACAAGATTAAAGCATCATACTAGACAATTAACATCTTGGAAGTTAGAATTGGGAGCAAGAGCATTGGAGGAAGATTTTGAAAGAGATTTCACAATAATTGCAGATTGAGGCTAGAAAGAAGGGTGGTTCTAGATTCATTCTTTTTCTTTAGTTAATATTTGTAATTGGGATGATGTTTACTTTGATTAATTAAGTTTTTATTTCATTGACGATGAACTAAATTACTTTTTAGGCTTATAACGGATCTTTAAGTGGAACAATGGTTATGTAATCTTTGATTTTCAGTTTAATAAGCTATTCTTCAGTTTGTCTATATAAATTTGTGCTTGAATTTATGAATTGCCTGATCACCAATTCTATGTGGACTTGTATGGATTCGAGAAAGGAAATATGAGTCTAGACTTAGTTAATATAGCATGTGTTCTTGAATTCTGTGATTGAATGGAATCTGAATTTATGTTAAGATAGAGATATGTCTGGCATCGCGTGTAATCAGATAGAGAACTTGAACTTAAACCTTCTTTAATTGTAATTCATATAGAGATATAGTGAGTTAGTTAATTAAGGTGTTTAACTTAATTATGTCTAATTTGTGGATTTAAGTTAATACGGTATTAGCGCATCGAGAGATGACTAATTCTATTTGAGTGTTCTTAATTAATAAACTAGGATAGTGAATTAAACTGGAATAAAGGGTAATAATTAGAGTGATACTTAGAGTGAAGTTCTAAGCCTAATTCTCTAATATTTATTTGAAATTTCAATTTTTAGGGTTTATTGATTGTTTGGTGATTTTAGTATTTTTAATATATTTAGTTTTTTAATTATAATTCTTAATTTTGATAGTTTAATAAAATTTAGATTAATAGGAAACTAATAATTGTGAGGGTTAATTTCTTGCTAATCTCTATGGGAATGATACTCTACTTACTATTATATTACTTGTTGACCACGTATACATTTGTGATTGTGCGTAACTAGATTTTACCCAACAAGTCTCAAGGATCAGATCTAACTAATTAGCCAAGTACATATTGAATGAAATTTTCTTTTTTCTCTGGATAGACATTTCTCTGCATGTATACGCCATTCATCTTTCAGAACAGAGGATGACAAACTCTTTTCTTTTGATGCCTTTTTTGACTTCCCCTCACTAGTCTGCAGACTACTGATTTACTTTGGGCATGGATTGGTCTTATTGCTGCATTAATTTAGAATAGGGACCAATCTGAGTAGCTTCATGTGGATGTGCATGTGACGCCCCCAAAATAGGTATACATCACCCATTTTGAGTCATCAATAACATGGTACAGAAACAACTACAACTTTATTAATACAATGTGAGACCCCAGATTTTATTAATAAAGATTTAAATTTGGTCGAAATAATTTTTTAATATTGTGGTGTGAATTTGAGATAATATTATAGTTGTGGGTAGTATTTATAAATTTTGCAAAGTATGCAAGTGGTTATATTATATTCGATTGGTCTGGGGAATATTCGGTTTAGCGAGGAATATTCATACAACTACTCAATCATTAGTGGACCCATAATGTAAATTATTGTCGGATTGAGAAAGCGACAAAAATATTTTATTGAAATAACGGCGGAAGTTTTACTGGTTGATCTTGTTGAACTACTCGGTAGTAAAAAGTACGATGTCGTGTGGTTGCATAGTAGCACACGGTATTGATTATTGATGCTTATGTGAGAAGTCACTCAGTTTGATTCCATTATTGTCGATTAATAATATGAATTATTATAGCGATAATGACGTTTTGTTTTATTCGTATTATTAACGTAATAAAAGCGAAACATCTTTTATATAAAATAGAATACTTTATTAAAGTTATTCTATAAATAGAATATATTATATTTTATTATGCATAGTGTTTTGCATAGTGTTTTGCATAGTATTGCATAGTGTTTGCATAGTAAAATATTTTTATATAAATAGAATATATTATATTTTATTTAAAAGATTTTTCTTTAAATATGGACCGTCAGATTAAAGTAAATCAATCTGGACCGTTCATGAATTAGTTACTATGCATTCCATTTTTCTATAAATAGAAGCTCATTCCTTCATTATTTTCTTCTTAATTCATTGAAACTAGAGAGAGAAATTATAGAGAGAAGCTATAGAGAAAATTATAGAAAGAAGAAGAGTATTCTCGCTACTTCACTACTTCTATATTCAGGTTCTTTTTACGGTAAGGGTGTTATTCTTTCTTATTCATGAAGAGAACTGTTGTTATTCCATTGCTTATTATTACATTGGAATAACTTTGTATAAGTGGTTTACCCTATACTTGGTGATATTCTTCTATTATTACATTGGAACATCACATGCATGTGTTTTTACAGGACTGGTTAAAATCTTTATTATTCTACGTTGGAACATCACATGCATGTGTTTTACAGGACTGGTTAAAATCTTTATTATACTGTTGGAACATCACATGCGTGTGTTTTACAGGACTGGTTAAAATCTTTATTATTCTGTTGGAATATCCTATCGTGTGTTTTACACCGGATCTGGTTCCATCTTTATTATTCTGTTGGAACATCCCGCGGTGTGAATTTCACCGACTGGTTCCGTTATTTATTATTACGTTGGAATAAACATGCATGCGTGATCTATCGCATGCATGGTGATTTCTTTTGTTATTCCATTCTTTATTATACCCGGTTGGTTAAAACTTTGACTTCTATACTCCATGAAATTAGTAGAATATCCTTGATATTTGCGTTTCATCCGATATCTTTTCATGGAAATATTCTTACGACCATTCTTGAATTTTACTCTCTCTAAACAAAGTATCATGTTGACAATTTGGACGTTAATAATTCATGGATTAAATAATTCTTGAACTTGTTTTATTGAATTACTATGTCATTGTCATCATCCTCATGTTATATTATGTTATCTTTGGCTTACGTGCATAGATGAACTTAGTATGATTATGACCGAGGATCATTCGGTATAATCATGACTTGATATAAATGATGTGACAAAAGTCCTCGGTGGCTTTGTAATGCGATGATGGATAGTTTTTGGTATGATTATGATTGGGGTGATTCGGTATATAGTCATGACCATTGATAATTTGATGAAAATCCTTGACCAGTGAGTGCGAGGGATGATTAAATGTGGTGGTTTATTTATTAAAATTTGAGTCTCGGTGATAAAATTGATGAAAACCTTTTAAAACCTAAAAGATAGTAGACTTTATTCTCTACTTGACTCTTTTAATGGATTGCTTATTCATTGCTATGATTAAACCGGGTTGTCTATTGTATTTTATCGGTTTAACTTTGTTGAAGGCTAAAGATAATTTATTACGCATTATCTTAGTCATAATATTTCTTCATTGGGCTAGTTGAGCTCACCCTTTCTTTTCTTTGTTCTCTTTGAAATGAGAACATATTTGGAGACGAGTCGGGAGCGGAGTAATGGTCCGGATGATAGCATTAGTAGTCCTCACTATTATTACGTGAAATAGTGTGATAATAGTTGTAATGAGGACTCCTTTTGAGTTTGTATAATATCTAGTAGACAATATTTGTATTCAAACTCACGGTTTATGTCGTATTATACAGCGCGATTATATTAGTAAGTTGTATTTGAATTTATGTACCATGTAAGTGGCGACCCAAGATGGGTGGCGTATACCTAATTTTGGGGGCGTCACGGTTGGTATCGAGCCATAAGTGTGAAGAGAGCCCCGAGCCTCATTTGGTGACTTCTGTTGATGGGGAATGCTGCGAAGCGGACTCTCCGTGGGGGCCGAGTCTTCTATTGTGGTGTCGATAGTACCAATGTGAGGTCTTGACATAAGTTGGTGTCCGAGTCACGGTTGGTATCGAGCTTAGGATATGATCCACAGCTAAGATGTGAGATAAGAACTAGGAGGGAGAGGCGGAAATTCCTTCGCTAGTATGACCTACCTAAGTTTATTTGGTATTTAATTGGTCGGTCGAGTATAGGGATAATATTTGATATATTAATTAACCCTTGTGTTGTGGCGGTGTTTAGAAATGGCATTTGAAAATATTCACAATGGAGTGAATGTGACCATTGTGACACCAATTAATCACTAATCGAGTTAATGCGATTGTCGAGACGAGGAACAAATTAGAGATATCCACGTAGTGAATGAAGAACTAATTGTTGCATTTTAGAGCTAATTCTTGAGAGGTAGCGGTGAAAGTGAGGAAGAAGAGGAAGAAGAAGGAAGAAGAGGAACACGAGGAGAATTGGTTAGAAGAAATTTATGATCAAAACTTAGAATTACAAAATCGTGTTCGTGAGCTAGAAGAAACGAGGTTGAAGAACGGCAAAAGCGGTAGTGGAACAAAGGATACAACAATTCAAAATTGGGTTACCCGATATGTGATGCTCGAACAAAATCACGCTTTGGCGGGGTGTAAGATATTAAAGTTGGAATCGAGAATTTAAAAATCAAAGATCACTAAAAAAGAAGAAACAAATCGAGCGAAGGAGAATAGGCGATGCATGGGTAAAAAAAGCTGCACAACGCGTTGATAGTGTAGAAAAAGGCGTCCGATCAATAAAGCCAAAATAGATGAAATGGACTTTGCTTTTTGAATGAATTGGGAGAACCCAACATCGAATTGAATTACACATGCATAGCGGTCAACCCGAATTCGATATGGATCGGAGAATAATGATTCAAATAATGGATCAGAATGTGAAGAAGCACTTAAAGGTGGAATGTACCCTATAGTAAAGTCAAACTTCGGTAATTTAAGCGAGAGCGTTTGTCGAGAAAACCGAACGAAGTTATTACAGGTAAGTTAATTATAAATTAATGCTGAAGTCTATACTTTATTCAATACAAGTTCTACCCACTCTTTTATTTCACCTAGTTGTGTTCAACGCGTTTAAATTTGACTCAAGAAGTTAAACTTTGACTTATTGGTTGAAACTTCGTTAGTAGGAGCCTTCGTTACGCTACTATTTTTAAATCTTGTTGATTCAAATAAACATTTTCACGTTACTGTCGATCTTATCTTTTGAAAATACTTGCCTTTGATGTGATTTTTAGGAATCAATTGGTTAGCTAATCATCATGCTTTTAAAGTAAGGTTGTTAGCTTTTATATTCATAACCAACTGTTATACTGAATTCAAAGTAACCAAACCCTAAAGTTAATCATTGTTATATCAAGCCATAAGAAAAGAGCTCCGAACCTTTCGTTGTTGACTTCCTTGTGTGGAATGCACCAAAAGCGGACTTTTCGTGAGGCAAATGAAGATGGCAAGTTTATAGGTATCATTGTGAGGTGCTATCTAGGTTAAGGGATAGAAGTCACAGTTGGTATCAATGTGACGTACTATCCAAGTCTTGGATAAAATGTGATTTTGAATGATATTTCTATCATTAATAAATTTCTTAGCGTATTCTTGAAGATTTCTAGCCTACCCTAGGCGTGAAATCGAATTTTGTATTGACCCAAAGATCAAAAACCCATTTCTTAAACCCTCAAATATTTCTTCAACTAAATAAAGCAGGTTTACGTGGTTTATGATGAAAGTCATAATAAAAGCATTGGAATAATGAAAATCATGGGTATATGAAGTATTAGTAAATTTTATGATGAGTTATGTTGGTTAGTACGTAAAAACATGAAAGTTTCTTAGAAATCACAAAGAGTTGAAAATCGATTTTAGTGAAAAGCGTAACATGAAATTAAATTGACCATATCTCCTATTATATTTTGAATTTTTGAATGTGGTCAAGTCCTAGAGTTAGATCTATGAGTTACCTAACTAATCCAAGTAGAATTACTGGAAAAGGTGTTGTAGATTTTTGTGTGGACTGATTTTAGCAAAGGAGTGCAAAGCTGCAAAAACCGAAAAAGCTTTTGCCATGATTTTAGAGAGGCTGTTTCGGCCACTTAAATTATGAGAAAAATTCTGGCCTTTTGGGACATGAAAGTATATGGTATAAAGTACCTCCTGTCCAAAAATGAGCTCATTCTGACTTAAAATGAGCAAGTTATGACTATTTCAATATTTAGGTTTTTCCGACGAAAAACGCTATAACCGGAGTTCTATAACTCCGATGACTATGAAATTTAAACTGGAAGATCACATTAACATGTGTAAGGTCCTTCCAAGATTTGGGAATTTTGGAGTTAAACTTGAGGTAGCTAATTTCTTAAGGAATTAAGTGGAAATTGATTTTAAAAATAGTAAATAAATTTTAAAATTCGAGAAAAATATATTTTCATTATGGGACTATATTATGCTAAATCCCAGAAAAGAAATATTTTTGGGGCTGATTTGGTATTTTTCATGAAAATAGTTTAATTCTGAACATATGAGTTAAATATGTTATGTGAAGTAACAAAGTTGAAAATAGGATTTTATG
This sequence comes from Panax quinquefolius, assembly GCA_020205615.1. NCBI lineage: Eukaryota > Viridiplantae > Streptophyta > Magnoliopsida > Apiales > Araliaceae > Panax > Panax quinquefolius. Next base: position 1,328,944 of record JAINUW010000585.1, read on the forward strand.
GCTAGAGAATCCTATATATAGTATATGCATATTTTTTGATGAAGGATTTGATAATTGGTGATGATATCTTATGAGTATGACATTTTGAATGATTAAATGCATTATATGGTAAAGTGTAAACAATTAAGATAAATTGTTTATAAATTTAAGAAGTGATTAAAATATTGTTATAATATTAATGTTATTAGATTATGAGATTATTAAATGATTGATAACATGGGGATATTCTTGAATCTGGATAAATTATATTATAAATGTTTAATATTTATCCTTTATCTCATTTGATTGATTCTTTATATCATTATCCTCATGTTTATATTATGTTGAAAGTCATACGTGGCTGTAGTGCATAGATGAACTTGGTATGATTATGACCACGGATTATTCGTATATAATCATAACCAGTAAATGAATACACAATTACCTTTGGCCGTAGTGCATGGATAATTTGTGGTCGTGATACTAATGAATATCCTTGGCCTGTAGTGTAGGGATGATTCGATGATGTGGATTAATTATTGAAATTTGAGTCTCAATGAATGAAATATTAATTCATGGATGTGTTCAAAGTCATCTCGTGGCTTACGTGCATAGATGGACTTGGTATGATTATGACCGAGGATTGTTGGCATAATCATAACCAGAATGAAAACACAATTATCTTTTTGGTAGTAGTGCATGGATAATTTGTGGTCGTGATACTAATGAATATCCTTGGCACGTAGTGCGGGGATGATTCGATGATGTGGATTAATTATTGGTGAGTCTCAACAATGAAATATTAATTCATGGATGTGTTCAAAGTCATACGTGGCTTACGTGCATAGATGGACTTGGTATGATTATGACCGAGGATTGTTCGGTATAATCATAATCAGTAATTGAAAACACAATTATCTTTGGTAGTAGTGCATGGATAATTTGTGGTCGTGATACTAATGAATATCCTTGGCCGTAGTGTGGGGATGATTCGATGATGTGGATTAATTATTGGTGAGTCTCAAAGAATGAAATATTAATTCATGGATGTGTTCAAAGTCATCGTGGCTTACGTGCATAGATGGACTTGGTATGATTATGACCGAGGATTGTTCGGTATAATCATAATCAGTAATTGAAAACACAATTATCTTGGCCGTAGTGCATGGATAATTTGTGGTCGTGATACTAATGAATATCCTTGGCACGTAGTGCGGGGATGATTCGATGATGTGGATTAATTATTGGTGAGTCTCGTGAATGAAATATTAATTCATGGATGCGTTCAAAGTCATCTCGTGGCTTACGTGCATAGATGGACTTGGTATGATTATGACCGAGGATTGTTCGGTATAATCATAATCAGTAATTGAAAACACGAATATCCTTGGCGATTGGTGCATGGATAATTCGTGGTAAATATCTATTAAGCTGCGTCTTAGCATTATTGGTTTTTCTGGTTGTATATCTTTAGCTTTGTAGTGCAAAGATGAATTGTTAATGAATAGCTTTGGCGATTTCAAAGATGAATTTAATATTTTTAAGCGATAAAAGGTATTCAAGGTATCCTCATCTCTTTATCATACTAGTATCGTACCCTAATTTCGAGGGCGAAATTCCATAAGGAGGGAGATTGTGAGACCCAGATTTTATTAATAAAGATTTAAATTTGGTGAAATAATTTTTTAATATTGTGGTGTGAATTTGAGATAATATTATAGTTGTGGGTAGTATTTATAAATTTTGCAAAGTATGCAGTGGTTATATTATATTCGATTGGTCGGGGAATATTAGGTTTAGCGAGGAATATTAGATAACAGCTCAATCATTAGTGGACCCACTAATGTAATTATTGTCGGATTGAGAAAGCGACAAAAATATTTTATTGAAATAACGGCGGAAGTTTTTACCGTTGATAATCTTGTTGAACTACTCGGTAGTAAAAATACGATGTCGTACGTGTGGTTGCATAGTAGCACACGGTATTGATTATTGATGCTTATGTGAGAAGTCACTCAGTTTGATTCCATTATTGTCGATTAATAATATGAATTATTATAGCGATAATGACGTTTTGTTTTATTCGTATTATTAACGTAATAAAACAGAAACATCTTTTTATATAAAATAGAATACTTTATTAAAGTTATTCTATAAATAGAATATATTATATTTTATTATGCATAGTGTTTTGCATAGTGTTTTGCATAGTATTGCATAGTGTTTGCATAGTAAAATATTTTTATATAAATAGAATATATTATATTTTATTTAAAAGATTTTTCTTTAAATATGGACCGTCAGATTAAAGTAAATCATCTGGATAGTTCATGAATTAATTACTATGCATTCCATTTTTCTATAAATAGAAGCTCATTCCTTCATTATTTTCTTACGAATTCATTGAAACTCTAGAGAGAAATTATAGAGAGAGAAGCTATAGAGAGAAAATTATAGAAAGAAGAAGAGTATACTCGCTACTTCACTACTTCTATATTAGGTTTTTTTTACGGTAAAGGGTGTTATTCTTTCTTATTCATGAAGAGAAGCATTTGTTATTCCATTGCTTATTATTACATTGGAATAACTTTTGTATAAGTGGTTTACCCTATACTTGGTGATATTCTTCTATTATTACATTTGGAACATCACATGCGTGTTTTTACAGGACTGGTTAAAATCTTTATTATTCTGTTGGAACATCACATGCGTGTGTTTTACAGGACTGGTTAAAATCTTTATTATTACATTGGAACATCACATGCATGTGTTTTACAGGACTGGTTAAAATCTTTATTATTCTGTTGGAATATCCTATCGTGTGTTTTACACCGGATGCGGTTCCATCTTTATTATTACTGTTGGAACATCACCGCCGGTGTGAATTTCACGACACAGTTCCGTTATTTATTATTACATTGGAATAACACATGCATGCGATCTATCGCATGCATGGTGATTTCTTTTGTTATTCCATTCTTTATTATACCCGGTTGGTTAAAACTTTGACTTCTATACTCCATGAAATTAGTAGAATATCCTTGATATTTGCGTTTCATCCGATATCTTTTCATGGAAATATTCTTACGACCATTCTTGAATTTTACTCTCTGAAAGCAAAGATCGTGTTGACAATTTGGACGTTAATAATTCATGGATTAAATAATTCTTGAACTTGTTTTATTGAATTACTATGTCATTGTCATCATCCTCATGTTATATTATGTTATCTTTTGGCTTACGTGCATAGATGAACTTAGTATGATTATGACGAGGATCATTCGGTATAATCATGACTTGATATAAATGATGTGACAAAAGTCCTCGGTGGCTGTAATGCGGTGATGGATAGTTTTGGTATGATTATGACCGGGGTGATTCGGTATAGTCATGACCATTGATAATTTGATGAAAATCCTTCGACAAGTAGTACGGGGATGATTAAATGTGGTGGTTTATTTATTAAAATTTGAGTCTCGTGATAAAAATTGATGAAAACCTTTTAAAACCTAAAAGATAGTAGACTTTATTCTCTACTTGACTCTTTTAATGGATTGCTTATTCACTGCAGATTAAAGCGGTTGTCTATTGTATTTTATCGGTTTAACATTGTTGAAGGCTAAAGATAATTTATTACGCATTATCTTAGTCATAATATTTCTTCTTGGGCTAGTTGAGCTCACCCTTTCTTTTCTTTGTTCTTCTTGAAATGAGAACATATTTGGGACGAGTCTGGGAGCGGAGTAATGGTCCGAGATGATAGCATTAGTAGTCCTCACTATTACGTGAAATAGTGTGATAATAGTTGTAATGAGGACTCCTTTTGAGTTTGTATAATATCTAGTAGACAATATTTGTATTCAAACTCACGGTTTATATATATATACCTACAGCAGTTATATTAGTAAGTTGTATTTGAATTTATGTACCATGTAAGTGGCGACCCAAGATGGGTGACGTATACCTAATTTTGGGGGCGTCACATACAACATATAAACTGTGAGTTTAAATACACATATTGTCTTCTAGATAATATCCGCACTCAAATAAGTCCTCATTACAATTATTGATACATTATTTTACAAAAATGGTGAGGACTACTAAAACAACTTTCTAGAACCTTCATTCCATACCCCGACTAGTACTCGCTACATTCTCGCCTCCTGAGAAGAAAAATGGAACAAAAAAGAAAAGGGTGAGCTCAACTAGCCCAATAAAGAATATTATGACTAAGATAATATAGAACAAATTATCATTAGTCTTCAACAGGAAAAAATCTGATAAAATACAATAGACAACAAGTTTCAGATCAATATTCGCAGTGGAAATAATAATTCATAGATGAGTTACGTAGAGAATGAAATCTACTATAATCTATGAATTTAAAAGTCCATCATCATTATTTTATCCCTGTAATATCAATCAATATTCATCTTGAATCAAATATTCATCTTTACAATACAGGCAAAAGATATTCATCAGTCGGTCATGTTCATCTCAACACTTGTACATCTTTGCATTACAGGCCAAAGATATTCATAAGAAAATCAACCAACTTTGCACTACAGGCCAAAGATATTCAGTAATACCATCATTTAGGACTAAGGATGATGAAAAATATTTTAAAGAAAACGAATCAAGTGAAACAAAAGAACAAATATTAAGGATTCGTACTTTAAACAATCCGAGTTCAAAAATACTTCATAAATAATCATAGTGAAGTAAAATTCAAGAATGATCAAAACATGGATACAACCAAAGCTAGTATCCATAATAGATATTTTGGACAAAAAATGAAAATTTAATTTTTTTATGAATAGTGTAAATTCGTGAATAATAGTGTGAGTATCGTGAATAGTAACCCAGACACTAAAAGATAAGAATTTCACAAGAAAAAATCTTACCAATATTAGGCAAGATAATGATATTAGAAGAAATAATATCATTTAAAAAATAATATCCATTACCTCGAAAAGAATGGTACTTACAAATTTGGACATAATGGATATAGTCTTTGAAGGAATTTACCTTTGTATAGCAACACTCAAAGTATCAATATACTCACAAGAATACGGTCGATAATATAGAGAGAGAAAGAGAGAGAAAACTTTAGTTTCTGGTGTGATTTTCAATTCTAACATAAGCACTCTATTTATAGGAAAATGCTTAAAACACCAAAGTAAAAAATTTAATAAAATAATATATATATATATATATAATTTTTTTCCTAAGCCAACCTTTGAATGCTAGATTCCCACATGTTTAACAACAAAATGAGCCCACCAACTTGTTAAAAACGTTTTTCTTACAAAAACACATTTTAAACTCCCAAAATCAATTATTCCGGAACTTATGTCCATAATTCATAATAAATATCCCTTTTATCAGAAAAATTCAAATCTTATGTCCATTTCATAGTAAATTTAATTCTCTACAACTTTGCAGAATAAAGTTTTTCCAAATTCCAAACAAAAGTAGTCCGAAATTCACATTCGGACGATTTTACATGCTATAGTCAAATTTCAATCAAGAAATGGGCCCACAGACATGTTTAACATGTTTTAAACAACTTTTGCAACAAAAATACTCTTCCTCCTCATATATTCATATATCACACATTCATTGTAAAATATCACCATTATTATATTATTAAAATATAATAATATACTTAAATGAATTATTTTATTAGAAAAGATAAAATATCAATTTTTCAACAATTGTCACTTTAAAATTTTCTCCATCTATATCCACATAAAATGAATATTTTCCTTATCATATAAATCAATAATTAATTATTCACAAATAATTTTACAGAATCACAATATCGACAACCATGTCGTTCCCAGGAAAGAGGAGGCTTTCCAATAAGGATTTCTCCTTACTGGCGCGCAATTAGGTGACCAAACCTCTCCTTAGACAGAACTTTATAAACATTCTCAATAATGTTATCTAATAATATTATTCAAACAATATGAATTATTGATTCGATAAAGGAAAATACTGTGTAGTGATAATTATTGAAACAACAATAATATAAAATATCAACGTAGCAATTATTGAATCAATAAAATAAAATATTGAACAGTAATTACTGTAACAATTATTGAGTAGTGTCTTCTTACATAAGAATCAATAATTGATGCAATACTGTGTGCTACTGTGTTTTAACCACCGAGTATTTCAACAGTATTAACGGTAACAACTACGTCGTTATTTATAAACAACTTATATTTGTCGTTTTCTTCATCCAATCAATTTCTATTATGGGGCCCACACAAGGTTGCGTCGTCGTACGAATATTCCCCGACAGTAAGAATATTCCACGACCAAACGAATATTCTCCGATAAAAATGAATATTTTATAACCACTTGCTTATTTAAAATATTTGCGCATTTTACCCATAACTTACCACATTAATCAAATCAACCCTTACTATTTCAAAATAATAAAATAGAGGAAATTTAATTTCATTTATAATAAGTTGGGGTCTTACAACCTCTCATCCTTAGGAAATTTCATCCTCAAAATTTATGTACGTACCTGGTGTTTCGAAAAGGTGAGGATACCTTGCTTTCATTTCCCTTTCCAACTCCCAGGTCATTTCCTCCATAGCATGGTTCCTCCACAAAACTTTGACCTATGGTATGACCTTTGTGCATAGGACATGCTCCTTCCTATCCAAGATCTTGACAGGTACCTCTTCATACGTTAAATCTTCGGCTATCCCGTCCGGTTCTAACTCAATAACGTGGTTCGGGTCTTTCATATATTTACGTAGCACAGATATATGAAAAACATTATGAACACGAGACATACTTGGAGGTAATACGAGTCTATAGGCCACATTTCCGACTCAATCAAGAATCTGAAATGGACCAATAAATCGTGGATTGAGCTTTTCTCTCTTCCCAAATCTTGTAACTCCCTTCCATGGAGCAACATGCAACAATACATGATCCCCAATACTAAATTCCACATCCTTTCGATGAAGATCCGCATAACTCTTTTGTCGATCCTGTGCCATTTGTATACGTTGTCGAATTATTTGGATCTTTTCCATAGTCATACGTACCAACTCAGGTCCCAACAATGTTGCTTCACCCACCTCATCCCAACATATTGGAGAGCGACACTTTCGTCCATACAATGCTTCGAATGGAGCCACACCTATACTTGCCTGATAACTGTTGTTGTAGGAGAATTCCACCAATGGTAAATACTTATCCCAACTCCCTTTAAAGTCTAGGATACAGAGTCTTAATAGATCTTCAAGAGTTTGAATAATCCTCTCTGATTGTCCGTCCGTTTGAGGATGGTATGCCGAATTGAATCGTAAATCCGTGCCCATAGCTTTTTGCAAGCTAACCCAAAATCGTGAAGTGAATCTTGGATCACAATCCAAAACAATGGATACTGGCATGCCATGCAATCTCACAATCTCATTCACGTACATACTAGCAAGACGTTTAAGGGAATAAGTCTCTCGTATCGGCAAGAAATGAGCAGACTTGGTTAATCTATCAACAATAAACCAAATAGAATTTATGCCTTGAGAAACCATGGGAAGACCCGTAATGAAATCCATGGTAATGTGTTCCCACTTCCATTTCAGAATCTCAAGTGGTTGCAATGGACCCTTAGGCACTTGATGCTCCGCCTTTAAACATTGACAAGTTAAACACCTCGAGATAAACTTTGTAATCTCTTTCTTCATATTGTTCCACCAAAATGTATGTTGAAGATCACGATACATTTTGGTACTTCCATGATAGATTGCAAACGGTGTATTGTGTGCTTCCATCATGATCTTGTTCTTCAAATCAGAATCATTAGGAACACAAAGTCTGGAGTGGACTCGAAGTATTACTTCTTCATCGATTCTTGCCTCTAGAATAGCACCTTCTTGTACTTTCTTCTTCATACGCATTAGCTCCATGTCTGTGGCTTGAGCAACTTTAACTTCATCGGTTAAAGTTGGTTCTATGCGTATACTTGACATCATCGCACTCGTTCCTGCATATGATCTTTTACTCAACGCGTCAGCTACCACATTTGTTTTTCCAGGATGGTATTGAATGGTGTGGTCATAATCTTTTAACAACTCGAGCCAATGTCATTGCCGCATGTTGAGTTCCTTTTGGGTGAAGAAATATTTGAGGCTTTTATGGTATGAATATATCTCCACTTTCTCCCCATATAGATAGTGCCTCCAGATCTTTTTAGCGAAAATGAAATCGCTTAACTCTAGATCATGAGTAGGATAATTCCTCTCATATTCTTTAAGTTATCGCAAGTCATAGGCTATGACTTTTTCATATTGAATGAGAACACATCCAAACCCTTTGCTTGAAGCATCGCTGTAGATAAAAAATCCATCCGAACCAGATGGTATTGTCAGAACAGGTGCCGAAATGAGTCTCCTCTTAAGCTCTTGGAAACTCTTTTTGCATTCCTCGCTCCATACGAATTTTGTATCCTTCCAAGTCAACTGAGTTAACGGAGTAGCAATTCGAGAAAACCCTTCCACGAATCTCCGATAATAACCAGCTAAGCCCAGAAAGCTACGTACTTCGGTCACCGACTTTGGTTGCTCCCAACTTTGTATTGCTTTAATCTTCGCTGGATCAACAGATACTCCATGTTTTGACAGCACGTGCCCAAGGAATGCTACTTCTTCAATCCAGAACTCATATTTCTTCAACACAGCATAAAGCTTATTTTCACGAAGCCTTTGGAGTACCAGCTTCAAATAGTGCTCGTGATTTTCACGACTTTTGGAATATATGAGGATTTCATCAATAAAGACAACAATGAACTGATCCAAATATTACTTGAATATTCGGTTCATCATATCTATGAAAGCCGCAGGAGCATTAGTCAATCCAAAAGACATGACTAAGAATTCATAATGCCCGTACCGAGTTCTGAAGGCAGTCTTTGGAATATACTCAGTTTTAATTTTCATTTGATGATATCCGAGCGAAGATCGATCTTTAAAAAAATTGTGCTCCTCAGAATCGGTCAAAACAAGTCATCAATACGAGGTAGCGGATACCTATTATTGATGGTGACATGGTTCAATTCCCGATAGTCAATACAAAGTCGCATACTCCCGTCTTTCTTTTTTACAAATAAAATAGGAGCACCCCAAGGGTTGGTTTGATTAATGTGGTTAGTTATGGGTAAAATGCGCAAATATTTCAAATAAGCAAGTGGTTATAAAATATTCATTTTTATCAGAGAATATTCGTTTGGTCGTGGAATATTCTTACTGTCGGGGAATATTCGTATGACGACGCAGCCTTGTGTGGGGCTCATAACGGAAAGCAATTGGATGAAGAAAATGACAAATATAAGTTGTTTATAAATAACGGCGTAGTTATTACTCAGATTATCTTGTTGAAATACTCGATTGGTTAAAACACAAGAAGTTACTACGGTATTGGACCAATTATTGATTCTTACGTAAGAAGGCACTACTCAATAATTGTTACAGTAATTACTGTTCAATATTTTATTTTATTGATTCAATAATTGCTACGTTGATATTATATATTATTATTGTTTCAATAATTGTCACTGCACAGTATTTTCCTTTATCGAACCAATAATTCATATTGTTTGAATAATATTATTAGATAGCATTATTGACAATGTCTATAAATTTATGTCTAATGAGAGGTTTGGTCACCTAATTGCGCGCCAGTAAGGAAAAATCCTTATTGGAAAGCCCCCTCTTTTCTGGGAACGGCCTGGTTGTCGATATTGTGATTCTGTAATATTATTTGTGGATAATTAATTATTGATTTATATGATAAGGAAAATATTTATTTTATGTGGATATAGATGGAGAAAATTTTAAAGTGACAATTGTTGAAAAATTGATATTTTATCTTTTCTAATAAAATAATTCATTTAAATATATTATCATATTTTAATAATATAATAATGGTGATATTTTTACAATGAATATGGGATATATGAATATATGAGGAGGAAGAGTATTTTTGTTGCAAAGGTTGTTTAAAACATGTTAAACATGTCAGTGGGCCCATTTCTTGATTGAAATTTGACTATAGCCTGTAAAATCGTCTGTATGTGGATTTTGGTCAAATTCTATTTAGAATTTGGAAAAACTTTCTTCTACAAAGATGTAGAGAATTAAATTTCCTATGGAATGGACATAAGATTTGAATTTTCTGATAAAAGGGCTATTTATTATGAATTATTGAAGTTCTGAAGTTCTGGAATAATTGATTTTGGGAGTTTAAAATGTGTTTTTGTAAGAAAAACGTTTTTAACAAATTGGTGGGCTCATTTTGCTGTTAAACATGCGGGAATCTAGCATTCAAAGGTTGGCGTAGGAAAAAAAATTATATATTATTATTTTATTAAATTTTTTGCTTTGGTGTCCTAAGCATTTTCCTATAAATAGGGTGCTTAGGTTAGAATTGAAAATCACACCAGAAACTAAAGTTTTCTCTCCCTTTCTCTCTCTATATTATCGAGCGTATTCTTGTGAGTATATTAATACTTTGAGTGTTGCTATACGGTGCAAATTCCTTCAGCACTATATCCAGTAGTCCAGCCAGAAGTACTATTCTTTTCGAGGTAAAGGATATTAGTTTTTTTTAAATGATATTATTTCTTCTAATATCATTATGCCGGAATATTGGTAAGATTTTTCTTGTGAAATTCTTGTCTTTTAGTGTCAGGGTTACTATTCACGATATCGATGTTTTATTCACGATATATCTGACACTATTCACGAATCACTGACCTATTCACAGAAAAATTAAATTTTCATTTTTTGTCTGAAATATCTATTATGGATACTATCTTTGATGGTATCCATGTTTTGATCATTCTTGAATTTTACTTCACTATGATTATTTATGAAGTATTTTTGAACTCGGATTGTTTAAAGTACGAATCCTTAATATTTGTACTTTTGTTTCACTGGATTCATTTTCTTTAAAATATTTTTCATCATCCTCAGTCCTAAATGATGGTATTACTGAATATCTTTGGCCTGTAGTGCAAAGATAGTTGATTTTCTTATGAATATCTTTGGCCCGTAGTTGTAAAATCCCAAATTTTACGAATAAAGATTTAATTTTTCTCAAAATATATTTTTTATGGTGTGGATTTGATATAATGTTATAGTTGTGATGTGACGCCCCCAAAATTAGGTATACATCACCCATCTTGGGTAGTCAGATACATGGTACAGAATTTAAATACAACTTACTAATATAAGCGCATGTGGTACAATACGACATAAAGCGTGAGTTTGAATACAAATATTGTCTACTAGATATTATACAAACTCAAAAGGAGTCCTCATTACAATTATTATCACACTATTTCAAAGAATAGTGAGGACTACTAATGCTTATCCTCTACGGACCATTACTCCGTTCCCAGGCTTCGTCCCAAACTATGTTCTCATTTCACGAGAGAACGGTGAAAGAAAAGGGTGAGCTCAACTATCCCGAAGAAATATTATGACTAAGATAATGCGAGAATAAATTATCAATAGCTTTCAATGATGTTAAAGCGATAAAATATAATAAACATCAAGTTTAAGCTGCGGTGAACAAGCAATCCATTAAAAGAGTCAAGTAGAAAATAAAATCTACTATCTTTTATGATTTAAAGGTTTTTCATCCTTTATTAAAAAGTGAGACTAAGCTTTAATAAATAATCCACATCATCGAATCACCCACTTTTCTGGCCGAGGATATTCTTTAGTATCACGACCACAATTATTCATGCACTACGGCCGAGAATAGTTGTGTATTCATTAATGGTCATGATCATGCCAAAAAGCGTCCATCAATGCACTACTCGTTGCGAGGATTTTTACCACATCATTTGTAACATTACGGTCATGATTACAAGAATAATCACGGTCGTAATCATACCAAGTCCATCCATGCTCTCTCAGGGCCATGAGATGACTTTTCAAATAATATAAACATGAGGATGATGACAATGATATAAGAATTCAATAAAACAAGTTCAAGAATTATTTTATCCAGGATTTATTAACGTCAAATTGTCAACATGATAATGTTTTGTAGAGTAAAATTCATGAATGATCGGAAGAATATTTCCATGAAAAGATTTGGATGAAACCTTGAATATCGAGGATATTCTACTAATTTCATGGAGTATAGAAGTCAAAGTTTTAACTTATTTGGGTATAATAAAGAATGGAATAACAAAAGAAATCACCATGCATGCGGTACTTACATAGGCGAGGTTATTCAGCGAGAATAATAATAACGGAACCGAGTCGGTGAAATTCTGCAAGCGAGGATGTTCAATGAGAATAATAAAGATGGAACCGGATCCGGTGTAAAACACATAGATAGGATATTCAATGAGAATGATAAAAGCGGAACCGGGTCGGTGTAAAAACACGAGCGAGGATGTTCCAACAGAATAATAAAGAGCGGAACCAGTAAAGGTGTAAACCTGTGATGAGGATGTTCCAGCGAAGAATAATAGAAGAATGTCACCAAGTATAGGGTAAAACCGCGTATACGAGGTTATTCAACGAAATAATAAGCAATGAATAATATAAGGATTTCACCAAGTATAGGGGTATGGCGTATCACGAGGTTATGTATAGGGTATGCCACTTTTACTGAGTTATTCAGCGAGAATAATAATGAATGGAATAATGAAGTTCTCTTCATGAATAAGAAAGAATAACACCCTTACGGGTACAACAAATAATATTCCCTACCTTGGAAGAAGCTGAATATTGGCAAAGTGAAGTAGCGAGAATACTTTTCTTCTTCTTCTCTCTATAGTTTCTCTCTCAGAGTTTCGATGAATTAAGTAAGAAAATAATGAAGGAATGAGCTTTATTTATAGGAAAATAGAATGCATAGTAATTAATCCATGAGCGGTCAGATTAATTTACTTTAATCGGCGGTCCATATTTAAAGCAAAATCTTTTAAATAAAATATAATATATTCTATTTATATAAAACATTTTACTATGCAAACACTTATGCAACACTATATCAAAAACACTATGAACAAAACACTATACAACACTATGCATAATAAAATATAATATATTTTATTTATAAAATAACTTTAATAAAGTATTACATTTTATATAAAAGATGTTTTACATTTTATTACGTTAATAATCTGAATAAAACAAAAATGTCATTATCATTATAATAATTCATATTATTAATCGTGATAATGGAATCAAATGAGTGACTTCTCACATAAGCATCGATAATCAATCTGGTGTGCTACTTGCAACCACACGTATTCTTTGTACTTTTCTTTTACTACCGAGTAGTTCAACAGTATCAATGGTAAAACTTCCGTCGTTATTTCAATAAAATATTTTTGTCATTTTCTCAATCAAGACAATAATTACATTGTGGGGTCCACCAATGATTGGTAGTTTATGCGAATATTCCTGCTAAAGCAAGAATATTCCACAGGCCAATCGAATATAATATAACCACTTGCATACTTTGCAAAGTTTATAAATATTACCCACAACTATAACATTATATCAAATTATTCCATAATATTCAAAATAATATTTATAGAAAATTCATCTTTATTTATAAAAAGTTGGGGTCTTACAACCTCCCCTTCTTATGAAATTTTGCCCTCGAAATTAGAAGTGCGTACACGGTATGTCGAAGAGGTAAGGATACCTTGATTTCATTTTGATTCTAACTCCCAAGTCATCTCCTCAACATCGTGGTTCCTCCATAAAACTTTGACTTGAGGTATAACCTTGGGCGTAGAATATGTTCCTTCTTATCAAAATTTGAGCAGGAACCTCTTCATACGTCAAATCTTCCGCTATTTAAATCCGGTTCTAACTTCAATAATATGGTTCGGGTCTTTCACATATTTACGTAACATGGATATGTGAAAAGCGTTATGAACACGAGACATATTTGGTGAAAGCGAGTCTATAGGCCACGATTCCTACTCGATCGAGGATTAAAATGGATAGATGAATCGAGGATTAAGTTTCCTCTCTTTCCAAATCTTGTAACTCCTTTCCACGGAGCAACTCTTAACAACACATGATCTCTATATCAAATTCCACGTCCTTTCGATGAAGATCAACATAACTCTTTTATCGATTTTGTGAGGTTTTTATACGTTGTCGGATCGTTTGAATCTTTTAAAAGTAGTTATATCGTACCAACTCGGTCCCAACAACGTTGCTTCACCCACCTCATCCCGACATCTTGGAGAAGCGACACTTTCTTCCATACTGGCGCTTGAATGGAGCCATGCCGATACTTGCTTGATAAGCTGTTGTTGTAGGAAAACTCCACCGATGGTAAGAACTTGTCCCAACTCCCCTTGAAATCAAGGACCACGAGTCTTAATAGATCTTCAAGAGTTTGAATAGTCCTCTCCGTATGTCCGTCCGTCAAAATCGAGGATGATATCTGAGAGCTAAATCGTGAAGTCTGTGCCCATAGCTTTTTGCAAACTAACCCAAAATCGTGAAGTGAATCTTGGGTCTCGATCGGAAACTATGGATATCGGCATACCATGCGATCTTACAATCTCGTTTATATACATCTGAGCAAGGCGTTCAAGTGTATAAGTTTCTCGTATCGGTAAGAAATGAGCGAGACTTGGTCAATCTATCAACAATGACCCAAATCGCATCAATGCCTTGAGAAACCTTAGGAAGGCCGATACTTGAAATCCATGGTAATGTGCTCCCACTTCCATTACGGAATTTCAAGTGGTTGCAATGGACCTTTTGGTACTTGATGCTCGCTTTAACTTCGTTGACAAGTTAGACACCTTGAGATAAACATCGCTATCTCTCTCTTCATATTGCTCCACCAAAATGTATGACGATAATATCATGATACATTTGGTACTCCCGAGATGGATTGCAAATGGTGTGTATGCGCCTCCATCATGATATTATACTTTAAATCGAGGTCGTTAGGAACACAAAGTGCGGAGTTGACTCGAAGTATTCCTTCTTCATCGATTCTTGCTTCCGGCGTAGCACCCTCTTACACTTTCTTCCTCATACGCATCGGCTCCAGTGCGTAGCTTGGCGACTTTAACTTTATCGATTAAAGTCGGTTCTACTCGTATATTCGCTATCATCACATGCGTCCACGAGTCTTTAACTCTATCTCCATCCTTTGCAAGTCACACAAAATGGGCCTTTGCGTTGACAATATCGCACTTTTCGTACTTGCATACGATTTTCTACTCAATCGATCGTACTACCGTTCGCTTTTCGAGGATGGTATTGGATGGTATGATCATAATCTTTCAGCAGTTCAAGCCAGCGTCGTTGTCGCATGTTGAGTTCCTTTTGAGTGAAGAAATATTTGAGGCTTTTATGATCCGTAAAGATCTCCACTTTCTCCCCATACAAGTAATGCCTCCAAATTTTAAGTGCAAAGACAACAATTTGCTGACTCCGGATCATGAGTAGGATAATTCCTCTCATATTCTTTGAGTTGTCGCGAGGCATAAGGCTATAACTTTTCCATGTTGCATAAGAACACATCCCAACCCTTTGCAGAAGCATCATCTTTGTAGATGACAAATCCCTCCGAGGCGGATGGTATTGTCGAGCAGTCTTTGAAATAAGTCTCTCTTGAGTTCTTGAAAACTCTTCTCACATTCTTCGCTCCAACCGAACTTTGTATCTTTTCGAGTCGGTGAGTCGATGGAGTAGCGATTCGAGAAAATCCTTCCACGAATCTCCGATAATAACCGGCTAAACCAAGAAAGCTACGTATTACCCGGTCCTTTGATTTAGGTTGTTCCCGACTTTGAATAGCTTCGATCTTTCTTTGGGTCAGCGGATATTCCATGACTTGATACCACGTGCCCAAGGAATGCTACTTCTTGACGAACTCACATTTCTTCAACTTGGCATAAAGCTTATATTCACGAAGCTTTTGGAGTGTCGACCTCAAAGTGTTGCTCATGATCTTCACGGCTTTTGGAATAAATAAGGATGTCATCGATAAAGGCGACCACAAAGTGATCTAAATATTCCTTGAATACTCGGTTCATCATATCCATGAAAGCGGCGGAGCATTAGTTAATCAAAGGACATGACTAGGAATTCATAATGCCCGTCTTAGGAGTTCGAAAGAAAGTCGTCTTTGGAATGTCGGTGGTTCTAATCTTCAATTGGTGATATCCGGAGCGAAGATCGATCTTTGAAAAGAATTTGGCTCCTTGCAATGGTGGTCAAACAGGTCATCAATACGTGGCAATGGATACCTATTTTTGATGGTGACATGATTGACTCCGATAATCAATACAAAGTCGCATACTCCCATCTCTCTTCTTCACGAATAGAGCAGGAGCACCCCAAGAAGAAGTACTAGGGCCGCAGTACTAGGGCCGAATAAAGCGATGTCTAACAATTCCTGCGAGTTGGGTCTTTAACTCACGAAGTTCAATAGGAGCCATTCGATATGGGGCTTTGGAAATAGGTTTTGTCTGGGGTTCAAGGTCGATACAAAATTCAATTTCACGCGCGGGGGTGGGCAGGAAGTTCTTGGGAATCGTCGGAAATTTATTAACAATAGAAATATCGTTCAAAAGCGGCGTATTTTGTTTAAATCGTGTGACATGAGCTAAGAAAGCTTGACATCCGTTTTCAATAAGCGAATAGCTTTATGGCTTGAGATGGACCGTGATTGATTTTAATGGTTTTGGTCGTTTGAATTACATAATAGGTTGATTAGGAATATGAAAGCTAACAACCTTTAAAAAATCTGGTAAAGAAAAGCAATTTTTTGCATGATAAGTAGTTAATCGATCAATCCACAGAATCACGTCAAATGCTTTATGGCTTGAGATGACCGTGAGTATTTTAATGATGAAATAAGATCGACAGATAATGTGAATGCAAGTATTTTTAATGAAATAAGATCGGCGAGGTAATTACCGATTTGAACCAAACAAGACTTATAAGCGATGGATGTAATGAAGGTTTCTCCCAAGCGGAGTTTCCTGAGATAAGTCGAAGTCTAATTTCTCGGTCAAATTTAATCGATGGCGCAAGTAGGAGAAATAAAAGAATGGGTAGAACCGGTATCAAATAAAGTATAGACTTCATTAGAGTTTATGATAAGCTTACCGTGATGACCTCATTCGGGTTCCTTGCTCTCTGGGAGGTCACAACAAAAGCCTTTCTCCCTTACCACTTCTAGGTTTGACTT
The DNA here is from genome assembly GCA_020205615.1 of Panax quinquefolius. Taxonomy (NCBI): domain Eukaryota; kingdom Viridiplantae; phylum Streptophyta; class Magnoliopsida; order Apiales; family Araliaceae; genus Panax; species Panax quinquefolius. The sequence goes on from JAINUW010000585.1 coordinate 1,346,155, forward strand.
TTACGGGAATGGCCTTTGGTGCCTCCATCCTAGTTGAATTTGTCTTGATGGAAACAAAATCGAGCTAAGTGACCTTCTCTTCCACAATTATAACATGTTTTTGAATGGCATGGTGCGATTCGGATGATGTGTCCATCTTCTCGCATTTGAAGCATATGATAGGTGGTTTTCTCCTTCCTTAACAACTTGGTCTTTGGTCTTTGGCGTCTTTCCATCATTGTTGAATCTCCGTTTCTTGAAATGTCCATTCTTATTGTTTTTTGTACGATTACCATAGAAGTGGTTACCATATCGGCCCATTGATTCCCTCCACGCTTGTTGTCACAGCTTCGATGACTACTCTCTTTGGTATTATAATTTTCTTGCATTTGCTCTCTTTTAGTTGCGTTGACTCGTTATCGCGCTCCACTAAGCGAGCCCTATTTATAACAACCGAATACAAACACGGTTTATGAGAAATAAGATGTTGGCGTATCTCGACTTCAAACCTCTTAAAAACATTAGCGCCATTCTCTCTTCATTATCCACAGTGGGGAATAAGCCAAGTGATAACTCCGCAAATTTTGCCTCGTATTGCGACACGGTCGTATTGTTTTGTTCCAACTTGATAAACTCCACCTCCTTCATGTGGCGAATACTTTCGGGAAAGTATTTGTCGTTGAACAACTCTGGAACTTCTCCCAAGATATCTTGATCTGTTGAGTTGAGTACGTTTTGGACCGATTCACACCGATGTCGCCTCTCGCGCTTGATAAAAAGCGTGAAAGGAACCTTTTGCTCCTCGAGCATCCCAAGACATCAAATATCTTGGTAATCTGCTTTATCCATGCTTCAGCTGAAGTGGTTTTGGCTCTCCCTTAAACTCCGGTGGTCCCGGCTCCTTGAATTGTTTAGCGGTGACCGCTTGAGAGTTTTCCGTGTTTCCACCTACGTTTTGGGCGAGTCGCTCTACTTTCTTTGTTGCATAAATTGCATAAAGCCTACGAACATTTGATCATTTATCATTTGGTCGGTGTTGTTGTTTGCATGAGGATTATCGCCTTCACGATGCACATTATCACGATTATTGATATGTGGTGAATCAGCGATCGCTTTGTGCTCCATTGCTATTCTCAACATTCTCGGATGTCATTTTCGAGATACTTCCACAAAACAAAAGGTTAATTGACATGTAACAAATTATCTTTATATTTCGTGAAACCAATAAAATAGCACATAAACTTAGGTAGGTCATACTAGCGAAGGTATTCCCGTCTCTCCCTCCTAGTACTTTTCTCACATCTTAGCGAGGATCATATCACAAGCTACGATACCAGTTGTGATGCCCCCAAAATTAGGTATACATCACCCATCTTGGGTAGTCGGATCATGGTATGTAATTTAAATCAACTTACTAATATAAGCGTAGGTATGCAATACGACATAAAGCGTGAGTTTGAATACAAATATTGTCTACTAGATATTATACAAACTCAAAAGGAGTCCTCATTACAATTATTATCACACTATTTCACAGAATAGTGAGGGACCATTACTTATCTGCGGACCATTACTCGTTCCCAGGCTCGTCCCACCTATGTTCTCATTTCTTGAAGAGAAACGGTGAAAGAAAGGGTGAGCTCAACTAGCCCAAGATGAAATATTATGACTAAGATAATGCGAGAATAAATTATCAATAGCCTTCAATGTTGTTAAGCGATAAAATATAATAAACATCAAGTTTAAGCTGCGGTGAACAAGCAATCCATTAAAAGAGTCAAGTAGAAAATAAAATCTACTATCTTTTATAATGTAAAAGGTTTTTCATCCTTTGTTAAAGTGAGACTCAAACTTTAATAAATAATCCACATCATCGAATCACCCCCCACACTTTTCTGACGAGGATATTCTTTAGTATCACGACCACAATTATTCATGCACTACGGGCCGAGAATAGTTGTGTATTCATTAATGGTCATGATCATGCCAAAAAGCTGTCCATCAATGCACTACTACTAATTGAGGATTTTTACCACATCATTTGTAACATTACGGTCATGATTACACCGAATAATCCCTGGTCATAATCATACCAAGTCCATCCATTCTCTACAGGCCACAGATGACTTTAAAAAAAATATATAAACATGAGGATGATGACAATGATATAAGAATTCAATAAAATAAGTTCAAGAATTAATTTATCCAGGATTTATTAACGTCCAAATTGTCAACATGATAATGTTTTGTAGAGTAAAATTCAAGAATGATCAGAAGAATATTTCCATGAAAAGATACTGGATGAAACGTAAATATCAAGGATATTCTACTAATTTCATGGAGTATAGAAGTCAAAGTTTTAACCAATTGGGTATAATAAAGAATGGAATAACAAAAGAAATTACCGTGCATGCGGTGCTTGCGCATAGGCGGAGTTATTCCAATAGAATAATAATAACGGAACGGTCGGTGTGAAATTCTGCGCAAGCGGGATGTTCCAATGAGAATAATAAAGATGGAACCGGATCCGGTGTAAAACACATAGATAGGATATTCAGCAGAATGATAAAAGGCGGAACCGGTAGGTGTAAAAACACATGACAGGATGTTCCAATGAAGAATAATAAAAAGCGGAACCGGTTAGGTGTAAAAACACATGCATGGATGTTCCAACGAGAATAATAGAAGAATGTCACCAAGTATAGGTATATCCAGCGTATCTGAGTTATTCAACAGAATAATAAGCAATGGAATAACATAAAGATTTCACCAAGTATAGGGTATGCCGCATATACAGGTTATGTATAGGGTATGCCACTTTTACAGGTTATTCCAACAGAATAATAATGAATGGAATAACAGAAGTTCTCTTCATGAATAAGAAAGAATAACACCCCTTACGGGTACAACAAATAATATTCCCTACCTTAGAAGAGCCGAATATTGGCAAAGTGAAGTAGCGAGAATACTTTTCTTCTTTCTCTCTATAGTTTTCTCTCTCAGAGTTTCAAATTGAATTCGTAAGAAAATAATGAAGGAATGAGCTTCTATTTATAGGAAAATAGAATGCATAGTAATTAATCCATGAGCGGTCAGAATGATTTACTTTAATCGACGGTCCATATTTAAAGCAAAATCTTTTAAATAAAATATAATATATTCTATTTATATAAAAACATTTTACTATGCAAACCTTTATCAACAACACTATGCAAAAACTCTTTAACACTATACTATCATAATAAAATATAATATATTTTATTTATAAAATAACTTTAATAAAGTATTACATTTTATATAAAAGATGTTTACATTTTATTACGTTAATAATACAAATAAAAAAAAGCGTCATTATCATTATAATAATTCATATTATTAATCGTGATAATGGAATGTTGCGAGTGACTTCTCACATAAGCATCGATAATCAATCTGGTGTCTTCTTATTCAACCACACGTATTCTTTTGTATTTTTACTTACTAGAGTAGTTCAACGATGATCAGCGGTAAAACTTCCGTCGTTATTTCAATAAAATATTTTTGTCGTTTTCTCAATCAAATAATAATTACATTATTAGGGTCCACCAATGATTGAGTAGTTATGCGAATATTCCTGCTAAACCGAATATTCCCCGACCAATCGAATATAATATAACCACTTGCATACTTTGCAAAGTTTATAAATATTACCCACAACTATAACATTATATCAAATTATTCCATAATATTCAAAAATAATATTTATAGAAAATTCATCTTTATTTATAAAAGCTGGGGTCTTACATGTGAGTAATATTTATAAATTTTGCAAAATATGCAAGTTGTTATATACTATTCAATTGGTCGGGGAATATTCGTTTTAACAAGGAATATTCGTACGACGGCACAATCATTGGTGGACCCCACAACGGAATTATTGTCGAATTGAGAAAATGACAAAAATAGTTTTATAAAAATAACGATGGAAATTTTACCGTTAATACTGTTGAACTACTCGGTAGTAAAAGTACAGTAATACGCGTGGTTGCATAGTAGAACACGGTATTGATTATTGATGCTTACGTGAGAAAACACTCAGTTTTGTTCAATTATTACTACAATAGTTACTGCATAGTATCTCACGTTATTTGATTCAATTATTGTCGATTGTTATATTATATATATAAGTTTTGTTTTATTAGTATTATTAGTGTAATAAAATGAAAAGTTTTTTATAAAAATGTAATACTTTTATAAAGTTATTCGTTTTATTAAGAAATAATTAGAATATATTATATTCTATTATGCATTGTATTTTGAATTAGTAAAATTTTTATATAAAACAAAATACTTTTATAAAGTTATTTGTTTTATTAGACAATAATTAGAATATATTATATTTTATTATGCATAGTGTTGCATAGTGCCTGCATAGTGTTTAGTATAGTAAAATCCTTTTATATAAAACAGAATATTTTTATAAAATTATTTGTTTTATTAGACAATAAATAGAATATATTATATTTTATTTAAAAGATTTTTATTTTATTAGAATATTTTATTAAACCAATCTGAACCATCCGTTTAAAGTAAATCGATATGGACCGTACATGGGTTGGTTACTATTCAGTCCATTCTTTTATAAATAGAAGCTCATTCCTTCATTATTTTTTACGAATTCACTGAAACTTTAGAGAGAGAAATTGTAGAGAGAATTATTCTTCTATCTTGAGCGTATTTCTTTAGCGTTTAAGAAAGTTTTGAGCGTAGTGCATGTTTCTTTAGGTATATCCCCGCCCTACCGTCGGAGTACTCTTTTTTATAAGGTAAGGGGTATTATTTGTATATTATTGTTGTTTCAATAATTGTCACTGCACAGTATTTTCCTTTATCGAATCAATAATTCATATTGTTTGAATAATATTATTTGATAGCATTATTGACAATGTCTATAAAGTTTTGTCTAAGGAGAGGTTTGGTCACCTAATTGCGCGCCAGTAAGGAAAAATCCTTATTGGAAAGCCCCCTCTTTCTTGGGAACGGCCTGGTTGTCGATATTGTGATTCTGTAATATTATTTGTGTATAATTAATTATTGATTTATATGATAAGGAAAATATTCATTTTATGTGGATATAGATTGAGAAAATTTTAAAGTGACAATTGTTGAAAAATTGATATTTTATCTTTTTTAATAAAATAATTCATTTAAATATATTATTATATTTTAATAATATAATAATGGTGATATTTTTACAATGAATGTGGGATATATGAATATATGAGGAGGAAGAGTATTTTTGTTGCAAAAGTTGTTTAAAACATGTTAAACATGTCTGTAGGCCCATTTCTTGATTGAAATTTGCCTATAGCCTGTACAATCGTCCGTATGTCGATTTTGGTCAATTTTTGTTTATAATTTGGAAAAACTTTCTTCTGCAAAGATGTAGAGAATTAAATTTCCTATAGAATGGACATAAGATTTGAATTTTCTGATAAAAGGGCTATTTATTATGATTTATTGAAGTTCCGAAGTTCTGGAATAATTGATTTTGGGAGTTTAAAATGTGTTTTTGTAAGAAAAACGATTTTAACAAGTTGGTGGGCTCATTTTGTTGTTAACACATGTGGGAATGTAGCATTCAAAGGTTGGCGTAGGAAAAAAAATTATATATATATTATTATTTTATTAAATTTTTTATTTTGGTGTCCTAAGCATTTTCCTATAAATAGGGTGCTTAAGTTAGAATTGAAAATCACACCAGAAACTAAAGTTTTCTCTCTCTTTCTCTCTCTATATTATCGAGCGTATTCTTGTGAGTATATTGATACTTTGAGTGTTGCTATATACTATGCAAATTCCTTCAAAGACTATATCCGATGAGTCCAAATGTAAGTACTATTCTTTTCGAGGTAAAGGATATTCTTTTTTTTAAAATGATATTATTTATTCTAATATCATTATGCCGGAATATTGGTAAGATTTTTCTTGTGAAATTTTTGTCTTTTAGTGTCGGGGTTACTATTCTCGTATACTATTCACGATATCGGCACTATTCATGAGAAAAATTAAATTTTCATTTTTATCCAAAAAATCTATTATGGATACTAGCTTTGATTGTATCCATGTTTTGATCATTCTTGAATTTTACTTCACTATTGTGACGCCCCCAAAATTAGGTATACATCACCCATCTTGGGTCGCCACTTACATGGTACAGAATTTAAATACAACTTATTAACATAATCTGATTAGGTATAATATCGATATAAAGCGTGAGTTTAAATACAAATATCGTCTACTAGATATTATACAAACTCAAAAAAAAGTCCTCATTACAATTATTATCATACTATTTCACGTAATAGTGAGGACTACTAATGTTATCTTCGGGACCATCACTCGTTTCCCAGGCTCGTCCCAAATTTATATTCTCATTTCACAGAAGAAAAAAGTGTGAAAGAAAGGTGAGCTCAACTAGCCCAAAGAAGAAATATTATGACTAAGATAATGCGAGAATAAATTATCAATAGTCTTCAACAATGTTAAAGCGATAAAATACAATGACAACCGGTTTAGCTGCTGCGGTGAAAAAGCAATCCATTAAAAGAGTCAAGTAGAAAATAAAGTCTACTATCTTTTAGGTTTTAAAAGGTTTTTCATCATCGATATATTTGAGACTCGACTTTAATAAATATTCCACATCATCAAATCACCCACGCTTTACGGCCGAGGATATTCTTTAGTATCACGACCACAATTATTCATGCACTACTGAGCCAAGAATATTTGTGTATTCATTAATGGTCATGATCATGCCAACAATCGTCCACCGATGCACTACTGACCATTGAGGATTTTATCACATCATTTGTAACATTACGATCATGATTACATCGAATAGTCTCTCGGTCATAATCATACCAAGTCCATCTATGCACTACAGAGCTACAGATGACTTTCAACATAATATAAACATGAGGATGATGACAATGATATAAGAATTCAATAAAACAAGTTCAAGAATTATTTTATCCGGGGAATTATTAACGCCCAAATTATTAACATATTATTGTTTTGTAGAGTAAAATTCAAGAATGATCGAGAAGAATATTTCCATGAAAAGATCTTTGGATGAAACGCAAATATCAAGGATATTCCACTAATTTCATGGAGTATAGAAGTCAAAGTTTTAACCAACTGGGTATAATAAAGAATAGAATAACAAAAGAAATCACCATGCATGCGATAGATCGCAAAAGTGAGTTATTCCAACGAGAATAATAAATAACGGAACCACGTCCAGTAAAACGCATGCATGTGATGTTCCAATAGAATAATAAAGAATGGAACCGGTCGGCGTAAAACACACATGCATGAGGATGTTCAATGAGAATAATAATAAAGACGGAACCAGTCCGGTGTAAAAAATATCTGCACAGGATGTTCCAACAGAATAATAATAAAGACGGAACCAGGTCCGGTGTAAAACACACAAACAGGATGTTCCAATAGAATAATAGAAGAATGTCACCAAGTATAGGGTAAACCACGTATACAGGTTATTCCAGCAGAATAATAAGCAATGGAATAACAACAGTTCTCTTCATGAATAAGAAAGAATAACACCCCTTACTTTTGGTAGGAGATTGAATCTCGCGGCGGTGTAGTAACAAAATACTCTTCTTCTTTCTCTCTTATTCTCTCTATACTTTCTCTCTCTATAGCTTGAATGAATTCGTGAAAAATAATGAAGCCCTAGGCCTCTATTTATAGAAGATTTCTAGCTTAGCACTTGCCGTGTGAAAAGGCAAGTGGCTTGACGACTAATGATGTGAAAAGAAAAGTGGTTTGACGCCTGTAATGTGAAACGACAAGTGGTTCGACGCCTGTAATGTGAAACGACAAGTGGTTCGACGTCTGGTAAAGGTAATTACTATTAACAAAGGTAATTACTATTCACAAGGGTAATTACTATTAACGAAGGTAAATACTATTCACAAGGGTAATTACTATTGATGAAGGTAATTACTAGTGACGAAGGTAAATACTATTCACAAGGGTAATTATTATTGACGAAGAGACTCTTAGATGATGACATATGAGCCCCCCATAAAATAATCAAACTTACCACAAATCATTTTATTTTTCATCAACACATATTTAATCTTTCAACAATTATTAATCATTTATAACTTGTCGTCTCAATTATTGATTTAATACTATAACATATTATACGGATGATCATGTGATAATAATTGAATCAATAATATAAGAGATATGATGCGCAATTCTTGTAGCAATAATTGAGCATAGGTGAGTGACTTCTCACGTAAGCATCAATAATCAATATCGTGTATTCTTATGCTACCTAATGCGTATTCTTTGTACTTTTACCACCGGGTAGTTCAGCGGTTTTAACGGTAACACCTCATAGTTATTTTTATAAAATATTTTTGTCGTTTTTCTCAATCGACAATAATTCTTTTGTAGGGGTCCACCATTGATTGGTAGTTGTACGAATATTCCCTAACAAAAAGAATATTCCCCACCAAACGTAATATTTTATAACAACTTGCATACTTTGCAAAATTTATAAATATTACCCACAACTATAACATTATATCAAATTTATTCCATAATATTCAAAATAATATTTATAGAAAAATTCATCTTTATTTATAAAAGCTGGGGTCTTACAACTATGATTATTTATGAAGTATTTTTGAACTCGGATTGTTTAAAGTACGAATCCTTAATATTTGTTCTTTTGTTTTACTAGATTCGTTTTCTTTAAAATATTTTTCATCATCCTCAGTCCTAAATGATGGTATTACTGAATATCTTAGGCCTGTAGTGCAAAGATGGTTGATTTTATTATGAATATCTTTGGCCCGTAGTTGTAAAATCCCAAATTTTACGAATAAAGATTTAATTTTTCTCGAAATATATTTTTTATGGTGTGGATTTGATATAATGTTATAGTTGTGAGTAATATTTATAAAATTTGCAAAATATGCATGTTGTTATATAATATTCGATTGGTCGAGGAATATTCGTTTTAACAAGGAATATTCGTACGACGACACAATCATTGGTGGACCCCACAACAGAATTATTGTCGGATTGAGAAAATGACAAAAATAGTTTTATAAAAATAACGATAAAATTTTTACCGTTAATACTGTTGAACTACTCGGTAGTAAAAGTACAGTAATACGCGTGGTTGAATAGTAGCACACAGTATTGATTATTGATGCTTACGTGAGAAAACACTCAGTTTTGTTCAATTATTGCTACAATAGTTACTGCATAATATCTCACGCTATTTGATTCAATTATTGTCGATTGTTATATTATATATATAAGTTTTGTTTTATTAGTATTATTAGTGTAATAAAACAGAAAAGCTTTTTATATAAAACAAAATACTTTTATAAAGTTATTCGTTTTATTAGGCAATAATTAGAATATATTATATTCTATTATGCATAGTGTTTTGCATAGTAAAATCTTTTAATATAAAACAAAATACTTTTATAAAGTTATTTATTTTATTAGACAATAATTAGAATATATTATATTTTATTATGCATAGTATTGCATAGTGCCTGCATAGTATTTTGCATAGTAAAATCTTTTTATATAAAACATAATATTTTTATAAAGTTATTTGTTTTATTAGACAATAAATAGAATATATTATATTTTATTTAAAAGATTTTTATTTTATTAGAATATTTTATTAAACCAATCTGAACCATCCGTTTAAAGTAAATCGATCTGGACCGTTCATGGATTGGTTACTATTCAGTCCATTCTTTTATAAATAGAAGCTCATTCCTTCATTATTTCTTACGAATTCACTGAAACTCTAGAGAGAGAAATTGTAGAGAGAATTATTCTTCTATCTTGAGCTTATTTCTTTAGCGTTTAAGAAAGTTTTGAGCGTAGTGCAAGTTTCTTTAAGTATATCCCCGCCCTACCATCGGAGTACTCTTCTTTATAAGGTAAGGGGTATTATTTTTTTAATATTCATGAAGAGAACTTCTGTTATTCCATTATTTATTATTACATTGGAATAACTTTATATCTGTGATCTACCCTATACTTGGTGAAATTCTTACATTATTCCATTATTTATTATTACATTGGAATAACTCAGATATCTGTGATCTACCCTATACTTGGTGAAATTCTTCGTTATTCCATTCTTTATTATTACATTGGAATAACTCCATATCTGTGATCTACCCTATACTTGGTGAAATTCTTACATTATTCAATTCTTTATTATTCATTGGAATATCCTGTTTGTGCATTTACAGGACTGGTTAGTCTTTATTATTCTCATTGGAATATGTTATTCAATGCGTTTTCTGTGGGACTGGTTCCGTTATTTATTATTTTGTTGGAATAACTGCATCACGCAAGTACCGCATGCATTGTGATTTCTGTTGTTATTCCATTCTTTATTATTTTATTAGAATATCTCGTCGGTCGTATTACGACCGACTGGTTCCGTTATTTATTATTCTATTAGAATAACTTTATCATATCAATCTTTCGCATGCATGGTGATTTCTTTTGTTATTCCATTCTTTATTATACTCAGTTGGTTAAAGTTTTGACTTCTATACTCCATGAAATTAATGGAATATCCTTGATATTTGTACTTCATCCAGTATCTTTTCATGGAAATATTCTTCTGAGCATTCTTGAATTTTACTCTACAAAGAAGTATCATGTTGACAATTTGGACGTTATTAGTTCCTGGATAATTTAATTCTTGAACTTGTTTTTATTGAATTCTTATATCATTGTCATCATCCTCATGTTTATATTTTGTTGAAAGTTATCTGTGGCCTGTAGTGCATAGATGGACTTGGTATGATTATGACTAGGGATTATTTGGTATAATCATGACTGTAATATTACAAATGATGTGGAAAAAGTCCTCATTGGTCGTAGTGCATTGATGGGACGCTTTTTGGTATGATTATGGCTATGGATTCTCTTCGGCCAAGGGAGCAAAGATGAATTATTTTATGGCATGATCAGGACCGTTGATGAAAACACAATTATCTTTGGCCCATAGTGCATGGATAATTCATGGGCGTGATACTAAATAATATCCTTGGCCTGTAGTGCAAAGATGAATTGATGACGTGGATTATTTATTAAGCTGAGTCCCAGCGATAAAAGTGATGAAAAAACTTTTTAAATCATAAAAGATAGTAGATTTTATTCTCTACTTGACTCTTTTAATGGATTGTTTGTTCCGGTGAAGTTAAACTTGATGTCTATTGTATTTTATCAGTTTAACATTGTTGAAGAATAATGATAATTTATTTTGCATTATCTTAGTCATAATATTTCTTACTAAGCTAGTTGAGCTCACCCTTTCCTTCACTGTTCTCTTCAGGAAATGAGAATATAGTTGGGACGAGTCGGGGAACGAATTGACAGTCAAGATGATAGAATTAGTAGTCCTCACTATTCTGTTAAATAGTGTGATATTAAATGTAATGAGGACTCAATTGAGTGTGGATATTGTCTAGATGACAATATTTGTATTAAAACTAGCAGCATATGTTTTGTCGTATTTTACACGACTATTGTATAATTAAGTTGTATTTGAATTTTGTACCATGTTTTTGGCGACTCAAGATGGGTGATGTATACCTATTTTGGGGGCGTCACAGTAGTACAAAGATGTACAGGTGTTGAGAAGTACATGGCCGACTGATGAATATCTTTGGCTTGTAGTGCAAAGATGAATATTTGATTCAAGATGAATATTGATTGATGTTACAGGGATAAAATAATGATGATGGACTTTTCAATTCATAGATTATATTAGATTTCATTCTCTACGTAACTCATCTATGAATTATTATTTCGGCTGCGAATATTGATCTTAAACTTGTTGTCTATTATATTTTATCAGATTTTTCCCTGTTGAAGACTAACGATAATTTGTTCTATATTATCTTAGTCATAATATTCATTACTAGGCTAGTTGAGCTCACCCTTTTCCTTTTTGTTCCATTTTACTTCTCAGGAGGCGAGAATGTAGCGAATACTAGTCGGGATATGGAATGAAGGTTCTAGAAAGTTGTTTTAGTAGTCCTCACCATTTTTGTAAAATAATGTACCAATAATTGTAATGAGGACTTATTTGAGTGTGGATATTGTCTAGAAGACAATATTTGTATTTAAACTCATAGTTTATATATTGTATTAATAATGTTGTAGTTGTTTCTGTACCATGTTATTGACGACTCAAAATGGGTGATGTATACCTATTTTGGGGGCGTCACATATAATTTTCATTTCAATTGAATTGAAACACTTTTTAAGTTTATTTACACTTGGCACGGCGTTTCGACGTTCATTCGTCACACGCCCGATTCGTCTCTCATGTGTGTGCTTAGTATGCTTATACAACTTATCTAATACATCATTTATTAATGTTAAGCATCATTATATTTACTAATATTCATGTTTTATAACTTAGGACAACATCTTTTATCGTCAGGAGTACTACATTTGCATATTGACATTCCCAACGCCCTCCGATTGCCTCCTAATACATATCAATCCCACAAATGACCATTTTGACCCCTGTTCCTGACCTCAAATTGAACAACTTAAATTATAAAAGTTGTAAGTCTATTCGTCCTCATTCCGGATCATCTTGAATCACCTCAATCAGAGTTCGTATGAAAAGGTTATGGCCATTTTACTAAAGGAGGTCAAAATTGTGGGCAGACCACTTTTCTAGCTATTTGCGCGAGACGAGTGGTCTTTGAAGTCATGCAAGTTTTGGGATGTTTTTGGTGCTGAGGAGCGAAATTCAGAGCTGTGCACGAAATTCAGAGTTGGGGCGCGAAACATGGCGTTGAGGCTCCGAATTACAAAACAGCCCAAAACAAAACACAGAACAAAGCTATGTCTTAATTTCTAACACCAATTAACATGTATAACTTTTGAAAATTACACATAAACTTCACCAAGCATACAAATACTAAATTAACACAACTTAAACCATAATTCTAGAAAAATTACATACTGGAATAACATATTTTAAAACCAAAAACTCCATTTTTGATATTTCTTGACACAGTGAACACTGTAATCATAATGATACACCAATTTGATTCTTTTGAACTAAGTTCTCTTTATTTCATACCCAATTAACAATTCACAGTTCAAGTTTACAATTTAGCATACAATCAAATACTAATTTTGGTATCCTACAAAACACGTTCATATATGTGTTCACTGTAAAACCAATTTCTTTTCTTGTAGACTTAATTTAGCATACAATCTTATCTATATGTTATGCATACACTCATATATATGCTAGTATAACAATTATAATTACCAATACACATAATTTCCTAACTAATTATAAAAACATGATTTTACAGAAAGTTTGTAAATAACTTTATATTACAGTCAAATTCAGAAACACGGAGACTTAGAAATTATAGCGTAAAACCTATATGTTAAGGTTGTGTAGCATACCTTTTGTTGCTTAAGAAATCCTTGATAATCATTGAGACTCGCTTGACGAACTCAGAACTTTCTCTCTTGATTCTCTCTCAGGCTCCCTCAAACTCTCTCAAAATTCTCTGAACACTCTTTTCTTTTCTTTCTTCTTAGGCTTAGTCTTAGACCACACACAATTGACGTAAAATAAAGCTAACGTACTATTTTCAAACGTTTTAAAAATTGACGTTATAATTAATATACTAATAAGTTGTCAGTTACTAAAAATAATATATATATTATTTATATTTTATTTATTTAATTTATTATAATTCAAAATTCAAAATAAAACCAAAAGCCATAAGGCTCCGTTTGGCAAAACTCTTTGAAAATTAAAGACTTAATATATTTAAGCCTTGTTTGGCAAAATTAAATTAAACTCCTTTAATTTATTTTATTAACTCCTTTATAATATAGTTATTTATCACACTTTATTTAATTAATTTTTCATACTTAATTTAATTAATTCTAATAACAATTTATTGAATAAATCATTTAATCATTATAAACTCTCTAGCTTAATTATTAAATTAAATTAGAATATTGTCTCAAAACAATTAATTTCCTTAACCCATTAATTATTTATTAAACAAATAATTAACCAAACCAAATCAAATCAAATTAAACAAATATTTATTCAATAATAAACACATCCATTAAATATTTATCTAATTCAATAAATATTTATAATTATAATTAAAATTCTGGATTGTTACATTAATTACATAATAACTTCAATTATTAAATTCTTATTTTAATAACTTATGAAAATTTGGGTTGTCACAAAACCTCTGTATTCAAGCTTCAGCTGTTAAATATCCTTCCATAAGCTTCCCGTTGGACTATAGCCGTTGGAATCTATTTGAATTGATTCGCAGATTTCGAGTTACTTGGTGCAGACTACTGATGTGACGTGACAGCCCCTTCTTCACTTTTCTGACACTGCAGTCTACTGTTTCACCTACCACATCAGAGATGTCACTTTAACGTGTTAGGCTGGTAGTTACCTTTATTTCTTCTTTCTGACTCCTCGATCAGAACATGAAGAGTTATCTTTCTGCATTGATGCTTTCAATCAAAAATGTTCGAATGTCAGTCTTTGTATTGAGACGTTGCCAAGGCTTCAATACTCAGATAACCGAACTCTACAATTCTGATGCAGATGACCTTGAACTTGATCGTAGTTAGCCTGTTGAATATTGCTAGTTGACTAATTGAGACAACACTAAGATTCTGAGAGTGTTCTTTGGATTTTTAATGTAGAACCTCTCTTCCTTCACTCGTTCAGTGCTTCAACACTTCTACTTTCCTTGACTTGCATTAGAGACTGACAATTTGTTTGAATGCTCTGGCTCTCCTGAACTTTAATACTCATCTGATTGGTCATGCTCAACTTTCTTTCTCCTTGTGATCTCCCGTTCACATATCATCAATGGTCTGACACATGCTTACTGTAAGACCCCGAATTTTTTTTTAAATAAAAAGGAATTTCCTTTATTTATTATTTTAAAATAGTAAGGGTGGATTTGATTAATGTGGTTAGTTATGGGTAAAATACGAAAATATTTTGAATAAACAAGTGGTTATAAAATATTCATTATTGTCAGGGAATATTCGTTTAGTCGTGGAATATTAAATCATTGTCGGGAATATTAAATGCTGACGGGCTTGATCTTTTGTGGGCCCCATAATTGAAAGCGATTGGATGAAAAAAGCGACAAATATAAGTTGTTTATAAATAATTGGCGTGGTAGTTATTCACAGATTATCTTTGTTGGATATACCGGTGGTTAAAACACACTAATACAGCGTTGTTGACAAGAAGTACGGTATTGCACCAATTATTGATTCTTACGTGAAGGCACTACTCAATAATTGTTACGGTAATTCTTATTGATATTTTATTTTATTGATTCAATAATTGTTGCATTGATATTTTATATTCTTTGTTGTTTTGATAATTGTCATTACACGAAGATTTTTTTATTATCGAAGCAATAATTCATATTATCTGAATAATATTATTAGATAACATTATTGGCAATGTCTAGAAAGTTACATCTAAGGAGAGGTTTGGTCACCTAATTAATTGGCGCCAAGAAAAGAGAAATTCTTATTGGAAAGCCCCTCTTTCCAGGAGCTACTGGTTGCGAGATTGTGATTACGTAATATTATTTGTGAATAATTAATTATTGATTTATATGATGAGGAAAATATTGATTTTATGTGGATATAGATGGAGAAAATTTTAATGTGACAATTGTTGAAAATTAATATTTTATCTTTTTTCGATAAAATAATTCATTTAAATATATTATTTTAATAATATATTAATGGTGATATTTTTACAATAAATGTGGGATATATGAGTATACGAGGAGGAAGAGTATTGTTTGTGGCATTAAATGATTAACACATGTTTTGTGTGTCGGTGGACCCCATTTCTTGGTGAAATTTGATTATAGCACCTGAAAAAAATCGTCCGTTTGTGGATTTCGGTCAATTTCTGTTTGGAATTTGGAAAAACTTTCTTCTGTAAAGTTGTAGAGAATTGAATTTCCTATAAAAAGTCGCGAGATTCGAATTTTCTGATAAAATGGCTATTTATTATGAATTATTGAAGTTCGGAGTTCCGAAATAATTGATTTTTGGAAGTTTAAAATATTTTTAATTACAAAAACGTTTTTTCCATTTTGAAACTCATTTAACATGTGTTAGGGTGGCTGAGTTCAGATTCTTGGATGCGTAGGAAGTTGTAGAAAAAATTATAATATTAATTTATTAAATTTTCTACTTTAGTGTGTTAAGCAATTTCTATAAATAGGGTGCTTAGGTTAGAATTGAAAATCACTGAAGCTGAAGTTTCTCTCTCTATATTATCGAGCGTATTCTTGTGAGTATTTTGAGTATACTTTGAGTATTGCTATACGGTGCAAGTTCAAGTCATAGCCTATATCCGGTGTTTCAACTAGAAGTCTTGTTTTTGAGGTAAGGGATGTTAATTTCTTCTCAAATGATATTATTTCATCAATATCATTATCTTTGAAATATTGGTTGGAACTTTTATCAAATTTGGAACTTTTTTCATGTGGGGGTTACTATTCATGAGTTACTATTCACGAGTTACTATTCATGAGTTACTATTCACGAGTTCTTATTCACGAGTACTATTAATAAGCGTGAAGATATTTTTATGGAATTTCTATCTTTTGGTGTCGGAGTTACTATTCACGTACACGGCCTTTATTCACGATATCTGACACTATTCACGAATACTGGCACTATTCACCAAAAATGAAAATTTTTCTTTCGTCTAAAATATCTATTACGGATACTAGCTTTGATTGTATCCATGTTTTGATCATTCTTGAATTTTACACCCTATGATTATTTTTGAGGTATTTTTGGGCGTGGATAAAACAAAGTACGAATCCTTAATCCTTAATCCTTGTCATTTTGTTTCTTTGGATTCGTTTCTTTAAAATATTTTCATCATCTTCGGTCTTAAATGATGATATTATGGAATATCTTTGGCTGTAGTGAAAAAGATGAATGATTTCTTGATGAATATCTTTGGCCGTAGTAAAAAGATGAGCAGTGTTGAGATGAACATGATTGGTGATGAATATCTTTGGCAGTAGTGCAAAGATGAGCAGTGTTGAGATGAACATAATCGATCGATGAATATCTTTGGCACTGTGAGTGCAAAGATGAATATTTGATTCTAGATATATATTGATTGATGTTACGGGGATAAAATATCGACGATGAACTTTTAAATTCATATATAGAAGATAGTAGTTTGCATTCTCTACTTAACTCTTCTAATGAATTGTTGTTTCATTGCAGATTGTTGATTTAAAACCGGTTGTCTATTGTATTCTATTAGATTTTTCTCTGTTGGAGACTAACGATAATTTGTTGTATATTATCTTAGTCATAATATTCTTTCTTGGGCTAGTTGAGCTCACCCTTTTCCTTGTTGTTCCATTTTTCTTCTCGGGAGGCGAGAATGTAGCGAGTACTAGTCTGGGGTATGGAATGAAGGTTCTAGAGAGTTGTTTAGTAGTCCTCATCATTTTGTAAAATAATGTATCAATAATTATGATGGGGATTTATTTGGGTATGTATATTGTCTAGAAGACAATAATTGTATTTAAACTCACAGTATATATGTTATCGTATTTTGCACGACAAATGTATTAATAAAGTTGTAGTTATTTCTGTACCATGTATTTGGCGACTCAGAATGGGTTGGATGGAATGGAACTATTTTGGGGGCGTCACACTTACTCTTCTTTGTCTATTCTTTATAGGTTGGATAGTATCTCTGTATAGACAGTATCAGCTTCTGCTTCCCATCTGGCTAGCACTACGATCATGGTTATACCCAAGATCGTCATCTTTTGTTTATCTTGACATCTACTGCATTGTTGACTTCCTTTGGTCAGTCAAATAATCTGAAGTCTTCGCACTATTGCTTGTGGAAGACTTTTCTTAAATGGCTTCACTACTCAATAAGGATGTTGATTGAAGTGGTGCTTCGATCTTCTGTTTGCTTGAAAGCCATTAGGTGAATGCTCTCTGGCTTCTTTTAAGTAGATTACATCTTTTACAGTTCTGACCAGAGGCTTTATTCTTTGGATGCTTTGGGAGTGCTCATGTGTTGAGAATCATGTTATCACTACAATTTTTTTTTGGCATTGTGAGCACTGATAGGCTTTTTTGAAAGACTTTTCTCTGCAGACTACAATCTAACTTTGGTTTTACAGACACTACGACTCCGGGAGCAGATTATACATCAGTCAAAGATTTCTGCCTTAACACTTGTTGTCCTTGTCTGATCTAGCTTGACTACGATTTTTGCCTCTGATATGATCAGTAGACTCCACGACTTCAAGTGTGGCCTACGATTCTTGACTTAGCTCGGCAGGCGCTTGGACCAACTCTACGATTCTGAGTGAGGCCCTCCAAGGCAAACTACAATCTATAGCAACTTTCTCGATACTCTATGATTCTGTCTTGGCTTCTGCAATCCCTCGGCTGGCTAGACAGACAATGATTCTGCCTTGATAGTATCCGAGTTCCTTGTCTCTGCTGGCAGACTTCGAAGGCTGGTGTAGTACTCGACGATAAGACAAGCCTATCTATTATATCATATGAAATCAACCTAACAAGCTTGATCTTTCTATTTTTAGTCCTTGTACATCATATTCTTTTTAAGGACTTTACAAAGCTTTTTTGTTCATGTAGAATCTGTCAGGTTTGTAATATTCAAGAACGCAATCAAATTGCATAAAAAGTGCGGAAACGTGTAAAAATCAGAGTTTAAATTTTTTACAAACCATATACCCGGATCACCCTTTATGCACAATTATTAATTAAATGAAAAGATAAAGAATAAAATCATACCCTTGAAGATCGAGCTTCCTCAGGTACAAGTTCACCTCCAAATCCTTTCGCGTTCAACTTGAATTCACCGGGTTTGGTTCCTTCCTTTGATCAACATTAGCCACCCAAGTGTTTGGCCTCTAGAGGTGATCCACCAAGGAAGAATAAGAATTCAAGAAGATGGGTATTTGGCTCAAACCCTAGTTTTCTATCTCTATAGAAAAGAACGTACTCTCCAACTAATTGGAATTATTACGTATGTTAGATATCTGATATAAGACTCCTCTTATAAAGATATCAAGTAACCCTATTAAAATAAGATAATATTTAATTAAACTCTTTTAATTAAATGGGCTCCCTAATCTTATTAGGGATAATTAATTAAACTCCTTTAATTAATTTTGTGACGTCCCCAAAATAGGTCCATTCCATCCAACCCATTACGAAGTCGCCAAAAATACACAGATGCGTAAATAACTACAACTTTATTATTACAACATATAGCGTGAGTTTAAATACGAGATATTGCCATCTAGACAATATCCACACGCAAATAAATCCCCATCATAATTATTGATACATTATTTTACAAAAATGGTGAGGACTACTAAACAACTCTCTAGAACCTTCATTCCATACCCCAGAGCTAGTACTCGCTACATTCTCGCCTCACGAGAAGAAAAATGGAACAAAAAGGAAAAGAGTGAGCTCAACTAGCCCAAATAAAGAATATTATGACTAAGATAATATACAACAAATTACCGTTAGTCTTCAACGAGGGAAAATCTAATAGAATACAATAGACAACAAATTTTAAATCAATATTCGCAGCTGAAATAATAATTCATTAGAAGAGTTAAGTAGAGAATGCAAACTACTATCTTCTATGTATGAATTTAAAAGTTCATCGTCTATCTTTTATCCCTGTAACATCAATCAATATACATCTGGAATCAAATATTCATCTTTGCATTACAGGCCAAAGATATTCATCAGTTGGTCATGTTCATTTAAACACATGTTCATCTTTGCACTTTGGGCCAAAGATATTCTTCAGAAATCATTCATCTTTGCACTACAGGCCAAAGATATTCTTAAGAAATCATTCATCTTTGCACTACAGGCCAAAGATATTCCATAATATCATCATTTAAGACTGAGGATGATGAAAAATATTTTTTTTTTTTAAAGAAACGAATCCAGTGAAACAAAATGACAAGGATTAAGGATTAAGGATTCGTACTTGGTTTTATCCACGTCCAAAAATACCTCAAAAATAATCATAGTGGTGTAAAATTCAAGAATGATCAAAACATCGATACAATCAGAGCTAGTATCCAGAATAGATGTTTTGGACGAAAAGAAGATTTTTCATTTTTCGATGAATAGTGCCGTATACGTGAATAGTAACTCCGACACCAAAAGATAGAAATTCCACAAAAAAATATCTTCACGCTTCATGAATAGTACTCGTGAATAGTAACTCATGAATAGTAACTCATGAATAGTAACTCGTGAATAGTAACTCATGAATAGTAACCCCGACATGAAAAAGTTCCAAATTTGATAAAAATTTCCAACCAATATTTTAAGATAATGATATTGAAGAAATAATATCATTTTGAATAAAATAACATCCCTTACCTCGAAAAAGACAAGATTTCTAGTTGAACACAGGATATAGGCTATGACTTGAACTTGCACCAGTATAGCAATACTCAAAGTATACTCAAAATACTCACAAGAATACGCCGATAATATAGAGAGAAAACTTTAGTTTTCGTGTGATTTTCAATTCTAACCTAAGCACCCTATTTATAGGAAATTACTTAGAACACCAAAGCGTAAAATTTAATATAATATTAATATTTATTTTCCAAAACCTCATACGCATTAATTTGCCAACTGAATTCAGCTCCTACACATGTTAAATGAGGCCACCTAAACATTCCAAAAACGTTTTCCTATTTTAAATATTTTAAACTTCCAAAAATCAATTATTTGAGCTTCTAACTTCAATAATTCATAATAAATAGCTCTTTTATCGTAAAATTGAATCTCGCATCTTTTATAGGAAATTCAATTATCTACAACTTTACGAAGAAAGTTTTTCCAAATTCTAAACATAAATTGACCAAATCCACAAGCGGACAATTTTTGTGCTATAATCAAATTTCGATCAATAAATGGGGTCCAACTGACATGTTTAACATGTTTTAAACATTTATTGCAACAAAAATACTCTTCCTCCTCAGATACTCATATATCCCACATTCGTTGTAAAAATATCACGCTTATTATATTATTAAAATATAATAATACATTTAAATGAATTATCTTATCAGAAAAAGATAAAATTTCAATTTTCAACAATTGTCACATTAAAATTTTTCTCCATCTATATCCACATAAAATAAATATTTTCCTCATCATATGAATCAATAATTAATTATTCACAAATAATATTACAGAATCACAATATTGACAACCAGGCAGTTCCCAGGAAAGAGGGGCTTTCAATAAGGATCTCTCCTTATCTTGGCGCATGCAATTAGGTGACAAACCTCTCCTTAGATGTAACTTTCTAGACATTGCCAATAATGTTTTCTAATAATATTATTCAGATAATATGAATTATTGCTTCGATAATGAAAAATACCGTGTAATGACAATTATTGAACAACAAGAATATAAAATATCAACGCAAACAATTATTAAATCAATAAAATATTGAGCAAGAATTCATCGTAACAATTATTGAGTAGTGCCTTCACGTAAGAATCAATAATTGGTGCAATACAAAGTGTGCTACCGATTCAACAACGCAGATTAGTGTGTTTTAACCAAGGGTATTCCAACAAGTATTAATTGGTAATAACTACGCCATTATTTATAAACAACTTATATTTGTCATTTTCTTCACGATAATCGCTCGTTATATGGGGCCCAAAAAAGATCACTGGTCATACGAATATTCTCACAAAGCATTGAATATTCCACGACCAAACGAATATTCCCGACGATAATGAATATTTTATAACCACTTGCTTATTCGAAATATTTGTGTATTTTACCCATAACTATCCACATTAATCAAATCAACCATTACTATTTCAAAATAATAAATAGAGGAAAATAAATTTTATTTATTAATAATTTGGGGTCTTACAAATTTTCCCTCTTAATCCTATTAGGAATAAATGAGAGTACTTATATTAAATTAATTCCTAAACTCTTTTAGAAATTAAAATAATAATAATTGTAATAATATTAATAAGACTCCTCTTATTAATTTATATTTAATATTTCTAAAATATTAAATAATAAATATTAAGCTATTTAATTTATTCTATCACCATAGATTAAATTAAATATACTTAAATATATTATTACGATTATGCCATTAACTTCTTAAATAATTATTCTTCCTTTTATGGTGTGACCCTTTAGGTTCTCCATACTAAACCGGTTGTGAATAAATCAATTAGAACAATTCTAATCTTATTTAAATAAATAAATTAAACAATTAATTTATTTAAATAAATATATTTATTTATTCTACAATAGGATAAGCCTCCCTAGCGATCAAATGACTTTCGAGATAATATAGATTTCAACATTAATCATAAAAGAACCTTTGAGTAAATAGTTACCAGACAATTCAATCCTTCCACCATACAATGTCCCAATTAAATATAAGACATGGAATTACTATCAAGTCTTATTTTATTTAATTATATGTATTTCGATCCTTAAATGCACAACACCAAATAATGCAAATTAGAAACTCCTTTCTAATTTCATTACGCTTTGCCAAGGACTACTAGGTTGTCATTTATCGAATCATATAGGACATTCTCTTCTTTATTAGAAGTGGTAGATTCTTTATTGATCATACATTATCTCCATGTACAACTTATTATACCCAAGCATATCCTTTGATATACCCTAAGGGTCTTAAGGAATAAGTCAAAGTATAACTCATCATACACAAGATACTATGATGATCTCAAGTCCAAGGATTACTTCAGACTACTATCACTATAGGAATTCCTATCGACAAAAAGCAAGTAAAACTCCATTAGGTATTCCTTAGCGAGCCACATTCAGGTGAACTTATTCTCTAATAAGCACCTATATACTTGCTTTAGTGTCTCCACACAAATGATCATGAGATCAATCATCCTCATCCAATGAGCAAGCAACGATGTACCAATCTATCCGGATTTACTAATCCCCAATTTACTAATCCAATGATTGGGAACTATTTTAGTTTTAAGCTTTCTAAGAATTTAGATCTCATTAGAATGATCATCATCATTATTCTAAAAGCATTGCTTAAAACTATGGGTTTATCACATATTATAAAACAAAGATCATGTAGATATTTAAAAGCCTTTAATAAATTAATACTTTTTATTAATAAATGAATAAGATTGTTACAAAGTATATGCTTTATCATCAAACATGATTGGCTTGTGTGCATATTACTTTCAATCTCCCACTTGCACTAAAGCCAATCGCCATCAGTATCTTATACTCTTCTTCTCTAAGTGACGATTATCCATTGTTGGATAAGCTTTAGTTGATGGATATGTAATGTTGTTCATGAGAGTCCACTATATCTATAGTGATTTCCCATCTTTCAATGATTCTAATAATCAAATGAAAGTGCCACAACACATGTTTAGATCCAAGATGAGACTAGGAACTAATCCTAGTTCTCAGTAATGAACTTTTAATCCAAACAATCAACTTGCGACTTCATTTATAGCTATATACTTTGTCTTTATCACTAAAGCAAAGAACTCTTTCTTTGTTTGGAACCTTTCCAATTCATTGCACCATTGTTCAAGATAACGCTTTTACCTTAAAGTGGATTTTTTACGTCATCTTGGTGCGTCTCGAAAAACTTGAGTCCTGTTAAGCCCTCTAGTTTTAATTTAGACCCACCATGAATATGATCACATCCTTAGTCTTGGGTTAAGCACTTTAAGATGTTTTCACCGACTCATAATGAACTTCTCCATAATATGTCTCGATCAACATCGTGTCTCGTACATTTCATTGCATACATGATTGTCACTCATGCGACCTCTCTTTTCAGGAGTCTGTGGGGACTATTAGGAGAGATACACTCCATAGCTCATCTATATGAGACATCTCTTGGAGTTTGCCATGCTAAACGACTTTAGCATCAAATGAATATACGTTCCTTGGGTTAAGTCGAGCATCCTCTTGTATCTATCTATATAGATTTTATCCCCAATTAAGATACTCTTCCCAAACCATTCATGGAGGAATGTTTAGACAACTTTATCTTTACTGATTGTAGCATTGGTATGTCATTCCTTATCCGTAGTATATCAACATATAATACTAGAAATTTCACGATGCTCCCACTGACCCTTTTGTACACACTAGAACTCTTACCTCATCGTATGTAACTGGATCATCATCTTCTATGATTTGTACCTCATCATCATCATCCATGATGAATCCAAACCTCCTAGGTATCTTCGGTACTATTCCAGATTTACGATTCGGTTGTGGTACAATAGGTCTATCTACAGGTTCCTCTTACTTGACTTATAGTATTTTGTGGTTCTTGAACTCTTCAAGATCAATTATCCTCCCACAAGCCCCTTCAATGATAAACACCTTTATCTTAGAAGGCAGCGTGTTTCATAACAAACACCTTTTGCTAAGTAAAATTATAGAACATATACCCTAAACTTACTTTAGGATGTCCCACAAATCGACACTTGTCAAATCTTGTCCCAAGCTTATCCTTTGAAACATTTTCACATAAGTTGGACAACCCCTTATCTTAACATACTTAAGATTAGGAATCCTCCCTGTCCATAACTTTTATGGAGTCTTGAAATGGATTTTGAGGTTACCTTTTCGTAGATATGTAGCCATTTCTAGGACATTATCCCGAAGGATATTGGAATGTCGGTAAAATCATTATGGACCGCATCTATATCCAACAAGGTACGATTTTCATTCAGATACATCAATCAATTATCAAGTGTCAAGATGTGTCCATTATGAGAAAACCATTTGAGATGATCTAGAAACTTATCAGACAAGTATTTATTCCTTGATCTAATCAAAGAATCTTAATACATTGCCAATTTGTTTCACTTCTCAATTCTTTGAACCTTTCAAATAATTCACACTTGTATTTCAAAGAAATACACACATTCAACTCTTTGAATAATCATCTTCTTTTCTTATACTAATTTGTTCAATATGCAAAATTATTTTCACGTAAGTCAAGTATACAAAATCCATTAAGTAATCTTTCGGTTTATACTCTGAAACATTATTATTATTATAAATAGAACAACAATTGTTCTTAAATATAATACCAAAGATTTCATTGTCCAACAATAAAATAGAAATAATGTTTCTAACAAATCTTTGGAATACAATAACAACTTATTGACTTAATAGATTTGCTTGTAGGGAGTGCTAAACTTTAAGTTTCTATAGCTAATGCAAACAACCTTTGCTTCATTTTCCACATATAGGATTACTTATCTTTGTTTAACTTTCTACTTACGCTTGGTCCTTCATAAATCTATATTTATGATAACCAAAGTCAGTATCCAATACCCAAGTATAACCTTGACTTAAAGAAAATTTTATTTTAAATCATGAACAAATTTGTATTTATAACCTAAAACTTCACTAAGCTTCTTTGGTTAGCCTCTGCAAGATACTTCTCGCATGATTTCTTTCCGATTGTCGGGCTTATTGCGGTGGAAGCAAGCTCCTTTGCTATCCGTATCGATTTTGTTCTTATTATCCTTTGTTTTTGCCCTTTCTATTTATACCTTCTTTGAATCGTTCTTCTTTCGAGGAAGATCCTTTGGCCCCTACTAGTAAGACTTGATCTTTCTTGGTTGGAAAGTGACTCTCAACATTTTCAATATGTTAAGCAAATCAAATGTGAAGGCGATATCTAGCTTGTTTATATGAAAAATTCACAACAATTGTGAAAGGAGTCGGGAGTGAGTGCAAGATCAAATCTTGGCTCAACTCTCCATCCATGACAAAAACCAGTTGTCCTAATTGATCAATCAAATTGATTATGTTAAGAACTTTTATGCATTTATAGTGCCATTGGCCATTCTAGATCGGAAGAGCTCCTTAGATATCTCGATATCTATCACCCTATTTTCCTCACCATCAACTACTTGATGTGCGGGAATATAGTAGGAGCATCCATAGTTTCATCGTCGATTTGAAGCTCGTTACTCATGGATGCGAGCATGATGCATTGAGCCAATCATGCATCATCTTGCCACTTTCTAAAAGTAGCAATCTCTTCCTCAGAGGCATTATGCGCAACCATTGCAGGGATAGGCGTATTAAGGACATAAGATAGCTTTTCAGCTATGAGAACTATTCTCAAATTCCTTAACCAATCCGTTTAATTCGGTCTGGTTAATTTAGCATCTAATATGCTTCGTAGTGATAGTAATTTTAGACATTGTAAAATTTTGTAAATGAATTTGTAATTAACAACATTTTAACATACATTCTTTTATTAATTACCAAAATAATTTATGTCTTGTTTTAAATTGGTATCTCCCACTATTTTCTTCAAACTATATTACCTTCACTTATATAGTTCGGCAAAATCTAATTTAAAGATTTGCTAGTGAGAATAAGGATCCCATTTCAAATGTATATAGCCTTGTGGTGACACAACAAACTATATATAAATAAATAGGTAGACAACTCTTGTCAATTACATCAACTATGCAACTCCTTGTATTTTGCCTCTTAGATTATTTTGATCAAGTGGTGGCACATCCGAATCAAAATTATCCAAGTTAAGTCCGACCTAGCACTCCATATATTCAAAAAGAAAAATATCATCCTTGTGGTGACACAACAAAACAATATTGTTCAATTTTCTTTATAAGCATCAAATGTGATAAATTAACATCTTAAATACTTAATACTTGCCTTGTGGTGACACAACAAACTCATTTTAAATATTTAATACTCTATTAATTTTATCATGCTAGAAGGCGACGTTCGATATTCCAAATATCTTTGAACGCTTAGGACTTAATATAAAAATTGAGGGGTTTGTTATTAATTTGTCTCATCTTGTTTAGCGCGCATGCACATATATATATAAAATACGCGTCATATTAATGAACATGCAAAGCATGTTTGCATAATATATAATATATATAGTATAAGCATGCACATATAGAATACTATATTCTACTCGGATTGATTATGGACTTTTATTCTAGTTTGGTTCACTAGAGCCACCAAGTGAACCAAAAGGTCAAACCCTAGGGGTGCAAGAATTAATATTTAAATATAACTATTACATTTAAACTCGAGCTCCATTACAAACGGATCTTCATGCGCTTCTTGTCCCTTGATCTCCAATTCTTCAAAATAATTCTAACTATTCCTATTACAAAACTATTTAAAATAAATAGAAACCTTGATCGTGATCGAGGGAAATACATAGGAGGAGATAGAATTTACATTAAGAAAAAAATAGAGAGGACGAGGTACGCAGACCCCATTTAATAAAACCCATACACTCATGCATCCAACTAAAATAAAATCCAATCACATTGGTCAATAGTCCATAATCAATCCCATTTATTATCATACACATCATCATATGCATCAATAAATAACATTCATCTTATGAATAATAAACATTTAATATATATATATTGATATCATTTAATGGGCAAATTTTGTTAGTATAAAATCTATTTTGAATCAAAATAAACTCCTTTATTTTAATCAGATTTAAATCAAAATAAAACTATTTTATTTTAATTTATCAAATTTTGAATAAAATAAACTATTTTATTTTAATCAAAATCTTTAGTCAAAATAAACTCCTTTATTTTAATTAATTATGGAATCCAATTCCATATATATAAAAAAAAATTATTAAAGGAAACACTTAATTCTTTTCCTATTCACAAATAAACTCCTTTATTTTGAATAATATGAAATCTTATTTCATATTTAAATAAACTCCTTTATTTAAGGAAACACGGATTTTCTTTCCTATTCACAAATAAACACTTTTATTTTGAATAATATGAAATCTTATTTCATATTTAAATAAACTCATTTATTTAAGGAAACACAGATTTTCTTTCCTATTCACAAATAAACTCCTTTATTTTGAATAATATGAAATCTTATTTCATATTTAAATAAACTCCTTTATTTAAGGAAATATGAAATCCAATTTCAACTCCAATTAGTTATCATGGAATCCAATTCTAACTCTAATTAGTTAGCATGAAATTCTAATTTTAAAATTAAAATAAACTTTATATTTTAATATAAAATAAACTTTTATTTTAATATTAAAATAAAATTTTTATTTTAATAATAAAATTATTAAGAATATATATTATATATAATATATATATATGAAACGAAATATATATATTATATATATATAATATATAAGTAATCATAAGATTACTTTTAAACAAAAAAATCCTGTTAACAAAGAAGCTTCTGCCGAATTCTTTATTAAATTCGCATGACCCTTTACAATTTCAGGATAAAAAAGAATGAATGCATTTGCTTCCTCCTTACAAACTTCTTTTGAGTGACGTGGCCAAGCTTCCGGAAAAACAAAAATGCGGCACCTTTTTTTTGTGATTGTTGGTATCCTGCTTTTCACGTGAATATTATTAATGAGAATCTACTGGGCATGCAAACCGTGAATGATCCTCCCTTGAACCAAGTCCAAGCCTTGAAGCACGGAAATAACAAAAAAACACGAAAACAAGTTACGCAATTTTTGTTTTATTTTTTTTGTTTTTTTTTATTTAAATAAATTTTATACAATAAATTATGCCCAATTAAATTGTTCTAAACACATATCAATATACATATCAAATTAAAACAATTAATAATTTGCATAAAGGTTTGGCTCGATGCCTTTATCGGGTTTGTAATATTCAAGAACGCAATCAAATTACATAAAAAGTGCGGAAACGTGTAAAAATCAGAGTTTAAATTTTTTACAAACCATATACCCGGATTACCCTTTGTGCACAATTATTAATTAAACGAAAAGATAAAGAATAAAATCATACCCTTGAAGATCGAGCTTCCTCAGGTACAAGTTCACCTCCAAATCCTTTCGCGTTCAACTTGAATTCACCGGGTTTGGTTCCTTCCTTTGATCAACATTAGCCACCCAAGTGTTTGGCCTCTAGAGGTGATCCACTAAGGAAGAATAAGAATTCAAGAAGATGGGTATTTGGCTCAAACCCTAGTTTTCTATCTCTATAGAAAAGAACGTATTCTCCAACTAATTGGAATTATTACGTATGTTAGATATCTGATATAAGACTCCTCTTATAAAGATATCAAGTAACCCTATTAAAATAAGGCATTATTTAATTAAACTCTTTTAATTAAATGGGCTCCCTAATCTTATTAGGGATAATTATTTAAACTCCTTTAATTAATTTTCCCTCTTAATCCTATTAGGAATAAATGAGAGTACTTATATTAAATTAATTCCTAAACTCTTTTAGAAATTAAAATAATAATAATTGTAATAATATTAATAAGACTCCTCTTATTAATTTATATTTAATATTTCTAAAATATTAAATAATAAATATTAAGCTATTTAATTTATTCTATCACCATAGATTAAATTAAATATACTTAACATATTATTACGATTATGCCATTAACTTCTTAAATAATTATTCTTCCTTTTTTATGGTGTGACCCTTTAGGTTCTCCATACTAAACCTAGGTTGTGAATAAATCAATTAGAACAATTCTAATCTTATTTAAATAAATAAATTAAACAATTAATTTATTTAAATAAATAATATTTATTCTACAATAGGGATAAGCCTCCCTAGCGATCAATGACTTTCCGGATAATATAGATTTCAACATTAATCATAAAAGAACCTTTGAGTAAATAGTTACTGCAGACAATTCAATCCTTCCACCATACAATGTCCCAATTAAATATAAGGCATGGAATTACTTGTCAAGTCTTATTTTATTTAATTATATGTATTTCGATCCTTAAATGCACAACACCAAATAATGCAAATTAGAAACTCCTTTCTAATTTCATTCTGCCTTGGCCAAGGACTACTAGGTTGTCATTTATCGAATCTCATAGGACATTTCTCTTCTTTTATTAGAAGTGGTAGATTCTTTATTGATCATACATTATCTCCATGTACAACTTATTATACCCAAGCATACCCTTTGATATACCCTAAGGGTCTTAAGGAATAAGTCAAAGTATAACTCATCATACACAAGATACTATGATGATCTCAAGTCCAAGGATTACTCAGACTACTACTATCACTACAGAATTCCTATTGACAGCAAGTAAAACTCATTAGGTATTCCTTAGCGAGCCAACGTCAAATTGAACTTATTCTCTAATAAGCACCTACATACTTGCTTTAGTGTCTCCACACAAATGATCGTGAGATCAATCATCCTCATCCAATGAGCAAACAACGTATGTACCAATCTATCCGGATTTACTAATCCCCAATTTAGTAATCCAATGATTGGGAACTATTTTAGTTTTAAGCTTTCTAAGAATTTAGATCTCATTAGAATGATCATCATCATTATTCTAAAATCATTACTTAAAACTATGGGTTTATCACATATTATAAAACAAAGATCATGTAGATAATTAAAAGCCTTTAATAAATTAATACTTTTTATTAATAAATGAATAAGATTGTTACAAAGTATATGCTTTATCATCAAACATGATTGGCTTGTGTGCATATTACTTTCAAAATCAACCTAACATATTTAATCATTTTAGTCTAAGTCTTTGTACATATATTCCTATTATCTATTTAAGGACTTACAACTTATTTTAATATAGACATATTTGCATATTCATTCATTAACATATGGTATACGATTGGATTGAATTTTCTGGGCAAAAAATTTTCCTGGTCTGTCTACGACGTGGCGTAGCTGTGTCGTCTCCAATTCATTTTGGAGCGGAGATGCACCTACACCAGATTTTTAAAAAAAATTAATTTTAATATTTATTTTAATTAAGATAAAATGTTTATTTTGAATTGGAATATGATTAAAATAAAAGTTTTATATTAACTAGGAATTGGATTCCACGTTCGTTTGAATAAAACAGTTTATTCAAAAGTTTTATATTAACTTGGAATTGGATTCCACGGTTGTTTGAATAAAAGAGTTTATTCACATATGAAACATGATTTCATGTTTCCTATAATAAAAGACTTTATTCACATATGGAACATGATTCCATGTTTCCTAAAATTAGAGATGTTTAGTTTTAATAAGGAATATGATTCAACATATTTTATTTTTTCAACAATTTAAGTTAAAATAAAGGAGTTTATTTTGTACTTGAAATTGGATTCCTTATTAATTAAAAAATAGGAGTTTATTTCGATTTTGAATTTGATTAAAATAAAGGAGTTTATTTTAATTCAAAAATTAGATAAAATAAAATAATGAAATTTATTATGATTTAAATTTTGATTAAAATAAGGAAGTTTATTTTTATTTCAAAATTGGAATTTTAATAAATTTGAAATTGCCCATTATATTGATATCGTTGCATACACAGGATGGATTTATTATTCATGACATGAATGTTATTTATTGATGCATATGTTGATATGTATGATAATAAATGAGATTATTTATGAACTACTGACCAATGTGATTGGATTTTATTTTAGTTGAATGCATGAATGTATGTGTTTTATTAAATGGGATATGCGTATCTCGTCTTCTCTAATTTTTCTTAATGTAAATTCTATCTCCCTCTTATGTTCTTCCCATTGATAACTGATCAAGGTTTCTATTTATTTTAAGTAGTTTTGTAATAGTAATAGTTAGAATTAATTTTAAAGAATTGGATATCAAGGAGCAAGGAGAGCTTAAAGACCCATTTGTAATGGAGCCCGGATTTAAATGTAATAGTTATATTTAAATTTAATTCTTCCACCCTAGATTTGATTTTTTGATTCACTTGGTGGCTCTAGTGAACCAAACTAGAATAAAGTACATAATCAATCCGGGTAGAATATAGTATTCTATATGTGCATGCTTATACTATATATATATATATATATATATATATATGTGTGTGTGTGTGTGTGTGTGTGTGTGTGTGTGTGTGTGTGTAGGTGGGTGTGTCGATGTGTGCGTGTGTGCATGCACACTAAACAAGATGAGACAAAATAATAACAAACCCCTCAAAGATTTTATATTAAATCCTAAGTGTTCAATGATATTTGGAATATCGAACGTCACCTTCTTGCATGATAAAAATAATAAAGTATCAATTAATTATTATAAGTTTGTTGTGCCACCACAAAGCTTATCTTAATTTTTTGATATGTTAATTGTATCACATTTGATGCTTATAAAAAAAATTGAACAATATTTTTTTGTTGTGTCAACACAAGGACAATGTTTTTCTTTTTTTGAATATGGAAGAGCTATGTTGGACTTAACTTAGATCATTTTGATTTGGATGTGCCACCACTTGATCAAAATAATCTAATAGGTAAAATAAAAGGAGTTATATGATGATGTAATTGACAAGAGTTGTCTACCTATTTTTTTATATATAGTTTGTTGTGTCACCACAATGCTGTATACATTTGAAATGGGATTCTTATTCTCACTAGCAAATTTTTAATTAGATTTTGTCGTACTATATAAGTGAGAGTAATATAGTTTGAAGAAAATAATGGGAGATACTAATTTAAAATAAGACCTAATTTATTTTGGTAATTAATAAAAGAATGTATGCTAAAAATGTTGTTAATTACAAATTCATTTATAGAATTTTACAATGTCTAAATTACTATCACTGCGGAGCATATTAGATGCTAATTAACCAGACCGAATTAAATGGATTGATTAAGGAATTTGAGAATAATTCTCACAGCTGAAAAGCTATCTTATGTCCCTAATATGCATATCCTTGCAATGGTTGCAGACAATGTCTCTGAGGAAGAGATTGTTACTTTTAGAAAGTTGCAAGATGATGCAAAGTTGGCTCAATGCATCATGCGCGCATCCATGAGTAACGAGCTTTAGCGTCAGCATGAAACTATGGATGCTCTTACTAAACTTCTGCACATCAAGTAGTTGATGGTGAGGGAAGTAGGACTGATAGATATTAGATATCTAAAGAGCTCTTCCGATCTAGAATGACCGATGACACTACAGTAAAGACAAAAGTTCTTAACTTGATCAATTTGATTGAACAATTAGGATAACAGGTTTTATCATGGATGGAGAGATGAGATAATATATGATCTTGTAGTCACTCCCAGACTCCTTCTCACAATTGTTGTGAATTTTTTATATGAATAAGCTAGATATCAGCTTCACTGATTTGCTTAACATATTGAAAATGCTGAGAGTCTCTTTCCAACCAACAAAGACCAAGTCTTACTAGTAGGGTCCAAAGGATCTTCTGAAAAGAAGAACGATTCTAAGAAGGTAAATATAATGGTGAAAATAAAGGATAATATGAACAAAGCTGATACTGATAGCTAAAGAGTTTGCTTCCATTGCAATAGGCTTGGACACTAGAAAAGAAACAACGAGAAGCATCTTGCAGAGTCTAACCAGAAGAAGCTTAGTGAAGTTTCAGTTACAAATATAATTTTTTTCATGATTGAAATTAATCTTTTTGTAATTTAAGGTTCTACTTGGGTATTAAATATCGGCTTTGGTTCTCATAAATATAGATTTATGAAGGAACCAAGCAGAAGTAGAAAGTTAAACAAAGATAAGTAAACCTATGTGTGGAAAATGAAGCAAAGGTTGTTGCATTAGCCATAGGAACTTATAGTTTAGCACAGCCTACAGGCAAATCTATTAAGTAAATAAGTTGTTTTTTGTATTACAGTTCTTGTTAGAAATATTATTTCTATTTTGTAGTTGGAAAATGAAATCTTTGGTATTATATTTAAGAAAAATTGTTGTTCTATTTATAATAATAATGTTTTGTATAGAACTAGAATATTACTTAATGGATTTTATATACTTGACTTACGTGAAAATAATTTTGTATATTGAAAAAATTAGTATAAGAAAAAAAAGATGATCATTCAAAGAGTTAAATGTGTGTATTTGTTGAAATACAAGTGTGAATTATTTAAAAGGTTAAAAAAATTCAGAAGTGAAACAAATTAGCAAAGTATTAGTATTCTTTTGATCGGATCAAGGAAGGAATACTTGTGCAATGAGTTTCTAGATCATCTCAAATGATTTTCTCACAATGGACATCTCCTGATACAAAATAATTAATTGATGTATTTGAAAGGAAAAATCGTTCCTTGTTGGACATGGTGAGGTCCATAATGATTTTACCGACATTCCAGTATCCTATAGGGTCATGCCCTAGAAATGGCTACATATCTACGAAAAAGGTAACCCCAAAATCCGGCCCCAAGACTCTATAAGAGTTACAGACAGGGAGGATTCCTTCTTAAGTATGTGAAAAGATTTCAAAAAGGATAAGCTTGGGACAAAATTTGACAAGTACAGGTTTGTGGGACATCCTAAAGTAAGTTTAGGGTATATGTTCTATAATGCAACTTAGCAAAAGGTGTTTGTTGCGAAACACGCTGCCTTCTAAGATAAAGGTGTTTATCATTGAAGGGGCTAGTGGGAGGATAATAGATCTTGAAGAGTTCAAGAATCACAAAGCACTATAAGTTAAATAAGAGGAACTTGTAGATAGACCTATTGTAACCACAACCGAATCATAAATCTGGAATAGTAGTGAAGATACTTGGGAGGTATGGATTAATCATAGATGATGATGATGATGATGATGATGACGTACGCATCATAGAAGATGATGATCCAGTTATATATGATGAGGTAAAAGTTATAGACACTCAGAGAAATGGATTGAAACAAGCTTCTCAAAAATATAACATTTGATTTGATGACATAAATCAAAAGAGTTTGATTTTATCAAAAAAAGAATAAACCTAGTGTGTACAAAAGGGTCAGTGGGAGCATCGTGACATTCCTAATATTATATGTTGATATACTATGGAAAATGAATGACATTCCAATGCTACAATTAGTAAAGATAAAGTTGTCTAAACATTCCTCCATGAATGATTTGGGAAGAGTATTGTAATTTGGAATACAAATCTATATAGATAGATTTAAAAGGATGATCGGTTTAACCAAAGGAACGTATATTCATTTGATGCTAAACCGCTTAGCATGGAAAACTCCAATAGATTTCTCATGATGATGAGTCATGGAGTGTATCTCTCTTAATAAGTCTCATAGACTCCAAAAAGAGAGATCACATGAGTAACTATCATGTATGCAATGAAATGTATGAGACCTGATGTTGATTAGTCATATTCTAGAGAAGATCACAGTAAGACAGTGAAAACATCTTAAAGTACTCAACCGATACTAAGGATGTGATCATATTCATGGTGAGTCTGAATTAAAACTAGAGGGCTTAACTGACTCAAGTTTTTTAGACTGACTAAGCAGACAATAAATCCACTTTACGATAAGTTGTTACCTTGAACGGTGGTGCAGTGAATTGGAAAAGTTCCAAACAGCAAAGAGTTATTGGTTTAGTGATAACGACAGTATATAGCTGTAAATGAATCTGCAAGTTAATTTTTTGGATGAAATGTTCATTACAGAAGTAAGAATAGTTCCTAAGTCTCATCTTGGATCTAAACATGTGTTGTGGCACTTTCATTTGATTAGAGGAATCATTGAAAGATGGAAAATCACTATAGAGATATTGGACTCTCAAGAATAACATTACATATCCATATACTGAAGCTTATCATGCAGCAGGATGATAGTCACTTAGAGAAAAAGGGTATGAGATATCATGACAATTGGCTTTAGTACAAGTGGTAGATTGAAAGTAGTATGCACGCAAGACAATCATGTTGATGATAAACCATATACTTTGTAACAATCTTATTCGTTTATTAATAAAAGTATACATTTACTAAAGGCTTTAATTTATCTACATGGTGCTGCTTTTATAATATGTGATAAACCCATAGTTTTAAGCAATGTTTTTAGAATCATGATGAGATTATGCTAATAAGATCTAATTTCTTAGATAGCTTAAAACTAAAAGTGTTCCCAATCATTGGATTACTAAAAAGGGGATTAGTGAATTCAGACAGATTGGTACATATGTTGCTTGCTCATTGGATGAGGATGAGCAAGCAGGTATACATCACCCATCTTGAGTTGCCAAATACATGGTACAAAATACAAATACAAACTTAATTATACAAATGTCGTGTAATATACGACCAAACATATGCTATGAGTTTTAATACAAATATTATCATCTAGACAATATCCACACTCAATGGAGTCCTCATTACATTTATTATCACACTATTTAACAAAATAGTGAGGACTACTAATGCTATCATCTGGACCGTCACTCCGTTCCCCGATTCGTCCCAACTATATTCTCACTTCCTGAGCTCAACTAGCCCAGTAAGAAATATTATGACTAAGATAATGCAAAATAAATTATTATTAGCTTTTAACAATGTTAAACTGTTAAAATACAATAGACATCAATTTTAACTGCAGCGGAATAAGCAATCCATTAGAAGAGTCAAGTAGAGCATAATATCTACTATCTTCTATGATTTAAAATGTTTTCATCAATTTTTATTGCTGAGACTTAGCTTAATAAATAAACCACATCATCGAATCATCCCTACACTACGGGCCAAGGATATTCATTAAATCATCAATGGTCATAACTATACCGAATAATCCCTGGTCATAATCATAACAAAAATTGTCCATCAATGCACTACGTGCCAATGAGGACTTTTACCACATCATTTATAACATTACAGTCATGATTATCTTAGAATGATCCTCGGTCATAATCATACCAAGTCCATCTACGCACGTAAGCCAAAGATGACTTTCATCACAATATAAGCATGAGGATGATGACAATGATATAAGCATTAATCAAACGAAAACAAGAATAAATATTAAAGACTTTAAATTTATCCAAATATTATCAATCACTTAATAAACTCATAATCTAATATTAGTAATATTATAACAATATTTTAATCACTTCTTAAACTTAAAAACAATTTATTTCAATTATTTACACTTTACCAAATAATGCATTTAATCATTCAAAAATGCCATACTCATAAGATTTCATCACCAATGATCAAATCCCTCATCAAAAATCTGCATATACCCTATATAGGATTCCCAAGCCATAAAATCCTATTTTCCAATTTTGTTACTTCACATAACATATTTAATTCATTTACTCATAACTAGTTTATTTTCATGAAAAATACCAAATCAGTCCCAAAAATATTTCTTTTCTAGGATTTAGCAGAATATAGTCTCATATTGAACATATATTTTTCTCGAAATTTGTAAAATTCATTTACTAATTTTTTATATGGCCAAAACTACCGAATATTTAGACATTTATCATAAATTGTACTTTTGTCCAAAAATTCCGAAATTTATAGGGTATACTCCTGTTATATACATGTACTCATAATAAAAATTTCACCAATTTTGGAGTTAACCACAAAGAGTTATAATGGTTTACTTTTAAAATAGTCTTTTCCCATAAAATCCATAACTCTTAATCTATACATCCAAAAATTGCCATTTTTGGACACAATCTAGAAAACTCATCAAATTATCATTTCAAATTTTTCCAAAATTTTTGAGGGTCAAAAAAATTACAAAAATGCCCCTGGCAGAAACCCCTTTTGAATGAAAATATTATTCATATGAATACAAAGGATCATTCACCATGCATGCAGTATTCCACATAGATAGGTTATTCCAACAGAATAATAGAAGAATTCACTATGCATACGATAGACCGCACAGACAGCTTATTCTCAATAGAATAATAAAGAGTGGAACCAGGTCATGCGTAAAGCTGCATGAGCAGGATATTCCAATGTAATAATAAAGAATGGAACGGTCATGCAGAACCGTGCACATACATACGAGGATATTCCAACAGTAATAATAAATAATGGAACCAGTCATGCATAAACCCTTGCATGCATGAGGATATTCCAATGAATAATAAAGAATGGAATAACAACAAAATTCACCGGGCATGTATGTAGGCGCATGCATGCATGAGTTTTTCCAATGTAATAATAAAGAATGGAATAACAAAAGAATTTCACCATGTATGAGGTACTTCGCATAGACAGGTTATTCCAACATAATAATAAGGAATGGAATAACAATAGCTCTCTTCATGAATACGAATGAAATAATACCCCTTACCTTAGAAGAAACTGGATATTAGAATAGAGAGGTAGCAGACTTCTCTTCTTCTTTCTCCCTATAATTTCTCTCTATAATAATTCCTCTAAAGCTTTAATGAATTGGTGAAAAATGAAGGAATAATGAGCTTCTATTTATAAGAAAATATAGTTTCGATAATTGCACGTTTTGGGACTCAAAATATTACAGTACAATACCTCCAACTTTTCTTTCATTTTTAATTTAGTCCTGCAAGTATTATCAAACTTGCACCACCTCCCCTAATAGTAAATAATGTGAATCAATAGTTCAATCATGTGAACAAATAGTTATAATCATGTGAATTAATAGCAATTAATTGCTCGTTTATCCGGTTAATTACCCGACTGATCAGTATAACTTCTAGACATCAATTAATATCGAAATAAATGTCAATTTCCACTAGCACTAATAATTCCAACACAATGGAACTATCAATTTCATCTTTAATCAATATGAACTTTTTCATCATTAATATTATAACTCACAATATTTAACAACCAGGTTGTTCTCAGGAAAGAGG
The DNA here is from genome assembly GCA_020205615.1 of Panax quinquefolius. Classification (NCBI taxonomy): domain Eukaryota; kingdom Viridiplantae; phylum Streptophyta; class Magnoliopsida; order Apiales; family Araliaceae; genus Panax; species Panax quinquefolius. The sequence goes on from JAINUW010000585.1 coordinate 1,384,985, forward strand.
GGGCTTTCCAATAAGGATTTCTCCCTATTGGTGCGCAATTAGGTGACCAAACCTCTCCTTGACAGAACTTCCAGACATTGTAAATATTGCAATTTAATAATATGAATAACTTTGTCGTCTCAATTATTGATTTAATAATATAAAAAATATTATGCAGATGATATTGTGACAATAATCGAAACTGTAAGACCCCAACTTTTATGAATAAAAATTAATTTCTCTCGAATTATATTTTTGGATATTATGGTGTGGATATTATTTAATGTTATAGTTGTGGGTAATATTTACAAATTTTGCAAAGTACGCAAGTTGTTATATAATATTCATTTGGCTGGGAAATATTCTTTTTGTCGGGGAATATTCGTACGACGACATAATCATTGGTGGACCCCACAACGGAAGTACGGTCGTAGTTAGAAAATGACAAAAATATTTTATGAAAATAACGGCGGAGCTGCATTTTGGACAGGAGCCGCTCTTGCCTGATGTTGCATGAATTGCATAAAGCCTCTGAACATTCCATCGCTCATCATCTGATCAGTGTTGTTGTTTGCCTGAGGATTGTTGCCTTCCTGATGCACATTATCATGATTATTGATCTGTGGAGACTCAACGGTCTCCTGCGCTCCATTGATGTTCTCAACATTCTCTGATGCCATTTCCAAACACTGCCACAAAACAAGGGTTAATTAACATATCACATATTATCCCTATACTTTGACCGACCAATTAAATATCAAATAAACTTAGGTAGGTCATACTAGCGAAGGAATTCCCCGTCTCTCCTCTCCTAGTTCTTGTCTCAAATCTCAGCCAGGGATCATATCCCTAAGCTTTGATACCAACTGTGACACCCCCAAAATAGGTATACATCAGCTATTCTAAGTCGCCAAATACATGGTATAGAATACAAATACAATCTTTAATATACAACAGGAGAGGTGTGAGTTTTAATACAAATATTGTCTTCTAGACAATATCCACTCTCAGAATAAGTCCTCATTACATTTATTGTCACACTATTTAATAGAATAGTGAGGACTACTAATACTATCATCTGACTGATCACTCCGCTTCTCGACTAGTCTCAATGTTCTCATTTCAAGAGAAAAAGTGAAAGAAAAGGTGAGCTCAACTAGCCCGAAGTAAGTAATATTATGACTAAGATAATGCAGAATAAATTATCATTAGTCTTCAACAATGTTAAACTGATAAAATACAATAGACATCAAGTTTAACTGCAGCGGAACATACAATCCATTAAAAGAGTCAAGTAGAGAATAAAATCTACTATCTTTTATGATTTAAAAGGTTTTCATCACTTTTATCGCTGGGACTCAACTTAATAAATAATCCACATCATCCCTGCACTACGGCCAAGGATATTCATTAGTTTCACAACCACGATTTATCTATGCACTACGGGCCAAGGATATTTGTGTATTCATTAATAGTCATGATCATGCCAACAACTGTCCATCAATGCACTACGGGCCAATGAGGACTTTTACCACATCATTTGTAACATTACGGTCATGATTACACCGAATAATCCCTAGTCATAATAATACCAAGTCCATCTATGCACTACAGGCCACAGATGAATTTTAACAAAATATAAATATGAGGATGATGACAATGATATAAGAATTCAATAAAACAAGTTCAAGAATTAATTTATTCAGGAACTAATAACGTCCAAATTGTCAACATGATACTTCTTTGTAGAGTAAAATTCAAGAATGCTCAGAAGAATATTTCCATGAAAAGATACTGGATGAAGCGCAAATATCAAGGATATTCCACTAATTTCATGGAGTATAGAAGTCAAAACTTTAACCAACTAAGTATAATAAAGAAATGAATAACAAAATAAATCACCAGGCATGCGGTACTTCACATAGACAGGTTATTCCAACAGAATAATAAATAACGGAACCGGTCGAGGCGTACACTTGCGTGAGGATATTCCAACAGAATAATAAAGAATGGAATAACAAAAAAATCACCATGCATGCGGTACTTCACATAGACAGGTTATTCCAACAGAATAATAAATAACGGAACTAGGTCCAGCGTAAAACGCACAGATAGGATATTCCAACAGAATAATAAAGAATGGAATAATAACAGAATTTCACCATGTATGAGGTACTTCGCATAGCCAGGTTATTCCAGCAGAATAATAAATAATGGAATAACAGAAAAATTTCACCAAGTATAGGGTAGACCACGTATACAGATTATTCCAACAGAATAATAAAGAATGGAATAACAGAAGTTCTCTTCATGAATATGACAAAAAAAATAATACCCCTTACGAGTACAACAAATAATATCACTTACCTTATAAAGAAGAGTACTCCGACGGTAGGACGGGGATATACTTGAAAAAACTTGCACTACGTTCAAAGATTTCTTTAAACGCTAAAGAAATACGCTCAAGATAGAAGAATAATTCTCTCTACAGTTTCTCTCTCTAGAGTTTCAGTGAATTCGTAAGAAATACTGAAAGAATGAGCTTCTATTTATAGAAGAACGGACTGAAGAGTAACCAATCCATTAACAGTCTAGATCGATTTACTTTAAACGGACGGTCCAGATTGGTTTACAATAAAATAAAATATATTCTATTTATAATCTAATAAATCGAATAACTTTTAAAAAGATTTTACTATGCAAATACTATGCAGGCACTATGCAAATACTATGCAGGCACTATGCAAATACTATGCATAATAAAATATAATATATTCTAATTATTGTCTAATAAAATGAATAACTTTATAAAAGTTTTATGTTTTATATAAAAAGATTTTACTATTAGCCTAATAAAATGAATAACTTTATAAAAGTATTATGTTTTATATAAAGCATTTCTGTTTTATTACATTAATAATACTAATAAAACAAAACTCCATCATCATTATTATTATTCACACTATTAATCGACCAGGTCGTTCCCAGGAAAGAGGGGGCTTTTCAATAAGGATTTCTCCCTATTGGCGCTCAATTAGGTGACCAAACCTCTCCTTGGAAGAACTTCTAGACATCGTTAATATTGCAAATAATAATATTAATAACTTCGTCATCTAAATATAAAATATCAACAATAATTGAATCAATTAACGTGAGATACTATGCAACAATTACTGAAGCAATAATTGAACAAAACTGAGTGACTTCTCACGTAAGCATCAATAATCAATACCGTGTGCTACTATTCAACCACGCGTATTCCTGTACTTTTAACACCGGGTGTTTCAACAGTTAACGGTAAAACTTCCACCGTTATTTTCATAAAAATATTTTTGTCATTTTCTCAATCCGAGAATAATTTCGTTGTGGGGTCCACCAATGATTGTGCCGTCGTACGAATATTCCCCGACCAATCGAATATTATAAACAACTTGCTTACTTTGCAAAATTTATAAATATTACCCACAACTATAACATTATATCAAATCCACACCATAATATTCAAAAAATATTTCGACAAATTTAAATACTTATTCATAAACTTTGGGGTCTCACAATGATAGTGATTGACTTTAGGGTTTCGTTGCTTGAATTCGCATAATAGGTTGGTTATGAATATGAAAGCTAATAACCTTACAAAAAGCTTGATGAGTAGTTAACCAATTAATCCCTAAAATCACATCAAATGCAAGTATTTTCAAAGAAATAAGATCGACATGTAATGTGAAAGTGTCAATTTAAATCAACAAGATTTATAAACAGTGGAGGTAACGACGGTTTCTACTAACGAAGTTTCAACCAATAAGTCAAAGTCTAACTTCTATGGAGTCAAATTTAAACATTGAGCACAAGTAAGAGAGAAAAAATAATGGGTAGAACCGGTATCTAATAAGGTATAGACTTTGCAAAAATTTATAATTAACTAACACGTGCTAACTTCGTTCGGGTCACTCGCTTTTTGAGAAGTCACAAAAAATGCTTTTCTTGAAACTACCGACTTTGTTTTGTCCGTATCCGCCTTTGGTGCCACCGCCCCAGCTGGACTTGACTTTAGTGCATGACAAATTGGGCTAGGTGACCTTCTTTTCCACAATTGTAACATGCTTTGGACTGCATCATGCAGTTTGGACTGATATGTCCCTCCCCTCCGCATTTGAAGCATACAATTGGTGGTCGTTCTCCTTCCTTAAAAACGGGTGTTGGTGCTGCTGTCTTTCCATCGTTGTTGAACCTTCTCTTCTTAAAATATCCACTCCTATTATCTTGGCCAAGATTACCACCGAAGTGGTTACCATTCTTGGCATGATAATTTCCCCCACGAGGGTTATCATTGTTCCAATGGCCGTTGGCACCGGTATAATTATTATTATGTTGTTGGTCGTTGTCTTTTGGTTGTGCTGACTCATTATCGTGCTACAATAACTGAGCCCTGTTCACAACATCTGAATATAAACAAAGTTTGTGAGAAATGAGGTATTGACGTATATCGGGTTTCAAACCTCTTAGAAATATTTGCGTCATTTGTTCCTCATTATCCACCAAATGGGATGCAAACCGGGATAACTCCGCAAATTTACCCTCGTATTATGACACGGTCATATTGTTTTGCTCCAACTTGATGAATTCCACCTCCTTCACGTGACGAATACTTTCGGGAAAGTACTTGTCGTTGAACAGCTCTTGGAACTTCTCCCGAAACATCTTGAGTGCGTCAGGCTGGGTATGTTTTACAGATTCCCACCAGTAATCTGCCTCTTCACGCAACATAAAGGTGGAAAAGGAAACCTTTTGCTCCTCGGAGCATCCCAAGACATCAAATATTTTGGTGATCTGCTTTAACCACGTCTTCGCCTTAAGTGGTTCTGGCTTTCCCAAAAACTTCGGTAGTCCCAGTTCCTTGAACTGCTTAGCGGTGACCGACCGTGGGTTGCCAGTGTTTCCACCTGCATTTTGAACAGGAGCCTATCTCGCCTAATGTTGCATGAATTGCATAAAGCCTCTAAACATCTCATCGTTCATCATCTGATCGGTGTTGTTATTTACCTGAGGATTATTGTCTTACAGTTGCACATTATCCTTGGTATTGATCGTTGGTGACTCAACGGTCTCATGTGCTTCATTGCTGATCTCAACATTTTCAGATGCCATTTTCAAACACTGTCACAAAACAAGGGTTAATTGACATATCACATATTATCCCTATACTCTGACCGACCAATTAAATACCAAATAAACTTAGGTATGTCATACTAGCGAAGGAATTCCCCGTCTCTCCCCTCCTAGTTCTTGTCTCACATCTCAGCCAGGGATCATATTCCTAAGCTTTGATACCAAATGTGATGCCCCCAAAACAGGTATACATCACCCATCTTGAGTCACCAAATACATGGTACAAAATACAAATACAAACTTAATTATACAAACGTCGTGTAATATACGACAAAACATATGCTATGCGTTTTAATACAAATATTGTCATCTAGACAATATCCACACTCAATGGTGTCCTCATTACATTTATTATCACACTATTTAACAGAATAGTGAAAACTACTAATGCTATCATCTAAACCGTCACTCCGTTCCCCGACTCGTCCCAGCTATATTCTCATTTCCTGAAGAGAACAGTGAAAGAAAGGGTGAGGTAAACTAGCCCAGTAAGAAATATTATGACTAAGATAATACAGAATAAATTATCATTAGCCTACAACAATGTTAAACTGATAAAATACAATAGACATCAAGTTTAACTGCAGCGGAACAAGCAATCCATTAGAAGAGTCAAGTAGAGCATAAAATCTACTATCTTCTATGATTTAAAAGGTTTTTCATCACTTTTATCATTTGAGACTAGAAGCAATAAATAATCCACATCATCGAGTCACCCCGCACTCTCTGACGAGGATATTCTTTAGTATCACGACCACAAATTATCCATGCACTACGGGCAAAGGATATTCGTGTATTCATCAATGGTTATGATCATGCCAACAACTGTCCATCAATGCACTATGGGCTAATGAGGACTTTTTCCAAATCATTTGTAACATTATGATCATGATTATACCGAATAATCCCTGGTCAGAATCATACCAAGTCCATCTATGCACTATGGGCCAAAGATGACTTTCATAACAATATAAGCGTGGGGATGATTACAATGATATAAGAATTCAATTAAAAGAAAGAAAAGGATAAATTTTTAAAGATTTATAACTTAATTTATCCAGAATTCAATAATGTCCAAATTGTCAATATGATACTGCTTTGTGGAGTAAAATTCAAGAATAATATTGTATCAAAAATGATTTGGACAAAAAAGAAATCAATTTTTATCATGAATAGTACCCCAGGTGAATAGTAACTGAGTGAATAGTACCCCATGAATACTATTTCGGGAATAGTAACCCCGTGAATAGTACTCCGGCATGAAAAAGTTTAAACTTATCAAGAATGCTTAAAATAATATTTTCATGAAAAAATACTGGATGAAGCGCAAATATCAAAGATATTCTACTAATTTCATGGAGTATAGAAGCCAAAACTTTAACAAAATGAGTGTAGAATTCAAAATCTGAAACAAAATAATATTACTTACATACTACAAAGTATGGAAGAAAATATTATTTTGTTACGAGTATTGAACAAAAATAACATCTCTTACCTTAAAAAGGAGAGTATTCCAATTGGTATAGCGGAGATATTCTTGAAGAAAACTTATGCTATTTTTTTATGCTCAAAGCTTTCTAAAACTCGAAAGAAATACACTCAATATTATAGAATAAGAATTCTCTAATTTTGGTGTGATTTTCAATTCTAACTAAGCATCCTATTTATAAGAGAATGGAAAGGATACTATTGGAAAACAAAATTCACGGACCAACAGTAAAATTACGGACAAAAAGATCACGGGCTGAACTTTTCAATTTCAAAGACGCCTGATTTTCAAATAATAATATAATAATCAAATAAAACAAAACATACTAATATATATATATATATATATATATATATATATATATATCACGTGTTATATTGACAAAACAGTCCCACCCGTGACTAATTTTGAAGGATTCCCCTCCCCCAATTCCTTTTTCCAACATGTGGGCCCCACCCCACACACACATATATATATATATATATATATATATAATTACCCTCCATTTACGTAAACTTCCCCCCACTCCTAATTTTTTTCAACACGTGGGCCCCACGTGTTCCCCTCCCACCAACATTTCACCATTATAGGTGGGTCCCAATATATATATACTGAATAACTTTCTACTGATTATTTTAAAAAATCGATAAATGGTGGTCCAAATAATAAATAAAATTTACAACAAATACTTCATAAAAATTCCCCCAATATTTTTCACAACATGTATTCATTACTATTATTATCCGTAATATTTAACAGCCAGATCGTTCCCAGGAAAGAGGGGGCTTTTCAATAAGGATTTCTCCCTATTGGCGCGCAATTAGGTGACCAAACCTCTCCTCGACAGAACTTTCCAGACATCGTCAATATTGCAAATAATAATATGAATAACGGTATCGTCTCAATTATTGATTTAATAATATATAAAATATCGACAATAATTGAATCAAATAACATGAGATACAATGCAGCAATTACTGTAGCAATAGTTGAACAAAACTGAGTAATTTCTCACGTAAGCATCAATAATCAATACCGTGTGCTACTATGCAACCACGCGTATTACTGTACTTTTAACACCTGGTATTTCAACAGTTAACGATAAACTTTCGCCGTTATTTTAATAAAAAGATATTTTTGTCGTTTTCTCAATCTGACAATAATTCCATTGTGGGGTCCACCAATGATTGTGCCGTCGTACGAATATTCCCTGTTAAAACGAATATTCCCCGGCCAATCGAATATAATATAACAACTTGCGTACTTTGCAAAATTTATAAATATTACCCACAACTATAACATTATATCAAATTCTCTCTTTAATATTCAAAAATGATATTTATAGAAAATTCATCTTTATTCATAAAAGTTGGGGTCTTAGAACCTCCCCATCTTATGAAATTTTGCCCTCGAAATTAGGGTACATACCTGGTATGACGAAGAGGTGAAGATACCTTAATCTCATTTCATATTCTAACTCCCAGGTCATTTCCTCAACATCGTGGTTTCTCCACGAAACTTTGACATGAGGTATAATCTTGGAGCGTAGAATATGTTACTTCTTATCCAAGATTTTAATAGGTACCTCTTTATACGTTAAATCTTCTGCTATTTCATCCGGTTCTAACTCAATAATTTGGTTCGGGTCTTCCACATATTTATGTAACATGGATATGTGAAAAATGTTATGAACACAAGACATACTTGGCAGTAAAGCGACTCTATAGGCCATAGTTCCTACTCGGTCAAGGATTTTTAATGGGCCAGTGAATCGAGGATTGAGCTTTACTCTCTTTCCAAATCTCGTAACTCCCTTCCATGGAGCAACACGTAACAACACATGTTCTCCAACATTAAATTCCACGTCCTTCCGATGAAGATCAGCATAACTCTTTTGACGATCTTGTGAGGTTTTTACACGTTGCCGGATTATTTGAATCTTTTTTGTAGTCATGCGTACCAATTCTGGTCCCAACAATGTTGCTTCACCCACCTCGTCCCATCATACTGGAGAATGACACTTTCTTCTATACAACGCCTCAAATGGAGTCATGCCGATACTTGCTTGATAACTGTTGTTGTAGGAAAATTCCAGCAATGGAAAGAACTTGTCCCAACTTCCTTTGAAGTCAAGGACACATAGTCTTAATAGATCCTCAAGAGTTTGAATAGTCCTCTTCGACTGTTCATCCGTTTGAGGGTGATATGCCGTACTAAATTGTAAATTCGTGCCCATAGCTTTCTGTAAACTGACACAAAATCGTGAAGGGAATCTTGGGTCTCGATCAGAAACTATGGATACTGGCATACCATGCAGTCTTACAATCTCATTTATGTATATACGAGCAAGACGTTCAAGTGTATAAGTTTCTCGTATAGGTAAGAAATGAGCCAACCATGTCAATCTATCAGCAATGACCTAAATTACATCTATGCCTTGAGAAACCTTGGGAAGACCAGTAACGAAATCCATGGTAATGTGCTCCCACTTCCATTCTGGAATTTCAAGTGGTTGTAATGGACCTTTTGGCACTTGATGCTTCACCTTGACACGTTGACAAGTTAAAAACCTTGAGATAAACTCCAAGATCTCTCTCTCTTCATATTTCTCCACCAAAATGTATGTTGAAGATCACAATACATTTCGGTACTACTAGGATGGATTGCAAACGGTGTGTTGTGCGCCTCCATCATGATTTTATACTTTAAATTAGGGTCGTTAGGAACACAAAGTCTAGAATTGACTTGTAGTATTCCTTCTTCATCGATTCTTGCTTCCGGAATAACACCTTCTTGCACTTTCTTCCTCATACGCATCAGCTCCAGGTCTTTAACTTGAGCAGCTTTAACTTTATCGATTAAAGTCGGTTCTACTCGTATGTTTGCCATCATCACGTGGGTCCCTAGAGTCTTTAACTCTATCTCCATCCTTTGTAAGTTATATAAAATGGGCCTTTGTGTTGATAATATCGCACTCGTACCCGCATATGATCTTCTACTCAATGCGTCAGCTACTACATTCACTTTTCCAGGATGGTATTGAATAGTATGATCATAATCTTTCAACAGTTCAAGCCAACGTTGTTGCTGCATGTTGAGTTCCTTTTGGGTGAAGAAATATTTGAGGCTTTTATGATCCGTAAAGATCTCCACTTTCTCCCCATACAAGTAATGCCTCAAAATTTTAAGTGCGAAGATAACAGTTGCCAACTCTAGATCATGAGTAGGATAATTCCTCTCATAATCTTTGAGTTCCGAGAGGCATAGGCTATGACTTTCCCATGTTGCATGAGAACACATCCTAACCCTTTGCTCGAAGCATCATCTTTGTAGATGACAAATCCTCTCGAGGCGGATGGTATTGTCGAGCAGTCTTGAAATGAGTCTCCTCTTGAGTTCTTGAAAACTCTTCTCACATTCCTCGCTCCAACTGAATTTTGTATCTTTCTGAGTCAGCTGAGTTAATGGAGTAGCGATTCGAGAAAACCCTTCTACGAATCTCCGATAATAACCATCTAAGCCGAGAAAGCTACGTACTTCGGTCACTGATTTAGTTTACTCCCAGCTTTGAATAGCTTCAATCTTTGCCGGGTCAACAAATATTCCATGACTTGATATTACGTGCCCAAGGAATGCTACTTCCTCAAGCCAGAACTCGCATTTCTTTAACTTGGCATAAAGCTTATTTTCACGAAGCTTTTGGAATATCAACTTCAAGTGTTGCTCATGATCTTCACGACTTTTGGAATATATGAGGATGTCATCAATAAAGAAGACCACAAAGTGATCCAAATATTCCTTGAATACTCGGTTCATCATATACATGAAGGCAGCATGAGCATTAGTCAATCCAAAAGATATGACTAGGAATTCATAATGCCCATACCGAGTTCTAAAAGCCGTCTTTGGAATGTCATCAGTTTTAATCTTCAATTGGTGATATCCGGAATGAAGATTAATCTTTTAAAAGAATTTGGAACCTTGCAACTGGTCAAAAAGGTCATCCATACGAGGCAACGGGTATCTATTTTTGATAGTGACATGGTTCAACTCCTAATAATCAATACAAAGTCGCATACTCCCATCTTTCTTCTTCACGAATAGAACAGGAGCACCCCAAAGAGACGTACTAGGACGAATGAAACCGATGTCTAACAATTCCTGCAGTTGGGTCTTTAACTCCTGAAGTTCAATAGGAGCCATTCAACATCAGAATTTGGAAATGGGTTTTGTACCGGGTTCAAGGTCGATACAAAATTCAATTTCACGCTCTAGGGGTAGTCCAGGAAGTTTTTCAGGGAATACGTCAGGAAATTTATTAACAATAGAAATATCATTCAAAACTGACGTATTTTTATTTAAATCCGTGACATGAGCTAAGAAAGCTTGACATCCATTTTTTAATAAACGAATAGCTTTATGGCTTGAGATGACAGTGATTGATTTTAATGGTTTGGTTGCTTGAATTCACATAATAGATTGGTTAGGAATATGAAAGCTAACAACCTTATTAAAATAATCTATTTTTTCATAATGAGTAGTTAACCAATTAATCCCTAGAATTACGTCAAATGCAAGTATTTTCAATGAAATAATATCGACTTGTAATATGAGGGTACCGATTTGAACCAAACAAGACTTATAAACAGTGGATGTAATGAAGGTTTCTCCCAACGGAGTTTCAACAGATAAGTCAAAGTTTAATTTCTCCGGAGTCAAATTGAAACGTTGAGCGCAAGTAGGAGAAATAAAAGAATGGGTAAAACCGGTATCAAATAAGGTATAGACTTTGCTAGAGTTTATGATAAGCTTACCCGTGATGACCTCGTTCGGGTTCCTTGCTTTTTGGGAGGTTACGACAAACGCTCTCCATTGAACTACTGGTTTCGACTTTTCTGGAATAGCCTTTGGTGCCTCTATCCCAGCTGGACTTGGCTTTCCTGAACAACAAAATTGAGCTAGGTGACCTTCTCCTCTATAATTGTAACATGTTTTGGACTGTTACGCATAGTTTGGACTGATATGTCCCTCCCCTCCGCATTTGAAGCATATGATAGGTGGTCATTCTCCTTCCTTAACAACGGGTGTTGGTACTGACATCTTTCCATCATTATTGAATCTCCTTTTCTTGAAATGTCCATTCTTATTGTCTTGGCCATGATTACCACCGAAGTGGTTACCATTTCTGGCATGTTGATTCCCTCCACGTTTGTTGTCACCACTTTGATGACTGCTACCACTGGTATTATCATTTTGTCGGCAGCTCTCTCTTGGTTGAGTTAACTCATTATCGCGCTCAAATAACTGAGCCCTATTCAGAACATCTGAATACACACACAGTTTATGAGAGATATGGTATTGACGTATCTCGGGTTTCAAACCTCTTAGAAACATCCGCGTCATTCTCTTCTCGTTATCAACTAAGTGGGACGCAAACCGGGACAACTCGGCAAACTTGGCTTCGTACTACGACACGATCATATTGTTTTGCTCCAGCTTGATGAACTCTACCTCTTTCATATGATGAATACTTTCAGTACTTTTCGTTGAACAGTTCTTGGAACTTCTCCCAAGAAATTTTGAGTGCGGTGAAATTTGGGTATGCTTTCTGATTCCCACCAAAGAATCGCTCTCCTCATGAAATGAAGGTGGCAAAGGGAACCTTTTGCTCCTCGAAGCATCCCAAGACATCAAATATCTTGGTGATCTGCTTTATCCACGTCTCCGCCTTAATTGGTTTTGGCTCTCCCAAAAACATCGGTTGTCCCAGCTCCTTGAACTGCTTAGCGGTGACCGTCCGAGAGTTGCCAGTGTTTCCACCTGTATTTACAAGAGCCGCTCTCGCCTGATGTTGCATAAATTGCATAAAGCCTTTGAACATCCCATCGTTCATCATTTGATCGGTGTTATTATTTACCTGAGGATTATTGTCTTCCTGTTGCACATTATCCTGGGTATTGATTTGTGGTGAATCAACGGTCTCCTATGCTCTATTGCTATTCTCAACATTCTCGGATGTCATTTTCAAATACTGCCACAAAATAAGGGTTAATTGACACACCACATATTATCCCTATATTCTGACCGACCAATTAAATAACAAATAAACTTAGGTAGGTCATACTTGAAAGTAGTATGCACACAAGCCAATCATGTTTAATGATAAAGCATATACTTTGTAACAATCTTATTCATTTATTAATAAAAAGTATTAATTTATTAAAGGCTTTTAATTATCTACATGATGCTGTTTTGTGATATGTGATAAACCCATAGTTTTAAGCAAAGCTTTTAGAATAATGATGATGATCATTCTAATGAGATCTAAATTCTTAGAAAGCTTAAAACTAAAATAGTTCCCAATCATTGGATTACTAAATTGGGGATTAGTGAATCCGGATAGATTGGTACATACGTTTACGTTGCTTGCTCGTTGGATGAGGATGATTGATCTCAAGATCATTTTGTGTGGAACAATAAAAGCAAGTATGTAGGTGCTTATTAGAGAATAAGTTCTTTGAGCGTGGCTCGCTAAGGAATACCTAATGGAGTTTTATTTGCTGTCGATAGGAATTCTGTAGTGATAGTAGTCAAGTAATCCTTGGACTTGAGATCATCATAGTCTCTTGTGTATGATGAGTTATACTTTGACTTATTCCTTAAGACCCTTAGGGTATATCAAAGGGTATGCTTGGGTATAATAAGTTATACATGGAGATAATGTATGATCGATAAAGAATCTACCACTTCTAATAAAGAAGAGAAATGTCCTATGTGATTCGATAAATGACAACCCGGTAGTCCTTGGCGGCGAGAATGAAATTAGAAAGGAGTTTCTAATTTGCATTATTTGAGTTGTGCATTTAAGAGTCGAAATACATATAATTAAATAAAATAAGACTTGTGAGTAATTCCATGTCTTATATTTAATTGGGACATTGTATGGTGGAAGGATTGAATTGTACGGTAACTATTTACTCAAAGGTTCTTTAATGATTAATGTTGAAATCTATATTATCTACGGGAAAGTCGTTGATCATTAGGAGGCTTATCCTATTGTAGAATAAATATTATTTATTTAAATAAATTAATTGTTTAATTTATTTATTTAAATAAGATTAGAATTATTCTAATTGATTTATTCACTGGCAGGTTTAATATGGAGAACCTAAAGGGTCACACCATAAAAGGAAGAATAATTATTTAAGAAGTTAATGGCATAATCGTAATAATATATGTTATGTATATTTAATTTAATCTATGGTGATAGAATAAATTAAATAGCTTAATATTATTATTTAATATTTTAGAAATATTAAATATAAATTAATAAGAGAGTCTTATTAATATTATTACAATTATTATTATTTTAATTTCTAAAAGAGTTTAGGAATTAATTTAATATAAGTACTCTCATTTATTCCTAATAAGATTAGGAGGTTAAATTAATTAAAAGAGTTTAATTAATTATCCCTAATAAGATTAGGGAGCTTAATTAATTAAAAAATTTAATTAATTAAATAAATTCTAATTCCTTAATTGTTAAGGTGGGTTGCCCACATCTATAAATAAGAGAGTCTTATTATGGGTGTTGTGGGTTGTTGATTTTTCAACATACGACATAATTCCAATTGTTGGGAGAGTACACCTTTTTCTATAGAGATAGAAAACTAGGGTTTGAGCCAAATACCCCTTCTTCTTGAATTCCTATTCTTCCTTGGTGGATCACCTCTAGAGGCCAAACACATGGGTGGCTAACGTTGATCAAAGGAAGGAACCAAACCGGTGGATTCAAGTTGAGCGAAAAGGATTGGAGGTGAACTTGTACCTGAGGAAGCTCGATCTTCAAGGGTATGATTTTATTCTTTATCTTTTCGTTTAATTAATAATTGTGCATAAAGGGTGATCCGGGTATATGGTTTGTAAATAATTTAAACTCTGATTTTTACACGCTTCCGCATTATTTTGCAATTTGATTGCGCACATGAATATTACAAACCTAACAGTGGCATTAGAGCCAAACCTTTATGCAAATTATTAATTGTTTAAATTTGATATGTATATTGATATGTGTTTAGAACAATTTAATTGGGCATATTTTTTATTGTATAATATTTAAAAAAAAAAAAAAAAAAGGAAAATCCGTGAGTCACGCCAAATAAGGATTTTGCAGACTTGGAAAAAAGTTAACAAGTTTAGTTTTTGAAGTCAGCAACATGGCACGGAAATTAAAAAAAAAAAAAAAAAATTCGGCAGAACCATTTTTTTTTTGGGAAGCAGGGCACGAATAAATAAAAGGGACACGTTGCTCATAATATTTGACCGGGCATGCTTATAGGTTGCTTATAAATTAAAATGACATGCACGGTTTTCAAGAAAATATTTTAATGGGCATGCTTTTATAAGAGTTACTCTTGAAAACCGTGCCTAATAAAAAAAAAAAAAAAAGGAAGTCGTTTATTTTGAATCAATTAAAAGGAAAGCGGATATATATATATATATATATTATAGTTATATATAAATATATATATATATATTAATATATATATATATATATATATATTCTTAATTATTATATAATTAAAATAAAAGTTTATTTTAATTTTAAAATAAAAGGTTTATTTTAATATTAAAATATAAAGTTTTATTTTAATTTTAATAATTTTATAATTAAAATAAAAGGTTTATTTTAATCTTAAAATAAAAGGTTTATTTTAATATTAAATAAAAGATTTATTTTAATTAGAATTTCATGCTAACTAATTAGAGTTGGAATTGGATTCCATAATAACTAATTGGAGTTGAAATTGGATTTTATTTTTTCTAAAATAAAGGAGTTTATTTGTGAATAGGAAGTAAATCCATCTTTCCTTAAATAAAGGAGTTTGTTTAGATATGAAATAAGATTTCATATTATTCAAAATAAAAGAGTTTATTTGTGAATAGGAAAGAAAATCCATGTTTCCTTAAATAAAGGAGTTTATTTAAATATGAAATAAGATTTCATATTATTCAAAATAAAGGAGTTTATTTGTGAATAGGAAAGATAATCAAGTGTTTCCTTTAATATTTTTTTTTTTACATGAAATTGGATTCCATAATTAATTAAAATAAAAGAGTTTATTTTAATTAAAGATTTTTTTTTTTTTTATTACATGGAATTGGATTCCATAATTAATTAAAATAAAGGAGTTTATTTTGATTAAAATTTTGATTAAAATAAAATAGTTTATTTTATTCAAAATTGGATAAATTAAAATAAAATAGTTTTATTTTGATTTAAATTTGGATTAAAATAAAGGAGTTTATTTTGTTTCAAAAATAGATTTTATACTAAATAAATTTGCCCATTAAATGATATCAATATATATATTAAATGTTTATTATTCATGAGATGAATGTTATTTATTGATGCGTATGGTGATGTGTATGATAATAAATGGGATTGATTATGGACTATTGACCGATGTGATTGGATTTATTTTAGTTGGATGCATGAATGTATGGGTTTTATTAAATGGGGAATTACTGCGTGCCGTCTTCTCTAATTTTTCTTAATGTAATTTCTATCTCCTCCTATGTACTTCCCTTATATTCACGATCAAGGTTTCTATTTATTTTAAAATAGTTTTGTAATAGGAATAGTTAGAATTAATTTTGAAAAATTGGAGATCAAGGAGCAAGGAGCGCTTGAAGACCCATTTGTAATGTTGACGGGGTTTAAATGTAATAGTTATATTTAAATATTAATTCTTGCACCCCTAGGGTTTGACCTTTTGGTTCACTTGGTGGCTCTAGTGAACCAAACTAGAATAAAAGTCCATAATCAATCCGGGTAGAATATAGTATTCTATATGTGCATGCTTATACTATATATATTATATATTATGCAAACATGCTTCGCATGTTCATTAATATAATGGCGTATTTTATATATATATATAATAAATGCATAATAAACAAGATGAGACAAATTAATAACAAACCCCTCGATTTTTTTTATATTAAGTCCTAAGCGTTCAAAGATATTTGGAATATCGAGCGTTAGCCTTCTAGCATGATAAAATTAATAGAGTATTAAATATTTAATATGAGTTTGTTGTGTCACCACAAGGCAAGTATTAAGTATTTAAGATGTTAATTTATCACATTTGATGCTTATAAAGAAAATTGAACAATATTGTTTTGTTGTGTCACCACAAGGATGATATTTTCTTTTTGAATATATGGAGTGCTAGGTTGGACTTAACTTGGATAATTTTGATTCGGATGTGCCACCACTTGATCAAAATAATCTAAGAGGCAAAATACAAGGAGTTGCATAGTTGATGTAATTGACAAAAGTTGTCTACCTATTTATTTATATATAGTTTGTTGTGTCACCACAAGGCTATATACATTTGAAATGGGATCCTTATTCTCACTAGCAAATCTTTAATTAGATTTTTGAACTATATAAGTGAGGTAATATAGTTTGAAGAAAATAGTGGGAGATACCAATTTAAAACAAGACCTAAATTATTTTGGTAATTAATAAAAGAATGTATGTTAAAATGTTGTTAATTACAAATTCATTTACAGAATTTTACAATGTCTAAAATTACTATCACTGCGAAACATATTAGATGTAATTTAACTGAACCGTATTAAACGGATTGGTTAAGGAATTTGAGAATAGTTCTCATAGGTGAAAAGCTATCTTATGTCATAATCGCCTATCCACGCAATGGTTGCAAACAATGCCTACGAGGAAGAGATTGCAACTTTTAGAAAGTGGCAAGATGATGCGATTGGCTCGATGCATCATGCTCGCATCCATGAAGTAATGAGCTTGACGTCGTCGATGAAACTATGGATGCTTCTTACTATATTCCCGCACATCAAGTAGTTGATGGTGAGGAAAGTAGGGGCCCGATAGATATCGGATATCTAAGGAGCTCTTAGATCTAGAATGGCCAATGGCACTATATATATGCAGACAAAAAGTTCTTAACGTAATCAATATGATTGATCAATTAGGACAATTGGTTTTGTCATGGATGGAGAGTTGAGCCAAGATTTGATCTTGCACTCACTCCGGACTCCTTTCACAATTGTTGTGAATTTTTCATATGAACAAGCTAGATATCGATCTCATTGATTTGCTTAACATATTGAAAAATGTTGAGAGTCACTTTCAACCAAGAAAGATCAAGTCTTCTTGGTAGGGGCCAAAGGATTTTACGAAAAGAAGAGCGATTCAAAGAAGGTAAATAGAAAGGCATAAACAAAGGATAATAAGAATAAAAGCGTCACGGATAGCAAATGAGTTTGCTTTCCTTTGCAATAAGCTTTGGACCTTTGGAAAAAAGCTGCGAGAAGCATCTTGCGAGAGGCTAACCAAAGAAGCTTAGTGAAGTTTTGATTTACAAATACAAATTTGTTCATGACTTGAAATAAATTTTCTTTAAGTCGATGTTCTACTTGGGTATTGGATACCAACTTTGGTTATCATAAATATAGATTTATGAAGGGACCAAGCGAAGTAGAAAGCTAAACAAATATAAGTAATCCTATATGTGGAAAATGAAGCAAAGGTTCTTTGCATTATCCATAGGAACTTATAGTTTAGCAAATCTCTGAGCAAATCTATTAAGTCGATAAGTTGTTATTGTATTCCGGTTCTCGTTGGAAACATTATTTCCATTTTATTGTTGGACAATAAAATTTTTGGTATTATAATTAAGAACAATTGTTGTTCTATTTATAATGATAATGTTTTGTATAGAAATGAAATATTACTTAATAGATTTTGTATACTTGACTTACGTGGAAAATTATTTTATAAATTGAACAAAATAATATAAGAAAAGGAGATGATCATTCAAAGAGTTGAATGTATGTATTTGTTGAAAAAACAAGTGTGAATTATTTGAAAGGTTCAAAGAATTGAAATGAAACAAATTGACAAAGTATTAAGATTCTTTGATTAGATCAAGGAATAAATACTTGTCTGATAAGTTTCTAGATCATCTCAAATGGTTTTCTCATAATGGACACATCGATATGCGATAATTGATTGATGTATCTGAAAGGAAAAATCGTACCTATTTGAACATGGTGCGATCCATAATGATTTTACCGACATTCCAATATTCTTCTAGGGTTATGTCCTAGAAATGGCTGCATATCTACGAAAAGGTAACCTCAAAATCCGGCCCCAAGACTCCATAAAAGTTATGGACAGGGAGGATTCCTAATCTTAAGTATGTTAAGATAAGGGGTTGTCCAAAAGGATAAGTTTGGGACAAGATTTGACAAGTGTCGATTTGTGGGACATCCTAAAGTAAGTTTAGGGTATATGTTCTATAATCCTACTTAGCAAAAGGTGTTTGTTGCGAAACACGCTGCCTTCTAAGATAAATGTGTTTATCATTGAAGGGGCTAGTGGGAGGATAATAGATCTTGAAAAGTTCAAGAACCACAAAACACTATAAGTCAAATAAGAGGAACACGTAGAGAATAACCTATTATACCACAACTAGATCGTAAATCTGGAATAGTACCGAAGATACCTAGGAGGTATGGATTCATCATAGATGATGATGATGAGGTACGCATCATAGAAGATGATGATCCAGTTACATACGATGAGTTAAGAGTTGTAGACACTCAGAGAAATTGATTGAAGCAATATTCTCAAAAATGGAACATTCGTTTTGATGAAACAAATCAAAAGAGTTTGATTTTATCAAAAATAAGAATGAACCTAGTGTGTACAAAAGGGTCAGTGGGAGCATCGTGACATTCCTAGTACTATATGTTGATATACTACGGATAAGGAATGACATACCAATGCTACAATCAGTAAAGATAAAGTTGTCTAAACATTCCTCCATGAATGATTTGGAAGAGTATCTTAATTGGTGATATAAATCTATATAGATAGATTTAAGAGGATGCTCGACTTAACCCAAGGAACGTATATTCATTTGATGCTAAAGTCGTTTAGCATGGCAAACTCCAAGAGATGTCTTATGTAGATGAGCTATGGAGTGTATCTCTCTTAATAGTCCTCACAGACTCCTGAAAAGAGAGATCGCATGAGTGACTATCATGTATGCAATGAAATATACGAGACCTGATGTTGATCAGTCATATTATGGAGAAGTTCACTATGAGTCAGTGAAAAACATCTTAAAGTGCTTAACAAGCACTAAGGATGTGATCATATTCATGGTGGGTCTAAATTAAAACTAAAGGGCTTATGCAGACTCAAGTTTTTTACAGAGACCAAGGCGACGAGAAAATCCACTTTAAGGTAAAGTGTTACCTTGAGCGTGGTGGTGCGTTGAATTGGAAAGGTTCCAAACAAAGAAAGAGTTGTTGGTTTAGTGATAAAGACAAAGTATATAACTATAAATGAAGCTACAAGTTAATTGTTTGGATAAAAGTTCATTCTGAGAACTAGGAATAGTTCCTAAGTCTCATCTTGGATCTAAACATGTGTTGTGGCACTTTCATTTGATTATTAGAATCATAGAAAGATGGGAAATCACTATAGAGATAGTGGACTCTCATGAACAACATTACATATCCATTAACTAAAGCTTATCCAACAATTTGGATAATCGTCACTTAGAGAGAAGAAGAGTATAAGATACCATGACGATTGGCTTTAGTGCAAGTGGGAGATTGAAAGTAGTATGCACACAAGCCCAATCATGTTTGATGATAAAGCATATACTTTGTAACAATCTTATTCATTTATTAATAAAAATATTAATTTATTAAAGGCTTTTAATTATCTACATGATCTTTGTTTTTATGATATGTGATAAACCCATAGTTTTAAGCAAAGCTTTTAGAATAATGATGATGATCATTCTAATGAGATCTAAATTCTTAGAAAGCTTAAAACTAAAATAGTTCCCAATCATTGGATTACTAAATTGGAGATTAGTGAATCCGGATAGATTGGTACATACGTCGTTCTTGCTCATTGGATGAGGATGATTGATCTCATGATCATTTGTGTGGAGACACTAAAGCAAGTATGTAGGTGCTTATTAGAGAATAAGTTCCTTTGACGTGGCTCGCTAAGGAATACCTAATGGAGTTTTTTTTTGCTGTCGATAGGAATTCTGTAGTGATAGTAGTCTCTACAAGTAATCCTTGGACTTGAGATCATCATAGTATCTTGTGTATGATGAGTTATACTTTGACTTATTCCTTAAGACCCTTAGGGTATATCAAAGGGTATGCTTGGGTATAATAAGTTGTACATGGAGATAATGTATGATCAATAAAGAATCTACCACTTCTATAAAAAGAAGAGAAATGTCCTATGTGATTCGATAAATGACAACCCAGTAGTCCTTGGTCAAGGCAGAATGAAATTAGAAAGGAGTTTCTAATTTGCATTATTTGGAGTTGTGCATTTAAGAGTCGAAATACATATAATTAAATAAAATAAGACTTGTGATGTAATTCCACGTCTTATATTTAATTGGGACATTGTATGGTGGAAGGATTGAATTATACGGTAACTATTTACTCAAAGGTTCTTTAATGATTAATGTTGAAATCTATATTATACGGAAAGTCGTTGATCGCTAAGGAGGCTTATCCCTATTGTAGAATAAATATTATTTATTTAAATAAATTAATTGTTTAATTTATTTATTTAAATAAGATTAGAATTATTCTAATTGATTTATTCTGTAGGTTTAATATGGACAACCTAAAGGGTCACATAAAAGGAAGAATAATTATTTAAGAAGTTAATGGCATAATCGTAATAATAATATGTTATGTATATTTAATTTAATCTATGGTGATAGAATAAATTAAATAGCTTAATATTATTATTTAATATTTTAGAAATATTAAATATAAATTAATAAGAGGAGTCTTATTAATATTATTACAATTATTATTATTTTAATTTCTAAAAGAGTTTAGGAATTAATTTAATATAAGTACTCTCATTTATTCCTAATAAGATTAGGAGGTTAAATTAATTAAAAGAGTTTAATTAATTATCCCTAATAAGATTAGGGAGCTTAATTAATTAAAAGAATTTAATTAATTAAATAAATTCCAATTCCTTAATTGTTAAGGTGGGTTGCCCACATCTATAAATAAGAGGAGTCTTATTATGGGTGTTGTGGGTTGTTGATTTTTCAACATACGACATAATTCCAATTGTTGGGAGAGTACACCTTTTTCTATAGAGATAGAAAACTAGGGTTTGAGCCAAATACCCCTTCTTCTTGAATTCCTATTCTTCCTTGGTGGATCACCTCTAGAGGCCAAACACATGGGTGGCTAACGTTGATCAAAGGAAGGAACCAAACCCGGTGGATTCAAGTTGAACGCGAAAAGGATTGGAGGTGAACTTGTACCTGAGGAAGCTCGATCTTCAAGGGTATGATTTTATTCTTTATCTTTTCATTTAATTAATAATTGTGCATAAAGGGTGATCCGGGTATATGGTTTGTAAATTTTTTAAACTCTGATTTTTACACGCTTCCGCATTATTTTGCAATTTGATTGCGCACATGAATATTACAAACCTAACAATACTAGTGTTGGAATTACCCGTGTCTCCCCCCTAGTTCTAGTCTTACATCTTAGCAAGGGATCATATCCCTAAGCTTTGATACCAACTGTGACGCCCCCAAAATAGGTATACATCACCCATCTTGAGTATCCAAATACTTGGTACAAAATGCAAATACAACTTAATAATACAACTGTCGTGTAAAATACGACAAAACATAAACTGAGAGTTCTAATACGAATATTGTCTTCTAGATAGTATTCAAACTCAAATGGAGTCCTCAATACAATTATTATCACACTATTTCATAGAATAGTGAGGACTACTAATGATATCATCTGAACCGTCACTCCGTTCCCCGACTTGTCCCATCTACGTTCTCATTTCCTGAAGAGAACAATAAAAGCAAAAGGGTGAGCTCAACTAGCCCAATAAGAAATATTATGACTAAGATAATGCAGAATAATTTATCGTTAGCCTTCAACAATGTTAAACTGAAAAAATATAACAAACATCAAGTTTAACTGCAGCGGAACAAGCAATCCATTAGAAGAGTCAAGTAAAGCATAAAATCTACTATCTTCTATGATTTAAAAGGTTTTTCATCACGACCACAAATTATCCATGCACTACGGGTCAAGGATATTCGTGTATTCATCAATGGTCATGATCATGCCAACAACTGTCCATCAATGCACTACAGGCCAATGAGGACTTTTACCACATCATTTGTAACTTTACGGTCATGATTATACCGAATAATCCGTGGTCATAATCATACCAAGTCCATCTATGCACTACGGTCCAAAGACGACTTTTATAACAATATAAGTGTGGGGATGATGACAATGATATATGAATTCAATTAACAGAAAGCAAAGGATAAATTTTTAAAGATTTATAACTTAATTTATCCAGAATTCAATAATGTCTAAATTGTCAATATGATACTGCTTTGTGGAGTAAAATTCAAGAATAATATTGTATCAAAAATGATTTGGACAAAAAAGAAATCAATTTTTATCATGAATAGTACTCTGGGTGAATAGTAACCGAGTGAATAGTACACCGTGAATAGTATTTCAGAAATAGTAACCTCGTGAATAGTACTCCGGCATGAAAAAGTTAAAACTTATCAAGAATGCTCAAAATAATATTTCCATGAAAAAACACTGGATGAAGTGCAAATATCAAGGATATTCTACTAATTTCATGGAGTATAGAAGCCAAAACTTTAACAAAATGAGTGTAGAATTCGAAATCTGAAACGAAATAATATTACTTACATACTACAGAGTGTGGAAGAAAATATTATTTTTTATGAGTATTGAACAAAAATAACATCTCTTTCCTTAAAAAAGAGAGTATTCCAATTGGTATAGCGGGGATATTCTTGAAAAAAACTTATGTTGTTTTTCTACGATCAAAGCTTTCTAAAACTCGAAAGAAATACACTCAATACTATAGAATAAGAATTCTCTGATTCTGGTGTGATTTTCAATTCTAACTAGGCATCCTATTTATTGGAGAATGGAAAGGATACTATTTGAAAAAAATATTCACGGACCAACAGTAAAATTACGGACGAAAAGATCACGGGTTGAACGTTTCAATTTCAAAGACGCCTGATTTTCAAATAATAATATAATAATCAAATAAAACAAAACTTACAAATATATATATATATATATATATATATATATAATTACCCTCCATTTACGTAAACTTCACCCCCCCCCCCCGCCCCTATTTTATCTTCAACACGTGGGTCCCAATATATATATACTGAATAACTTTCTACCGATTATTTTAAAAAATCGATAAATGGTGGTCCAAATAATAAGTAAAATTTACAACAAATAATCATAAAAATTCCCCCAATATTTTTAAAAACATTTATTCATTAGTATTATTATTTGTAATATTTAACAACCAGATCGTTCCCAGGAAAGAGGGGGCTTTCCGATAAGGATTTCTCCCTATTGACGCACAATTAGGTGACCAAATCTCTCCTCGACCGAACTTTCTAGACATCGTCAATATTGCAAATAATAATATGAATAACTGTATCGTCTTAATTATTGAATTAATAATATATAAAATATCGACAATAATTGAATCAAATAAGGTGAAATATTATGCAGTAATTACTGTGGCAATAATTGAACAAAACTGAGTGATTTCTCACGTAAGCATCAATAATCAATTCTGTGTGCTACTATGCAACCACGCGTATTAATTTACTTTTAACACCGGGTATTTCAACAGTTAACGGGAAACTTTCGCCGTTATTTTTATAAATTGATATTTTTGTCATTTTCTCAATCTGACAATAATTTCTTTGTGGGGTCCACCAATGATTGTGTCGTCGTACGAATATTCCCTGTTAAAACGAATATTCCCCGGCTAATCGAATATAATATAAAAACTTGTGTACTTTGCAAAATTTATAAATATTACCCATAACTATAAAATTATATCAAATTCACTCCTTAATATTCAAAAATGATATTTATAGAAAATTTATCTTTATTCATAAAAGTTGGGGTCTTACTGGTATATACGTTGCTTGCTCATTGGATGAGGATGATTGATCTCATAATCATTTGTGTGGAGACACTAAAGCAAGTATGTAAGTGTTTATTGAAGAATAAGTTCACTGAACGTGACTCGCTAAGGAATACCTAATGGAGTTTTACTTGCCTGTCAATAGGAAATTCTGTTGTGATAGTAGTACAAGTAATCCTTAGACTTGAGATCATCATAATATCTTGTATATAATGATTTACACTTTGACTTATTCGTTAAGACCCTTAGTGTATATCAAATGGTATGCTTGGGTGTAATAAGTTATATATGGAGATAATGAATGATCAATAAAGAATCTATAACTTCTAGTAAAAGAAGAGATATGTCCTATGTGATTCGATAAATGACAACACAGGAATCTTTGTCAAAGGTGGAATGAAATTAGAAAGTAGTTTCTAATTTGCATTCATTAGGAGTTGTGCATTTAGGAATCGAAATACGTATAATTAAACAAAATAAAATGTGACAATAATTCCATGTCTTATATTTAATTGGGACATTGCATGGTGGAATGTTTGAATTGTACGGTAACTATTTACTCAAAGGTTCTTTTATGATTAATGTTGAAATCTATATTATCTTGAAAGTCGTTGATCGCTAGGGAGACTTATCCCTATTGTAGAATAAATATTTTTTATTTAAATAAATTAATAGTTTAATTGATTTATTTAAATAAGATTAGAATTGTTCTAATTGATTTATTCACAATCGGTTTAATATGGAGAACCTAAAGGGTCACACCATAAAAGGAAGAATAATTATTGAAGAAGTTAATGACATAATCATAATAATATGTTAAGTGTATTTAATTTAATTTATGATGATAGAGTAAATTAAATAGCTTAATATTTATTATTTAATATTTTGAAAATATTAAATATAAATTAATAAGAGGTATCTTACTAATATTATTACAATTATTATTATTATTATTTTAATTTCTAAAGGAGTTTGAGAATTAGTTTAATATTAGTACTCTCATTTATTTCTAATAAAATTAAGAGACAAATTAATTAAAAGAGTTTAATTAATTATCCTAATTAGATTAGGGAGCATAATTAATTAAATGAGTTTAATTAATGAAATAATAACCTATTTTAATTATACTAGAATATGTTAACAAATATCTTTATAAGAGAGGTCTTATATTAGATATCAGTGGGTGTGAAAATATGTGATTCTAAAAGTTGGAGAGTACGCCCTTTTCTACACAGATAGAAAAACTAGGGTTTGAGACAAACACCCTTCTTTTTTATTCTTGTTCTTCCTTGGTGGATCACCTATAGAAGCCAAACGCTTGAGTGGCTAACGTTGATCAAAGAAAGGAACCAAACCCGCGTATTCAAGGAAAACACAAAGGAATAAGAGTTGAACTTGTACCTGAGGAAGCTCGGATCTTCAAGGGTATGATTCTAATTCTCATACTCTTTCATAGACTAGTAATCTAAGCACAAGATTTATCTTGGTTTATGATTTGTAAGAAAAATTTTAAAATCTATTTTTACTTCGCTTCCACTTTATTTATGTGATTTGATTGTATGCTTTTGTTTCTAGCAAACCTAACAGTGGTATTAGAGCCAATCTTGTGCTAATTATCAGTCTTTATGATTCCATATACGCCGTTACCCAGATCCAGTTTCTTGGATGAGCAGTGCATGTAACGATCGAGAAATTTGTAATTTAATTTAAATATTTATTGAATTAAATAAATATTTTAAATAATTTATTTATTGAGAAAAATAAATAATTGATGAATTGTGGTTAATTAATTTAGTAACTAAATTGATTAATGTTAATTAAATTGAGTAATGATAATTTTATCAGAAGGATTTAATTTAAGGAAATAATTAAATTAAATCAATTGCTTAATATTTAAGAAAATAGTTAAATTAAATGAATTGTTTAATTTAAAGGAAATAAATAAATTAAATAAAGTAATGTTTAAATCTAATTCATTAATTAAATTAGATATATGTAATTATTTATTAATTATAAGTATAATGATAATAAGATTTTTATTATTATTATTATTATAAGTTATTTAAA
Source organism: Panax quinquefolius (assembly GCA_020205615.1). Classification (NCBI taxonomy): domain Eukaryota; kingdom Viridiplantae; phylum Streptophyta; class Magnoliopsida; order Apiales; family Araliaceae; genus Panax; species Panax quinquefolius. Next base: position 1,411,801 of record JAINUW010000585.1, read on the forward strand.
TTAACTAAACTAAAGTTATTTAAATTAATCAAATTAAAGTGTGACAAAAGTAACTATATAATATAAATATTAAATAATCTAGTTTGGGGGATTAAGTGGTAGCCAAACAAGGCCTTGTGGCCTTTGGTTTATTTAACTGACGTCTTTTGTTTTTTTTAACTGAAGTATATGTGGGTTAGTGGGAGTCAGTTTATGTTTTACACGTCTTATTTCTCCTAAGGCCTAAGAGTAGAGAGTTGGGAGAGAAGAAGAATCACAGAGAGTTTAGAACGAGAGAGAGCTTGGTGAGAAGAGAGAATTGCAGAGATTGCTAGGAGAACAAGAAGGGTTTCTAATACTTTGCTAAATCAAGGTATAACTTACTTCAATTCTAACTTTTATGTTTAGAATTTCTATTAGTAGTAGTGTTAGATTGATACACATACATGTATATATGGTTTATAATCTGTTATTTATAATATGTAAGTGTTATTTGATGATTAAAGGCATGTAAGTTGGTTTGTAGGAAGAAAAGTATATAACATTGTTTTTACATGAAAATTAGCTTTAGAAAGTACAAAACTTTATGCCCTATATGTGTTATAATCTGCGAATTGATGTTGGATTAGGTTAGTATGTTAAGAAATGAAAGCGTCGTAGTTTAAATCATGTTACTCGGTTAAGTAACGAAGTTGTGGCGATCAAATTCGCTGAAAGTGTAAAAATGATGAAATTTGGAAAAATTGGGATTTTGATCCTTCAAAATTTTATATACAGAGTGTTTATGTTGTTATTATGTAGTATTGCATGTTTATAGATGTTATCACAAAGTTTTAGGTGCTAGGTTTTGTGAATTTTGTAGTGTTTGGGTTTATTTGGGTGGTGGTGTAATACTTGAGTTCTTTACTTGTTTTGTGTGTGCTGGCCTTTTGAATTACCATGATCGATCGAAAAAGCAGTAAATTGCATGCCACTGGGTTTCTGCAGATGAGCACTATAGCAGATGATGCTTGTTTAGTGCAAGGCAAAGGACATGTATGAAACCACGCAGTGCCTTGAGCCAAAAGTTGACTTATGCCTATTTGCAGGTTATGATTTATGGACTTATATTAGCCAAGCATGCATGTTAATGATGTTTAAAACATAATGTGGACTATAATAACAGATTGTAATGTGATGTAATATAAAGTGTAAAGATTTTATGTAATTATTTAAATAAGTTAGGAAATGAAACCAAATGTGATATTTTCAAAAGTTAAAGATAAATGATAAGGTTTATGTTGATTGTTGTGTGATTTCAGATTCGTTAGGGTGTTAACCAACATGGTTGGATGTTAGGTTAGTGTTATGACCTAAATGATCGTTTAAACCCCTAAAGCTAATATTCATACAACTAATTGTTCTTACGATTTCAATGGTATGTGTAGGGTAATTGGCGAATATTATACTTGTGTAGCTTACATACAAGGCAAGTTCCTAAACCTTACCTCTTTACAATTGAGCAAGATTTATAACTTCATTCTGTTATTAATGAATGCAAGTTCCTAAACTTTTATTGAGCAAGACTATTGACTCTATCCATATGTACAATTGAATAAGCTCTTGTAACCTAATTCGTTACATTGAGCAAGTTTCACTTTCCTTATTATTATTTGAGGCATATATTGTTCTAATACATTGTTTCAAGTGAGATTGTTCTAATTCTTTGAATATAGTACTTTGCATGTATATCATGTTTGTTCAATTATACATTGTTGTTATTCGGTCCTTGACTTTGATAACCTTGTTCAAATCGTAATTGTTGTATTAAACCTTCAAGTAGTATGCAAACCTTTATTGATTGAAGTAATCTATAATTGAATAGTGTTCTATAATTCTAGAAACATTAGTAAGTTAGTTTCGAGCTAAACTTTCTTTAGAGTGAAAATTCTAAATTAAAGCTGAGAAGAACAACCCTAAAATAGGGGATTTTGTACGTGTAATGTTTAGATGTTTGTGCACAATACATTGTACAAAGGGTTGATCCCCCTAAGTACGTTAAGAAGGGTCTGTATAGTCTAATGATGGTTAAGGTTAAGGTAATAATACCTAAACACCAGAGACATATTTCGTGGTCTTAAGACCATCAGATATTGAATTCGAACTTGTTTTCTATTGCTATCATTTCTACTTTCTATATCAGTGAGCAATTGTTTGCTCACTCTTGCATTTAACACTGCAGCTAAAGTAGAGAAAGTCGATGAGCCATCTACTAGCAAATGAAAGGGCAAGGTGTCCAAGTGTTGAAGACTTATGAGAAATTTATTTAAATGTTTTATGTGACGAGACTTGTTTTATTTTATGATATATTCCACAAACTGATGTAATAAATTTAAGGTTAGATTACCTGGGATTGTTTTATGATGATGTAACCCTTTAATGGGAAAGATTATTGTTTAAGTTATTTAAATTATGTCTTTATCTTTTATGATGGGTAGCAAGATGTAATGGTTTTAGATAGTGAACACCAAATTCTGTGGGAATGGAGTACCCTGATTTGGGGGTGTCACAGGTTGGTATCAAAGCTTTAGGTTATGAACCTTAGGTAGGGAAACCTTAGGAAGTAACCTTTAAAGAAACAGAAAACATAGAGTTGTCCAACTCTTATCGAGTTTTAAGGAATGGATTAAAGATGTCTAACGAAGGAGGATCCTGTCCAGCTAAGGAAGTGATACCTCAGGTACCTAGAGATGATGAACCCCGGGATATTCACGTTGTGCGGGAACAGTTGATCCAGGAGGATGAGCCTGTGACTAGTCCCAAGGAGGATAGCTTTGAGGAGATAGAGGAGGACGATGAGGAAGAGGATCCTATGGAGTTTCCACCAAACTCCATATCAGCGGAGATGTATGACACTCTGTATGATCGTAACAGAGAATTAGAAGTTAAGGTTGAGGAGCTGAAAGAGTTGGTTGAGATGTATCATTCTACGATGGAGCAGAAGGATGCGGAGATTCAGGAACTCGACACGCGCCTTAGAAATACGGAATGGGACCTGATTCATATAAAGGATCAGCATGAAGACATGTTGGCAGTAAACAAGAAGATGAAGACTGACATGGAGAAATTAAAAGATGACTTCAAAGAGGAATCAGCTAAGCGTGCAAGAGCAGAAGACGCTTGAATGAAGGTGACTCAACGTGCAGAGCGTGCTGAGGCTAAGGTCCAAGTGAAGAAAGCCAAGATGAACGAGATGGATTACGCTTTTAATTCTACGATTGATAGGGCCCAGGATTGAGTCTTTTATTATCCACCTCAGTTTGAAGATTCGTCGTGGTTCGTGATGGATCGTAGAACGGCATATCGTATCATGGAGGAAGAGCGTCGAGAAGCCTTACGTTGTCTTAAAGTGTCTACATTAAGAGAATAATAATAATAATAATGTGTGGTTAAGTAAATGAGTAAATAAACTATGAATCCCTTATTTTGAGATGAAAAAAAGGAAAATATAAGTATGTAATCCTGAAACTTGTCTAGTTCAGGAAAGTGAATGTTAATAGCGGTTATGCTATTTTAACATGTTTTAAAACATTATGAATGAATAAAATATCAAAGTTTATTTGAAATGTTATGTCTTATAGCTTTAATCTTGGAATGTTTAAGTTAAACTTCAAATACCCAAGAAGTTGAGTAATGAACTACTAAGTGTATATTTTAACAGAAAATGACTCCTAGAAGAAGACAACCACGTCAACAACCACCTCCTGAAGGGTCTACTAATAATAATAACGAGACCAATGCTAATCTGGCTCAGCAGTTGGTAGCTCTGTTGACGGGTGCACTTGCGAATCAACCGCAAGCTCAAGTCACGACCTTTAAGGGATTCAAAGCGGTTGGACCGCCAGAGTTTCAAGGGTCTATGAATCCAGTGGAAGCACAAACCTGGATCATGGAAATGGAGAAGGTGTTCGACGTTGCTAGAGTTAACGAGGATCAGAAGTCTGCGTTCGCAACGTTCATGCTGAAGTCTGAAGCTAGATACTGGTGGAAGGCAAATAAGGTTCGTGGGGGACAAGGAGTGATAACGAGGGATAGATTTAAGGAGATGTTTTTCTAAATGTACTTTCCAACGAGTTCTCAGAATTAGTTGGAAGTGCAATTTCTGGAGCTGAAGTAAGGAACTATGATGGTACAATAATATGCTGCGAAGTTTAACAAGTTGGCAAGGTTTACCACTTTAATACTGATGAACGTAAAGTGAGAAGGTTCGAACAAGGATTGAAACCTTGGCTGTATAGCAAGGTTTCAATGTTTCAGCTGAATACATTTGTGGTTGTACTAGAAAAGGCAATTATCGTGGAAGGTGGAAGCGATGCCTTGACCAAGTACAACCAAGAGCAAAAGAAGAGGAAGAACAAGAAGGAGAATAAGGCTGGTGGAAGTAATGTTGGAAGTAACAATCAAAAGAGGAAGTGGAGCGATAATTCAACTACGGGAGGACAACAAGGAAGTCAGCAAAAGAAGAAATTTGAAGCTTGTGCTACGTGCGGGAAGAACCATATTGGAGTATGTTTGAAGGGAAAGCGGGTGTGTTTCAACTGTGGTCAGGAAGGACACATTTCACTAAACTATTTTAGTCCGAAAAAAGGAGCATGTTTTACCTGCGGTTCAAAGGATCACATGGCTCGTGATTGCCCTAAGAAGCCAGTAGGAAGTGCAAGTGGTGGAAAAGAAAACAACAATGGTGGTGGTGGATTGACTATCACTAGAATAGCACAGTCAAGCCGACCTACTGTGAGGACTTTGAATATGACCGTACAGGATGCTGTACAGTCTAAGGATGTGGCGTTAGGTATCATTCCGATTAATGGTATTAACGCTTATGTACTATTTGATTCGGGTGCTACTTGTTCTTTTATATTCGATGAATTTGCTCAAAACCTAGATTTGCCTCAGGAAGAATTAGAATTTCCCTTAAGTATAGAGATTGCGAATAGGGAAGTGATTCCTATTAGATTTATATATAGGAATTGTAGAGTGATTATAAAGGATCACGAGATGATGGTAGATTTGATACCAATTAGACTTGGTGAGTTTGATGTTATACTGGGAATGGATTAGTTATTTAATTACGAAGCAGTAATTGATTGCCAAAGAAAATGTGTTAACCTTATGACTCCGTCAAAGGTAATGTTTTATGGCATCAAGTCACCTCGACAAGCAAGTTGTCTGACGGTGATGCAAGCCAAGAAGTTGTTGAGATAAGGATGTGTAGGATACATAGCCTACATAGTCGATACACAGAAGAAGAGTATGATGCTAAAAGAGATACCGATCATAAGAGATTTTGCAGACGTATTTCCAAATGATTTGTCGGGTCTTCCGCCGGATCGACAAATTGAGTTCATGATTGACTCATTACTAGGAACAACCCCGATATCTAAAGCACCATACAGAATGGCCCTGGTAGAAATGAAAGAGTTGATGGTGCAATTGCAAGAATTGCTCGATAAGAAGTATATTTAGCCGAGTGTGTCGCCATGGGGAACACCGGTGTTGTTTTTTAAGAAGAAAGACGGATCGATGCGGCTCTGTATTGATAACCGAGAATTGAATAAGGTCACGATTAAAAATAAATATCCATTACCTAGAATCGATGATCTGTTTGATCAGTTGAAGGGAGCGAGATATTTCTCGAAGATAGACTTAAGAAGTGGTTATCATCAGTTGAAGGTGAGGCCGGAGGATGTACCAAAAATAGTTTTTAGAACTCGGTATGGTCATTACGAGTTTCTAGTTATGTCATTTGGTTTAACCAACGCACCTGCAGTGTTCATGGATTTGATGAACAAGGTGTTTAAACCATTTGTAGACAAATTTGTGGTGGTATTTATTGATTATATATTGGTATATTCCAAAACCAAGGAGGAACACGTTGAACACTTAAGGGTGACGTTGGAGACATTGAGAAAAGAGAAGTTGTATGCTAAGTTCTCAAAATGTGAATTTTGGTTGGAACGTGTACAGTTTCTTGGACACGTTATTGATAAGGACGAAATTTTGGTAGATCAATTAAAAGTTGAGGCTGTAATAAACTAGGATCAGCCGAAGATACCGTCTGAAGTAAGGAGTTTCTTAGGATTGGCGGGTTATTACAGGCATTTTATTTAAGACTTTTTCAAGATCACGACTCCATTGACGAACTTAACTAGGAAGACGGTTAAGTTTGTTTGGACAGAGAAGTATGAGGAAAGTTTTCGAGAATTAAAGAAAAGGTTGAGTTTAGCACATGTGTTGTCATTGCCTGATGATACAAGGAATTTTGTGGTGTATAGTGACGCATCACATAAAGGACTAGGCTGTGTGCTTATGCAGAATGGCAGAGATATTACGTATGCATCACGATAGTTGAAAGATTATGAGAAAGGGTATCTGACTCATGACTTAGAGTTGGCAACGGTGGTGTTTGCCCTAAAAATTTGGAGACATTATCTTTATGGAGAGAGGTGTGAGATATATACTGACCATAAAAGTCTGAAGTATATATTTACACAAAAAGATTTGAATATGAGACAAAGAAGATGGTTGAAGCTGATCAAAGATTATGACTGTTAGATTTTCTATCATCCCGAAAAGGTGAATGTGGTTGTTGATGCTTTAAGTAGGAAGGGATGGGAGAAGTTAATGTTGTTAACTACTCAGGAGAAGCTGGTGTCGAAAATGGCTAAGATGGAGTTGGAAATTAAATATTCGACAAAACCCAATGAAAAGTTGTTCCAGATAGGTAATAGTTCAACGTTGGTGGATAAGGTGAAAAATGCACAACTTCAGGATGAAGAATGCGAAAAGATAAAACAGAAAATATCTGAAAGTGAGGAAAATAAATTCAAATTGATTCGGAAGGATTACTTTAATTCGAAGGGAGAATTTGGGTTCCGTCAGTACCAAAAGTTAAAGAATAAATTCTGATTGATGCTCATAACTCAAGATATTCGATTCACCTTGGGAGTACAAAGATGTACCATGATCTTGACATCATTTTTGGTGGCCGAATATGAAGAAGGATATAGCCGAATGCGTGGCAAAATGTTTAACGTGTTAGAAAGTTAAAGCTGAGCATCAAAGGCCAAGCGGATTATTACAACTGTTGGAGATACCAGAATGCAAATGGGAACATATCACAATGGATTTTGTGGTAGGTCTTCCAACGACCCAACAAGGTTACGATGCCATTTGGGTGATTGTCGATCGACTGATGAAGTCGACACACTTTTTGCCAATCAAGCTTCGATTTACCCTAGATCGGTTAGCAAAACTGTACGTGAAGGAAATTGTGTCAAGACACGGTGTTTCGGTGTCCATTGTATCAGACAGAGATCCACGTTTCACATCTAATTTCTGGAAACGACTACAAGAGTGCTTGGAAACACAGCTGAGAATGAGCACAGCGTACCATCCTCAAACCGACGGATAGAGTGAGAGAACCATCCAAACACTAGAAGATATACTCAGAGCATGTATCATGGATTTCAAGGGAAATTGGGATGACCATATACCATTGGTAGAATTTTTCTATAATAATAGTTATCACGCGAGTATTGGCATGCCGCCTTACGAAGCGTTATACGGCAGGAAATGCAGAACTCCGTTATGCTAGGATGAGGTAGGTGAACGTCAGCTATTGGGTCCAGAATTGGTGCAACAAACAGTCAAAATCATCAAAGCGATTCGAGTAAGATTGATAGCCGCAAAGGATAGACAGAAGAAATATGCCGATCAACATCAACAAAATAGAGAATTCGATGTCGGTAGTTATGTTTTCTTGAAAGTGTCTCCCTGAAAGGGAAAAATTCAATTTAGCAAGAAGGGGAAATTAAGCCCTAGGTTTATAGGACCTTTTGAAGTGCTTCGACGAGTTGGTGAAGTGGCATACGAGGTAGCTTTACCTCCAGAGTTGGAGCATATTCATAATATTTTCCATGTCTCGGTATTGAGGCCATATAAGCCTGACTATAAACATGTTATCGAATATGAGCCCTTATAATTTGAGAAAGATTTGTCATATGAAGAAGTCCATGTTCAAATTGTTGACAGAAAAGAGCAAGTACTGAGAAATAAGGTGATACCTTCTGTTAAGGTAGTCTGGAGGAACCACAATGCTGAATAAGCTACGTGGAAACTTGAAAACGTTATGATGAAGAATTCTCCTTAGTTGTTTGCTTGATTTTGTATAGCGATTCTGGGGACAGAATCTTGTTAAGGAAGGAAGAATGTAACGAAAAAAAATTTCGAGTTGTGATTATGGGGACAGAATCCTTTTAAGGACGGAAGGATGTAACGATGGAGAAATTTGTAATTTAATTTTAATATTTATTGAATTAAATAAATATTTTAAATAATTTATTTATTGAGGAAGATAAATAATTGATTAATTGTGGTGAATTAATTTAGTAACTAAATTGATTAATGTTAATTAAATTGAGTAATGATAATTTTATCGAAGGATTTAATTTAAGGAAATAATTAAATTAAATCAATTGCTTAATATTTAAGAAAATAATTAAATTAAAATAATTGTTTAATTTAAAGGAAATAAATAAATTAAATAAAGTAATGTTTAAATCTAATTTATTAATTAAATTAGATATATGTAATTATTTATTAATTATAAGTATAATGATAATAAGATTATTATTATTATTATTATTATTATTATTATTATTATTATTATTATTATTATTATTATTATAAGTTATTTAAATTAACTAAACTAAAGTTATTTAAATTAATCAAATTAAAGTGTGACAAAAGTAACTATATAATATAAATATTATTAAAATAATCTAGTTTGGGGGATTAAGTGGTAGCCATACAAGGCCTTGTGGCCTTTGGTTTATTTAATTGACGTCTTTTGTTTTTTTTTAACTGAAGTATACGTGGGTTAGTGGGAGTCAGTTTATATTTTACGCGTCTTATTTCTCCTAAGGCCTAAGAGTAGAGAGTTGGGAGAGAAGAAGAATCACAGAGAGTTTAGAAAGAGGGAGAGCTTGGTGAGAAGAGAGAATTGCAGAGATTGCTAGGAGAACAAGAAGGGTTTCTAATACTTTGCTAAATCAAGGTATAACTTACCTCAATTCTAACTTTTATGTTTAGAATTTCTATTGGTAGTAGTGTTAGATTGATACACATACATGTATATATGGTTTATAATCTATTATCTATCATATGTAAGTGTTATTTCCTGATTAAAGGCATATAATTTGGTTTGTAGGAAGAAAAGTATATAACACTATTTTTACATGAAAATTAGCTTTAGAAAGTACAAAATTTAATGCCCTATAATTGTTATAATTTGTGAATTAATGTTGGATTAGGTTAGTATGTTAAGAAACGAAAGTGGCATAGTTTAAATCATGTTAATCGGTTAAGTAACGAAGTTGTGGCGATCAAATTCGCTAAGAGTGTAAAAATGATGAAATTTGGAAAAATTGGGATTTTGATCCTTTAAAATTGTATATATAGAGTTTTTATGTTGTTATTATGTAGTATTGCATGTTTATAGATGTTATCACAAAGTTTTAGGTGCTAGGTTTTGTGAATTTTGTAGTGTTTGGGTTGATTTGGGTGACTGGTGCAATAACAGAGTCATTCTTTGCTGTTTTCTATCGTGCAATGGCCTTGCTAGCATACCTACTGATCGAAAAGAAATGTGACCGCCACTATGGATTTTGAGAGGCGAGCACCAGTAGCAATTTACAGACCAAATGCCCAAGCAAGGATGATAGCAGTACTGCGTGCTGCACCCAAGCAATGACTTCTGCTTATTTGCAGCTTTTGATTTATGGACTTATATTAGCCAAGCATGCATGTTAATGATGGTTAAAAAATAATGTGGACTATAATAACAGATTGTAATGTGATGTAATATAAAGTGTAAAGATTTTATGTAATTATTTAAATAAGTTAGGAAATGAAACCAAATGTGATATTTTCAAAAGTTAAAGATAAATGATAAGGTTTATGTTGATTGTTGTGTGATTTCAGATTCGTTAGGGTGTTAACCAACATGGTTGGATGTTAGGTTAGTGTTATGACCTAAATGATCGTTTAAACCCCTAAAGCTAATATTCATACAACTAATTGTTCTTACGATTTCAATGGTATGTGTAGGGTAATTGGCGAATATTATACTTGTGTAGCTTACATACAAGGCAAGTTCCTAAACCTTACCTCTTTACAATTGAGCAAGATTTATAACTTCATTCTGTTATTAATGAATGAAAGTTCCTAAACTTTTATTGAGCAAGACTATTGACTCTATCCATATGTACAATTGAATAAGCTCTTGTAACCTAATTCGTTACATTGAGCAAGTTTCACTTTCCTTATTATTATTTGAGGCATATATTGTTCTAATACATTGTTTCAAGTGAGATTGTTCTAATTCTTTAAATATAGTACTTTGCATGTATATCATGTTTGTTCAATTATACATTGTTGTTATTCCTTCCTTGACTTTGATAACCTTGTTCAAATCTTTATTGTTGTATTAAACCTTCAAGTAGTAAGCAAACCTTTATTGATTGAATTAATCTATAATTGAATAGTGTTCTATAATTCTAGAAACATTAATAAGTTAGTTCCGAGCTAAACTTTCTTTAGAGCGAAAATTCTAAATTAAAGCTGAGAAGAACAACCCTAACATAGGGGATTTTGTACGTGTAACGTTTAGATGTTTGTGCACAATACATGGTATAAAGGGTTGATCACCCTAAGTATGTTAAGAAGGGTTTGTATAGTCTAATGACTGTTAAGGTTGAGGTAATAATACCTAAACACCGGAGACACAGTTTGTGGTCTTAAGACCCTCATATATTAAATTCAAACTTGTTTTCTATTTTGATTCGTAGAAGAAGTTCATTATTATTCAACATTCGTTGTTCATTCTAATGTTGTTATCATATCTACTTTCTATACCAGTGAGCAATTGTTTGCTCACTCATGCATTTAACACTGCAGCTAAAGTTGAGAAAGTCGATGAGCCATCTACTAGCAAATGAAAGGGCAAGGTGTCCAAGTGTTGAAGACTTATGAGAAATTTATTTAAATGTTTTATGTGATGAGACTTATTTTATTTTATGATGTATTCCACAAACTGATGTAATAAATTTAAGGTTATATTACCCGGGATTGTTTTATTATGATATAATCCTTTAATGGGAAAGATTATTGTTTAAGTTATTTAAATTAAGTCTTTATCCTTTATAATAGGTAGCTAGATGTAATGGTTTTGGATAGTGAACACGAAATTATGTGGGAATGGAGTACCCAGATTTGGGGGTGTCATAGTGCAGTTGTGTCGTGTCCTAGTTCATTCTAAAGCATTGCTACTGAATTACCTAGAAATCAATTTTTTTTTTCCTTGAAGCGCTTGACTCTGTAGTGACCCGATTCATTCAGGCGCATCTGTGCCCTTGGGCAGAATCTGAAAAACTTTTGTTTTCTTTAATTAAATAAATGGTTTATTTAATTGATAAAAGTTTAAAATAAAGATGTTTATTTTATATGAAATATGATTTCAGATTTGCTAAAATTAAAGAGTTTAATTTGGATTTGGTTTTTGATTAAAATAAAACAGTTTATTTTGTTTCAAAACTAAAGTTTAGCAAACTTTTGCCCAATAATTGATTTTAATGCATATATGGAATATATTTATTATTCATGAGATGAATGTTGTTTATTGATGCATATGTTCATATGTATGATAATAAATGGGATTGATTATGGACTATTACCAATGTGATTGGATTTTGTTTTGGATGGATGCTTGAATGTATGAGTTTTATTAAATAGGGTATGTGTACCTCATCTTTTCTAGTTTTTTTCTTATTTTAAATTTTATGTCTCTCCTATGTACTTCCCCTTGACTGCTGAACAAGGTTTCTATTTAAATGAAATAGTTTATATAATAGGATTAGTTAGAATTTCTCGAAGAGCCGGAGATCAAGGAGCAAGGAGCGCTTGAAGACCCGTTTGTAATGGAGTCCGGGTTTAAATGTAATAGTTATATTTAAATGTTAATTCTTGCACCCTAGGGTTTGACCTTTTGGTTCACTTGGTGGCTCTTGTGAACCAAACTAGAATAAAGTCCATAATCAATTCGGGTAGAATATAGTATTCTATATGTTTATGCTAGTATCATATATATTATATATTATGCAAAAATACTTCGAATGTTTAATAATATGACACGTATTTTATATATATATATATATATATATATATATATATATATATGTGTGTGTGTGTGCATGCGTGCTAAATAAGATAAGACAATTAATAACAAACCCTTCGAAGAAATTATATTAAGTCCTAAGCGTTCAAAGATATTTGGAGTATCGAACGTCTCCTTCTAGCATGATAACATTAATAGAGTATTAAATATTTAATATGAGTTTGTTGTATCACCACAAGGCAAGTATTAAGTATTTAAGATGTTAATTTATCACATTTGATGCTTATAAAGAAAATTGAACAATAGTGTTTTGTTGTGTCACCACAAGGATAATATTTTTCTTTTTTGAATATATGAAAGTGCTAGGTTGTACTTAACTTAGATAATTTTGATTCATATGTCCCACCACTTAATCAAAATAATCCAAGAGGCAAAACATAAGGAGTTACATGATGATGTATTTGGCAATGAGGTGTCTACCTATTTATTTATATATAATTTGTTGTGTCACCACAAGGTTATATACATTTGAAATTGGATCCTTATTCTCACAAGCAAATCTTTAATTAGATATTGTCGAACTATATCAATGAGGGTAATATAGTTTGAAGAAAATAGAGAGAGATACCAATATAAAATAAGACCTAATTTATTTTGGTAAAATAAATTAATTAAATGAATGTTTGCTAAAATATTATCTTTTTACATGTAGAATTTTGAAAATGTCACCTTCACTAATTTCACTGCGTAGCATACTTGATGTTAACAAACTAACCAGACCGAATTACATGGACTGGTTAAGGAATCTGAAAATTATTCTCACTGCTAAAAAAATTTCTTATGTCCTAAATTCACCCGTACCTGTAAATGTTGCAGAGACAGCCTCTAAGGAAGAGATTGCTACTTTTAAAAAGTAGCAAGATGATGCATCTGTGGCTCAATGCATCATGCTCGCATTCATGAGTAACGAGCTTCAGCGTCAGCATGAAATCATGGATGCTCCGACTATGGTACTACACCTGTAAGAGCTGTATTATGGGCAAAGTAGGACTGCTAGATATGAAATATCTAAGGAGCACTTCTGATCTCTGATGACCGAGGGTACTATCGTTGAGACTTATGTCTTAAAAATGATTAATCTGATTGAACGTGTTGGATATCTTGGGTTCGTCATGGGTGAGGAGTTCAGTCAAGATTTAGTCTTACAGTCACTCCCAGACACCTTCTCACAATTTGTTGTGAATTTTCACATGAAAAAGATGGACGTCAGCTTGCCTGAGTTACTTAACATGTTGAAAACTACTGAAGTTCACTTCCCATCCAAGAAAGACCATGTCTTAATAGTGGATGATTCTTCCAAGAAAAGGAAGAGGCCCAAGGTATTTTCTAAAAAGAAGAAATCCAAGAAGGCTAAGGGTAAGGCGAAAGTGAAGGATTAAAAGAAACCTGATCCAGCTAGCAAAGGAATTTGCTTTCATTGTAACAAGTTGGGTCACTGGAAGAGGAACTACAAAGATTATCTTACAGAGAAAAAGCAGAAGAAGCTTGGAGAAACTTCGAATCTTAATCAAGGTTTGTTTATGATTGAAATCAATTTTTCTGAAAGTCAATCTTCTACTTAGGTATTGGATACCTGATGTGGTTCTCACATATGTAATAATATGCAGGGTCTAGTCAGAAGTAGAAAGTTGAGCAAGGATGAGGTCGTCCTACGAGTGGGAAATTGAGAAAAGGTTGCTACATTAGCTGTAGGGACTTATTCTTTAGCACTGTCAATGGGCAAGTTCATTAATTTAAATAATTGTTATTTTGTTCTAAATATCATTCGAAACATTATTTTAATTTCTGTATTGGATATGGATGGTTTTGAAATTATAATAAAGAACAACAGTTATTCTATTTATAATAATAATATTTTATATGGTGTTAGTAATTTGCGAAATGGACTTTATATACTTGACTTGCATGAAAATATTCTTCTAATTAAACAAATTAAGAAAAGGAAAAGAAAAGATGTTAATTATACCTATATGTGGCACTATAGACTCGGTCATATTAATGAAACAAGATTATCCAAGTTATATAAGGATGGGCTCTTAGAGCTATCTGATTATGAATCATATCCAACTTCTAAATCTTATCTCACGAGAAAAATGATTAAATCTCCTTTTAGTGGAAAAGGAGAAAGATTTACAGAGTTGTTAGAATTGGTACACACAGATGTATGTGGACCTATGATAACAAATGCACGAGGACGATATTCTTATTTTATTACATTCAATGACAATCACTCAAGACTTGGATATGTATATTTGATGAAATACAAATCTGAATCATTTGAAAGGTTCAAACTGTTCAGAAGTGAAGTAGAGAAACAAAATGGCAAGAGTATTAAGATTCTTCGATCAGATCAAGGAGGTGAATACTTAAGTAGTGAGTTTATCAATTGTCTCAAAGAAAATGGTATAATCTCTCAATGGACTCCACTAAGGGTGCCATAGCTGAATGGTGTATTTTAAAGGAGAAATCGAACATTGTTGGACATAGTTTGATCCATGATGAGCTTTACCGACCTTCCAGTTTCCTTCTGGGGATATGCCCTAGAATCGACTGCATACCTACTTAACAAGGTACTTACCAAATCTGTCCCTAAAACACTATATGAGTTATGGACAGGAGGAAACCAAATCTTACGCATGTTAAGACTTGGGGTTGTCCAGCTTATGTCAAAAAGTTTGAAAATGATAAGCTATAAACTATATCTGATAAGGGTAGATTTGTGGGATACCCTAAAGAAGCATCAAGGTATTATTTCTATCATCCAACATATCAAAAGGTGTTTGTTACGAAACATGCTGCCATCTTAGAAAAGGAGTTTATCCTTGAAGGGGTTAGTGGGAGTATGATATATCTTGAAGAAGTTCAAGAACCCCAAAATATTACATATCAAAGTCAGGTACCTAACCAAGTGGAAGAATCCATTGTAACACACCGTATTCGTAAATCTGAAAAAGTACCGAAGATACGTGATAGGTATGGATTCATCATAGAGGATGACGATGAGGTATGCATTATAGATGATGATGATGATCCATTGAATTAGGAACAGACTATGAGTAGTAAAGACTTAGAGAAGTGAAAACAAGCCATGAAATTTGAGATGGACTCTATAGATGAAAAATAAGTATGGACTTTGGTTTCACCGCCTGAAGGCATTAAGTTTATTGGGTGTAAATGGGTCTTTAAAAGAAAAATGGGAGCAGACGGCAAGATAGATACCTATAAGGCTCGACTAGTCGCAAAAGGTTTCAAACAAAAACAAGGAGTTTACTATGATGAAACCTTCTCACCAGTAGCTATGCTCAAGTCTATTTGGATTTTTCTTGTGATTGCAGCTTATCATTACTATGAAATTTGGCAAATGGACGTGAAAACGGCCTTCCTCAATGGGAAACTTGAGGAAGATGTGTATATGACACAACCAGAGGGATTTGTTTCAACGGTTGGAACAATTTAAGTTTGTAAGCTATAACGATCCATTTATGGATTGAAGAAAGTGTTGGAAGAATGCATATTATGATTTGATGTTTAAAGTAAATGCTCATGATTATCTGTAAAGTCCTTCGAGGAATATATGTACAAGGACTTAGTGATAGATCAAAATTGTTAGGTTGATCTTAGCCTTTAATGTTCACTTGTATAGATAAAGAGATCAAATATGTTAGGTTGATCTATGGCTAGAAAGAAATAGATAGGCTTTGAAGAGAATCGTAGTCTATCCGACTGATCAACAGAATGTAGAATCTAAGGCAGGATCGTAGTGCTGAGATGATCGTAGTGTATCTTCCTTGAAGGGCCTCTTTAGGAAATCGTAGAGTGGTCCAGACGTTTGGCGAAGCTAACTCAGAGATCGTAGTGTGCTTTCAGAAACGTAGAGTCTGCAAGACGAGCAAGTGATGACCGTCGTATGAAAAGATCATAGTGTGCAAATCCTTGCGAGAAATCGTAGTGTTCTCTTAAGAGCAAGCATAAATATGGCAAGACACTACGATTTGAATAGTAGAGTGTCATCTGCCTTGTGTCAGAAGCATCAAGCCCTAACTTTGGTTGAAGATAAATTCCAACAAATATGGAATGGGTTTTGAACGTTGAAGCTCTCACCAGTCCCAACGGTATAAAAGATATCCTTAGTATTGATCAAAAGAGACGTATTCAAGAAGCTAAGAAAAGGACCATTGGGCAGAGGAAAACACCTTTTGAGGTGTTAGGTGAGAAAGCAGTCTGCTGTGTCAGTGGGCCAGAGTGCAATTCAGAAGATGTGCATAAAAGTCTCCATCAAAACTCAGAGATGTCAAACGCATTTAATGCCTCATCAGATGACTTCAACAGATAGATTTCAAGATCACATATATACAGAACAAAGACAGATGAGAAAAGGAGACAAGCTTTGAACAAAAACGCACAAGAACACTCAACGCTCAACTCCACGATCTGAGAAAAAGGGAAAGCTTGCTCAGCTACTCAGTTCTTTCGAACTAGTGCTTAATAGCAACTGAGTAGCATCAATCACGATCTAAACAACATTTCAATCAAAAGAAGTAAGAGAACCAAGTCTGCAGGACTTGAAGAGTTCTAAGTGAACTGTGAGAAACTAAGTCTGCTAGACTTGAAGAGTTCAAGAGTGAACTAAGAAGTACCTAGACTGCTAGTCTAGAAGGAATCTGTGAGATTCAAGAAGTGTAACAGACATCCTTAGTGGATTTCCTACTCAAGGAGTAGAAGAGTGGATTAGGAGCTTTAAGTGCTCTGAACCACTTAATATTGTTGTGTTCATTATAACTGCTATAACTGCTATACCTGCTATAACTGTCTCACTCTTATTAACTGAAGATATCTAACAGAAGGTTTATTAAATACTCATTCCGCTGTGCATTGATTATCATCAACCTAAATAAGTTCAAAGAAAAAGTTTTATTTATCTATTCAACCCCCCACCCCCTTCTAGATATCTGACGTGCCTCCGGGAACTAGCAATTGGTATCAGAGCAGGTTCTATAATACAGCCTACAAAGCTTGAGTAGATCCAATGGCACACTTACCAAATGAAAAATTTTCTAACTGGAAGGTTAGGATGCAAGCTTATATGGATGCAATAGATGAAGATCTATTTGAAACTGTTCAGAATGGGCCCTATGTTCCTACAAAGCTTGCACCAACTACAGATGACCCAAACAGAGTACAGATCAAGGTTAAGGAAGAACGGATAGAGAATGAGAAGAGAGCTGTCCAGCTCGACAAAAAGGCCAAAAACATCTTGTTCCAATCTTTAGAAGATGGTCTGTTTGAAAACGTGGTCAACAGCAAAACAACAAAGGAGGTTTGGGAAGCACTGCTCAATATGCATGAAGGAATAGAAGAAGCCAGAGAAAACAAACAATCTCTCTTGACTCAGCAATATGAGATGTTTGCTCACGTTCAAGGATAAAACGTTACTGCCACTTACAATAGATTTAATGTACTGCTCAACTCTCTACGAGCCTATGGGAAGATCTATCCTAACAAAGATCTAATCATAAAGTTCATGAGAGCCTTCCCAAGCAAGTGGGATGCCAAAACCACTGCCATTAGAGAGTCTAAAAATCTACATGAAATGACTGTTCAACAGTTGTATGGTAACCTTCTCACATACGAACTGGAGCTGACTCAACGAGCAGAAACCTTATCTGAAGGAAGGAAGAAGGATAAAGGTGTTGCCCTTAAAGCAACATATAACGCCTCCAAAGTTAGCACTGAAGTTGATTCTGACTACGATGAAGATGATGATGAGGACCTTGCAATGCTAGTGAAAAGATTAAGAAGGTTCATGCGACGAAGCAAAACCAACAAACCAAAGAAAGTCAGCAACTACAGCAGCCAGGAGCAAATAAATGACCTATACTACAATTGCAAGAAACTGGGCCACTTCATTGCAAATTGCAACAAACCTTTCAGAGAAGAACTCAAGAAAAAAGCACATTCAAAGAAAGAATACAGAGGCAAAAAAGGGCCACAAAAGAAAGAAAAAGGCCTTGTAGCTGGAGGATCGTGGAGTGACTCAGACAATGACTCAACTCCTAAATCTGGGGATGATGAAGATCCTTAGACAACAAATCTCTGCTTGATGGCCAAAAATGAAAGGCACAAACAAAACTCCAACATACACGAAGTAAGTATCAACGAGGTATTTGACTTTAACTCTCCTGATGTAGATATTGATGATCTTAGAACTGCATTACATGGCATAACATCTGATCTACACCAATACATGAAGTGGTTTAGAGTTCTGTCTAAGGATTATTCACTTCTTCAAAAGGAGAAAGAAAAGGTTCAAGAAGAACTAAAAACAGCTCTTCTCAGTACTAATTCCTTCTCTAAGCTTGAAGCCGAGAATAAGCTCTTGAGACAAACAAATGAGCTCAGTGCAAAATGAGAGTCTAGTCTAACATCAAAAATTGAGGATCTAGAAAAGACCATCTCTACATGGAATAAATCTTCTTCATCCATGGACTCCTTAATCTCCAATTAGAGAAACGTCTCTATTAGAACAGCGCTAGGATTTGGGGAATCTACCTCAGAGCCATGTGTGGAAAAAGTAAAGGAAAGTAGCATGAGTGATGCCTCAAGTTTAAGTAAAGGCATTGTATTTGTGAAATCCTCACAGAATGATGAGCTTGTCAATTCATATTCCCAGGAGTAAGGGATCTCATGCTAGTCTAGGTTTCAAAAAAGAGAAGAGTAATCTAGTTACTACTCATCAACCTCGAAGGATCGTAGAGTCCAATAAAATCAACTCCATGAACCAACCAGGAAGATACAGTAGAAGTAAGATACACTCCTCACAAATAATGAAATAAGAGAACACATGGAAAAGGGAATATCAGCCTAGTATAAGGTTGACCAATAACCCACAAAAGTCTAAGTGGAGGAAGAACTTTCACACACACACACACATACATGCATTATATCAAATGTTTTGTGTGTTACAGAGTTGGCCACAAGGCTACAAAATGTCATTATAATTCCATGCATGTGAGACCCAAAATCAAGCAGATTTGGGTCCCCAAGGGTACTAACATAGTAGGACCCATGCAAGTATGGGTACCAAAATAAAGGTTTAATATTGCCTCAGGAAAAGAGCTCCACAAACACAACATGGTATCTGGATAGTGGATGTTCAAGACACATGACTGGGAACAAAGCCCTTCTGTCTAACTATATAGAGAAGGAGGGTCCCTCGGTCATCTTTGGAGATAATGGCTCTTGCAAGACAAGAGGCTATGGCTCAGCTGGAAATGGTGCAGTATCCTTTAGCAAAGTGGCCTATATGGAAGGAATACATCACAACCTTCTAAGCATTAGCCAACTCTGCGACAAGGGTCATCAAGTAACATTTCTCAACAATCAATGTCAAGTTCGAGACCTGAAGACATCTGCAGTAAAGCTAACCGGAACAAGAGAAGGAAATATCTACACAGTAAATCTTGGAAAACTAAGCTCAGATGAGACAATATGCTTTCTGGCTAAAGCATCTGAAGAAATGAGCTGGCTATGGCACTGAAGATTATCTCATCTCAACTTCAAGAGCATGTCCAAATTAGCTTCAAAAGATCTAGTTGCAGGCCTACCCAAATTCAACTTCGTTAAAGAGAGCCCCTGCAATGCCTATCAACTTGGGAAACAGACCAGAAGCTCATTTAAGAGAAAAACCATCAACAAAATTGACAAGCCTCTTTAATTACAAGATCAATGTCAGCCGTGAAAGATCATTAGTCGGCACTACCCTGCATTTACATGGGTATTCTTTCTAACCTCAAAAGATGAAACAAGCTCCCAACTGATCAAGATGTTCAAGCTGGTGATGAATGAGAAAGGAGAGAAAATTAAGGCCATAAGAAGTGATCATGACAGAGAATTCGATTTCTCAGAAATGGATCAGTTCTGCATAGACAATGGGATTAGTCACAACTTCTCAGCTCCACGAACTCCCCAACAAAATGGAGTTGCTGAGAGAAAGAACAGGACATTAATAGAGGTGGAAGGACTCTACTAGCCGGTAACTCATCTCTGGAGAGTACTTACAGGCGAAGCGGTCAACACTGCATACTATAATCAGAACAGATCACTCATACACTCTACGATTAAGAAGACTCCTTATGAACTTTGGAAAGGAAGAAAGCCAAATGTCAGCTACTTTCATGTGTTCGGATGTACATGCTACATACTCAAAAATGGAAAGCAGTACTTGACAAAGTTTCAACCAAAATTAGATGAAGGAATCTTTCTTGGATATGCTACAGATAGCAAGGCTTATAGAGTGTTCAACAAGAAGACACTGAGTGTATAAGTCTCGATTCACATCATCTTTAATGAAACAGACTTAGACAAAACAGTGCTCCAAGGTACTACGACCAACAATGAAGACACTACGAACGAGGACGTCGAACTCAACACTACGATCGTAGAACCAGACAATGAAATAGTTGAACAAGGAAATGAGATCGTAGAGAGATCTATGCAAGATAACGAAACTCCACACCAAGAAGAAGAAATAGATCTTGAAGATCTAAGACAAGAAGACATAAAAATAGATGTCCCAAAAAGAAGCAGATGGGCAAGAGATCACACTCAAGATCTAATCATTGGAGATCTGAGTGCGAGAGTCAAGATAAGAGCTGTCACTCAAAATGAATGTTTCTATCTAAGCTTCCTATCACAAATAGAACCTAAGAAAATTGAGGATGCTATGGAAGACTCCAGCTGGATAGAGGCCATGCAGGAAGAACTTAATCAATTCGAAAGAAGCAAAGTTTGGAGATTGGTTCCAAGACCAAAAACCCATCTTGTCATTGGAACCAAGTGGGTCTTTAGAAACAAGATGGACAAAGATGGAGTGATAACTAGGAATAAAGTCAGACTAGTGGCCAAAGGTTACTCTTTGGAAGAAGGCATTGACTACGATGAGACATTTGCACCTGTTGCCAGACTGGAAGCCATCAGAATATTTCTTGCCTTTGCTGCTCATATGAAATTCAAGGTCTTTCAAATGAATGTCAAAAGTGCATTCTTGAATGGTGAACTTCAAGAAGAAGTCTATATAGAGCAGCCTCTAGGTTTCATCAATCCATCTCTTCATAATTATGTCTTTAGATTAGACAAATCCTTATATGGTCTTAAACAAGCACCTAGAGCATGGTATGAAACACTAACTAACTTCCTTATTAAAAATGGATTCACTAGAGGTACAGTAGATACCACACTATTTCTTAGAAAGCACAAAGACAAAGACCTATTAGTTCAAATATACGTTGATGATATTATCGTTGAATCTACTGATGAAAAGTTATGCAAGAGATTCTCCAAGCTTATACAGAGCAAGTTTGAAATGAGCATGATGGGTGAGCTGAACTTTTTCCTTGGACTGTAAGTAAAGCAAACTGATGAAGGAATCTTTATCAACCAAGCCAAGTACATTAAAGACTTACTTAAGAAGTATGGCATGGAATCAGCCTCTCCCATGAAAACCCCAATTGCTCCTGAAACTAAGCTTGACAAAGATGAAAAAGGTAAAAGTATTGATACAACTCAATATAGAGGTATGATAGGCTCTCTTTTATATCTAACTGCTAGTAGACCAGATATAATGTTTGCAACATGCATTTGTGCTAGATTTCAGGCTAGTCCTAAAGAATCTCATTTAACTGCTGTAAAAAGGATTTTTAGGTTTCTCAAAGGTACACCTTACTTGGGGCTTTGGTATCCCAAGAAATCCTCATTTGAGCTAACAGGATACACAGATGCTAATTTTGCAGGCTATAAAATAGATAGAAAAAGTACCAGTTGCACTTGTCAACTATTAGGTAACAGACTTGTGTCCTGGTTTAGCAAAAAGCAAAACTCAAAGATATCTACTTTAAGCTGCAGGTTTGAATACATTGTTCTTTGGCGAATATTGTTGTGCTCGAGATCTATGGATGAGAAATCGACTAGTGATTATGGGTTTGAATTCAAATCCATACCTATTCATTGTGATAACACAAGTGCAATTGTTATAACTCATAATCCTGTCATGCATTCTAGGACTAAGCATATTGAAATAAGGTATCACTTCATTAGGAATCATGTACAAAATGGAACTATATCTTTACAATATATCCCTACTGAAAATTAACTTGCTGATGTTTTTACAAAGCCGCTAGATGAATCCAGATTTAACAAGTTAATAAGTGAGCTAGGCATGCTTAACTTACAACCATGAAAAATATGCTCTAGTATGTGCTAACCATGCAGGATTAAAGGCTATGTTTGAAATCATGAACATGATCAAAGGAAGTCCACGATCGTAGAGCCAAAGTGTCATAAAACTCAACGAACACTGAACAGAATCAACGATCGTAGTACAGACTCAATGATAGCAGAGCTACATCAACAAAACAATACGAGGACCCTATGATGATCAAGCATAAATCAAAGCATTCTCACTGATAAGTGCCTCAGGGACAAACCTAACCCTTGTTTCATTCAAGAGGTTGGCCCTTCCTGAGCTACCTTAAACCAAGAAGAATGCTAAATCAAAGATTCATAATGAGAACTTGATCAGACTCTACGATTACCTGTTAGACTCAATGATCATAGTTAAGACTCTACAAGTTCAGCTAAGACTCGACGACTCCAAGGACCATCTCAACGATCGTAGTTCTCTTGAAGGACACATTAACCCAGAAAAGGTCAAGGGTAATTCAGTACAATCCCTCTCTGTCCAGATTCGTAGAGCCAAACAAAATTCGACACCTATCCCACTAAGCAAATTAGAGAGAGGGAAGTTACAAGTACAAATTAAAATCGCCTTTTTGAAATCTGAAGCTCAAAATATCATCTCTCTCTCGCGCTCTCAGCGAAACCCTAAATCGATAGCAAGCTCGATCGGTTTCACTTCTGCAAAAGAAATCAATGGCGACTTCGGTGTTATCTCGGCTCTGAGACTGCTGTTTTGGCCAATTTAAATCAATTTGAACCTCAATTTCACAAGGCGTTGTCGCCATCTTGAAGAAGGCGAGGTCTCGAAGAAGCCTTGGGTACAGACACATTGATCTACCCGAAGCTGGTAAAGGAGTTCTACAATAACGGGGTGTTTGAAAATAATACCATCACCGCAAAAGTCAAGAACGTCGAAATCAAACTAAAGGCTGAGGACATCAACTTAGCCCTAGGTCTCAAATCAGAAGGGTACCCGTCCACAGATGGCATAGATTTTCACAAGGGTCTCAAGAAAATGCATCACAAGAAATTACCTTCTGTCAAAGGATACAAGAAGAATGAATTCCCATAAAGGTATGAATTTCTAGCTGATATTATTGGAAAATGTATATGCTGTAAGAGCTCAGGTCATGACTCTGTGAATGAGATACAACTCAAGCTCATGACTGCCATATGTTATGGAATACAACTCAACTATGGGGCTCTACTGCTTGAATGGATTGGGAAGTGGTTAATCAGCTCAAAGAAGACGAAGAGCTCTCAGAAAATGCTCTATGGGCATTTTATAAGCATTATCCTACAGGATGCTCTTGGTGACCTAATCGAGGGTGATGAAGGAGAAGCCATCAATCCAAATCGACAAATGACCCAGCAATTATTTGAAAATTGGAAAGGAATCCAGCTGAAAATGTGAAGATGATGTCTGAATCCAGTGGAAGAACTGGTGAAATAAAGGAATCAGGAGTGCCAGAGAACATGTCAGTTGTTAAAGAAACTAAAGAGGAAGCTAACCAGGAAGAACCCATTGCTTTAATCATAAAAAGCAAGGGCAAAAGAAAGATGAAAGCCAGAACTACAGAAGAGCCTCAAGGATACACCACTGATAAACCTGTAGAGTCCTCAAACATTGAGACTCTAAGGATCCTAAGAAGGAAGGAACAGCAGGCTGAGGCAAAAGAAGATAGAGCAACCATATCTCAGCTGCTGAAGAAGAATAAGATCAGCCACAAGATCAAAAGGCCCTCAATCTCCACGATCGCAGAGTCTCTGCCGATCATAGAGACCAGACCAAACAAGGAAGTAGCTACAACAAGCATTTTGGCTGATCAGAAGGATAAAACTGAAGAAAGTCCTAAGGTTGTGGCTCAGCCTAAAAAGCCAAGAAGGAAACTGGTCAAGAAATATATTCTTGTCAATGAAAAAGCATTAAAGAGGGAAGAAAAGGAATTGACTGCTGAAAAGGAACCAGCAAATGAAAGCCAAATAGTCAAAGCTCCAACTGAGGGGGAGACTCATGAAGATCTGATGATAGACGATACACATATTGAGAGGGAGATGCTTGAAACCCTCATTATAGAAGGTGCTCCAGCAGAGGGGGAGCTATTGATCTCCCCAGAAAATGATCAATTTGAGGAAGAAGTTCATGCTATCTTTACAACAGAAGAAGAGGTTCCTGCAGGAAATGAAGAAGAACCAATGCATGAACACCATGAAGCCATTGAGATAATGGAATCCTCAGATGAAAATAGAGAAGAGGATGAAAGTGAAGAGGTAGAGATTATAGCTGTGGGCATTGATGGGTACAGAAGAGCCAACTATGAACAACTATTTGCATATCTACACATGATGCCTTTCCACCAAGCTCAAATTCTTAACTCTTGGGATCACATGTTCTGGAATTTCAAAGAGTATCTGGCCATCTCAGTGCTAGCTAATGGATTCCCAGGGAAATTCAATTTTGCCAAGAAGCTTCTCACAAACAATTCCTCCTCAAAGAACAAACTAGAGGTACTATCTATCCCAACTCTTTTCAGAGTTAATCATTTACCATCAGCCTCATTCAATCAATTTTATTAAATCCCACAATGGTTGGAAGTTATTCTTCATCCACTGAATCAATTTCCAGTTGCAGAATCCCAAAATTCTATAACTGAGGAACCAAATAAGATCAACTCCCTAATGCTCCCACAACCTATCATCTCTACGATCACTAACTCTAACCCCATTATAGAGTCTATACCTCAAATCGTAGAGCCACCAACCTTAAACATCCAAACCCAGGCTCCTCCCTCAGATATTCCCTCCTCATCCAACAATGATTTCTTCAATCTTGATCTTGCCCTCTACTCTTTGCAAGATCAATTCAAAGGCACATCACCTCCCTCCTCAAAATTTCCCCAACTGGATGAAATTCTTTCAGAGTTGTCCACAAAGGCTGATATGTTAGCAATGTCTGCGAAAGTAGTCAAGGAACTCAATGAAAGTCTTGAAGATCAATGATCAATGATCATTGCTGCAAACAATCTCCCAAGCTCCCTCAGCACTGAACTCTCTAAAACACTAAAAGAAATCATCCAAGACATAATTCAGAGCATAAAAGACAGCGATGACATTCATTTTATAGCAGCCAAAAGATACATAGATGTTGTTCTTGTTTTAAAATCCACTTAGGAAGCCCAAAATAAACTAATGATGGAGAGCTTCCTCAATCTGTAAACTGCAGTACGAGAGTTCCAACAATTTTACGTCAGCCAAGGTCAATAGACTGACAACGTACTGGCCATTCTTCAACAACGGGAAGCTCAATCTGAGGCTCTGATCACCGAAAATTGAGAAGACATTGCTCAAACTAAGAGTTAACTCAACGAACTTGTCCAAGGAGTGACTCGCCTCTCCGAAGACATTCGAACCCTTGATGCTGACATAAAGGGGGAGAATAAAGGGAAAGGAGTTCAAGGCAAGGGCAGAGGTCAATCCCAAATTCAATCTTCACGAAATCCTCCTGCAAGGCAATTCCACCAACAGACTCCATGATCCATCCATCAGACTCAACGATCTGATCAACAGGAAGTTTTAATGGCTCAACCATTAAGGAGTCTAGGGCGAACTACTAGCTCTCATGAGGTGACAACAACAGACCTAAGAATGCCAATTGGAGATCTTGCATTCATGAATAGGCATGATCACAATCCTATACTAAGCCCAAGTGAGCTGGAAGATTTGGCCAGAAGAGATGAAGCAAGCAGAAAGAGGAGAGTTGAGGAATATGCAAATCCTCCAAAAAGCAAAAGGCTAAAGAAATAGAGATAAGTTGAATTTCAAGTTGTATTGATGTAGCCAATCTTAAATGTAATATCTGTCTCCATACATCAATAAATTCATGCTTATTCTCTAAAAATTTCAGCTGCTCACTGAAATACTAAGTCATGTTTACTTTACTGTAACTGCATTTTAATAATCATGATAGCAAATCTCCTTGGTTATGTCAACATCAAATAGGGGGAGATTGTGGGAAGAATGCATATTATGATTTGATGTTTAAAGTAAATGCTCATGATTATGTGTAAAGTCCTTCGAGGAATATATGTACAAAGACTTAGTGATAGATCAAAATTGTTAGGTTGATCTTATCCTTTAATGTTCACTTGTATAGATAAAGAGATCAAATATGTTAGGTTGATCTATGGCTAGAAAGAAATAGATAGGCTTTAAAAAGAATCGTAGTCTATCCGGCTGATCAACAGAATGCAGAATCTAAGGCAGGATCGTAGTGCTGAGATGATCGTGGTGTATCTGCCTTGAAGGGCCTCTTCAGGAAATCGTAGAGTGGTCCAGATGTTTGGTAAAGCTAACTCAGAGATCGTAGTGTGCTTTCGGAAATGTAAAGTCTGCAAGACGAGCAAGTGATGATCATCCTGTGAAAAGATAGTAGTGTGCAAATCCTTGCGAGAAATCGTAGTGTTCTCTTAAGAGCAAGCATCAATATGGCAAGACACTACGATTTGAATAGTAGAGTGTCATCTGCCTTGTGTCAGAAGCATCAAGCCCTAACTTTAGTTGAAGATAAATTCCAACAAATATGGAATGGGTTTTGAACGTTGAAGCTCTCACCAGTCCCAATGGTACAAAAGATATCCTTAGTATTGATCAAAGGAGATGTATTCAAGAAGCTAAGAAAAGGACCATCATGGAGGAGGAAAACCACCTTTGAGGTGTTAGGTGAGAAAGAAATCTCTCCATCGTGTGTCGAGTGGGCGAAGAGTGCAATTCAGAAGATGTGTATAAAAGTCTCCATCAAAGCTCAGAGATGTCAAGCACATTTAATGCCTCATCAGATGACTTCAACGGATAGATTTCAAGATCACATATATACTGAACAAATACAGATAAGAAAAGGAGACAAACTTTGAACGAAAACGCACAAGAACACTCAACGCTCAACTCCACTATCTGAGAAAAAGGGAAAGCTTGCTCAGCTACTCAGTTCTTTCGAACTAGTGCTTAATAGCAACTGAGTAGCATCAATCACGATCTAAATAACATTTCAATCAACTGAAGTAAGAGAACCAAGTCTGCAGAACTTGAAGAGTTCTAAGTGAACTGTGAGATACCAACTCTGCTAGACTTGAAGAGTTCAAGAGTGAACTAAGAAGTACCTAGACTGCTGGTCTAGAAGGAATCTGTAAGATTCAAGAAATGTAACAGACATCCTTAGTGGATTTCCTACTCATGGAGTAGAAGAGTGGATTAGGAGCTTTAAGTGCTCTGAACCACTTAAAATTGTTGTGTTCATTATAAGCGCTATAAGCGCTATACTGCTTTATAACCGCTATAATCACTTGCCTCACTCTCATTAACTCAAGATATCTAATAAAAGGTTTATTAAATACTCATTTCGTTGTGCATTAATTATCATCAACCTAAATAAGTTCAAAGAGAAAGTTTTATTTATCTATTCAACTCCCCCCCCCTTCTAGATATCTGTCGTGCCTCCGGGAACTAACAGAAAGCTTCCCGTAGATGGAACATCCATTTTGATGAGACAATCAAAGAGTTTAATTTTATCAAAAATGAGGATGAACCATGGGTGTACAAGAAGGTTAGTGTGAGTGTTGTTTCATTTCTTATATTATATGTTGAAGATATATTACTAATAGGGACTAATATTCCTATGCTTCAATCAATTAAAATCTAGTTATCTAAGCACTTCTCCATGATGGACTTAGGAAAAGCATCCTATATTTTGGGGATAAAAATCTATAGAGATAGATCTAAAAGGATGCTTGGCTTATCCCAAGGAACATACATTGACTTAATGCTAAAGAGGTTTAGCATGGAAAATTCCAAGAGCAGTCTCATACCGATGAACCATGGAATACATCTCTCCAAGAAAAAGGCCCCAAAGACACCTGATGAGAGGGGCCGTATGAGTAAGATTCTTTATGCTTCAGTAATAGGATCTATCATGTACGGTATGATATGTACTAGACTGGATGTCGCTCATGCACTTAGTGTACCAAGAAGATATCAGTCGTATCCAGGAGAAGAACATTAGAAGGTAGAAAAAATATCATAAAGTACTTAAGAAGAACTAAGGATGTATTTTTTGTCTACGGTGGGTCTAAATTGAAACTAGAGGGCTTCAAAGACTCAATTTTTCAATCAGACCAAGATGATAGTAAATCTGTTTCGGGGTATATGTTTACCTTGAATGATGGCGTAGTGAGTTGGTAAAGTTCTAAACAATAAATAGTTACTGATTCAGTGACGGTGGCAGAGTACATAGCTGCAAGTGAAGCTGTAAGGGAGGCTGTTTGGATGAAGAAGTTCATAACCAAACTTTATGTGGTTCCTAGCATTAGAGGACCAGTACCTTTATTCTGTGACAACACCGGAGCTGTTGCGCAGGCTAAGGAACCCAGGTCTCATAAGAAATCCAAACATGTGTTGCGGCGCTTTCATTTTATTAGAGAGATCATTGAAAGAGGAGACATCACCCTGGAGCTATAGCGTCCCCAAATCTGAGTACTAATCACTACGAACCTAGTACACCAATTCTATAACTATTGTGGAAGATATAAACATAAATTGTTTATACATTAACAATTACACATAATCCCCAAGGTCAATAACCTTAACCTAATACACATATTCATATATTACAGGACTTATAATGTTATTTGCCTTCAACACTATTTACAATTTTAACTGTTCAATAATCATTTCCTGTAACTTGTCTTTGCCTTTGCCTGTGTCCGAAGTATTCGTCCTAATATAAAATGTTAATCATGATATAGCAAGGGTGAGCAACAAGTTTGCCCAGCAAGTTTATGTTCAAAGAAAGATATATCATGATTGAAAAGAATAAAAGCTGACAAACTTTCACATATATAATAATTGTGAAAGAGCATGAATCTATTTTCATAATTGAATGATCAAGTCAATAATAATGAATGGCCAATAATGAACATGAACGAATTAACTGGACCAAATGGTAATGAAGGTGATTAGCCTTTCATACCTGGTGAACATATGCAACATACACAACGTGTGAATCAATAATCAAAGATGTGATGTAATCAAAAATGATTAATCATGAACATATTATGTAAGAACAACTCGTGTTCGAGTTAGGAATCTTGCATGTACTGTCGACTACTGCTACGCAATCTATTTTAGCTTCATGTGGAGACCTAATATTAATAATATTGATCTCTCAATTAAAATAATATCATCACATATACTACTGTTAATTACATTTATAAAATAACCTAAACACATTACCACATAATCCTAATAGTCAATAAAACACATAAGACCGTATCAAGTCAAATTATTTCAGCCTGAGTTGAGTTTGGTACTATTTTAACACCCTGACTGCCTAATCGGATAATTATTGAGCCTATTTTCAATAAAATTCTACTTAAACACTTTAATATTATCTTAGATAATTTATTTATTAGTCAAAAAAAATTTCAATAGCTCATAATAAATTTCAGATAATTATTATCCTTTATAATGATTTTTCAATCATTAATATCATTTTTATATGATTTAAATTTCACATAATTCCATTATTATTAATATTTAATTAATTTCAAATATTAATGAAATACATGACATAATATTATAAGTTATTTATTGTAAGACCCCAACTTATTATAAATAAAATTTTATTTTCTCTATTTATTATCTTGAAATAATAAGGAGTTAATTTGATATAATGCTTTGGTTATGAGTGAAATGGGCAAATTTTGCAAAATAAGCAAGTGGTTATAAAATATTCATTTTGTCGGGGAATATTCGTTTGGTCGTGGAATATTCTTGCTGTCGGGGAATATTCGTACGACGGCACAACCATTATGGGCCCCATAACAAAATAACTGTCGGATGAAGAAAATGACAAGTTTGAGTTTTTACAAATAACGGCGTAATTGTTACCAGTAACACTGTTGGATTACCTAGTGGTTAAAATACAGTAATATGCGTGGTTGCACAATAGCACACGATATTACACAACATATTTGAATTATTGATTCTTACGTAAGAAGGCACTACTCAATAATTGTTACAGTAATTACTGTTCAATATTTTATTTTATTGATTCAATAATTGCTACGTTGATATTTTATATTATTGTTATTTCAATAATTGTCAATGCACAATATTTCCCATTATCAGATCAATAATTCATATTATTTGAATAATATTATTAGATAGCATTATTGGCAATATCTAAGGAAGTTCTGTCTAGGAAAGAGGTTTAGTCACCTAATTGCGCGCCAGTAAGGAGAAATCCTTATCGAAAAGCCCCCTCTTTCCTCGGAACGACCTTGTTGTCATAATTGTGATTCTGTAATATTATTTGTGAATAATTAATTATTGATTTATATGATAAGGAAATATTTATTTTATGTGGATATAAATTATGGATATATTTATTTTATGTGGATATAAATGAAGGAATTAATGTTGAGGTGTTTTATCAGTATTTTAGCGGAATAGAGGTATTAAAAATCATCCGTATTTGAATTTCGGACATTTTCTGTTTGAAATTTGGAAAAACTTTCTTCTACAAAGTTGTAGAGAATTTAATTTCCTATGGAATGGACATAAAATTTGAATTTTTCTGATAAAAGGGCTATTTATTATGAATTATTGAACTTTTAAAAATTAAATATTTTTATTAAAATTATGGGTGGGACCCATTTTTGTCCTTTGTTTGTGGAAATGTGCTGATTCAAAAGTGGTGCGCTGAGAATTCATTTTTGGAGTGCGGTACGTTTTTAAATAAAAGCCTCCGTATAAAAAATTTATCAACTATGGCGTTCTAGCATTTTTCCTATAAATAGGGTGCTTAGTTAGAATTAAAAATCACACCAGAAACAAGTTTTCTCTCTATATATATTATCGAGCGTATTTTATGAGTATTTAGATACTTTGAGAGTTGTTATTCAGTGCAAGTTTCCTTCGGCTTTACATTCGATATTCCAATCAGAAATACTATTATTTTTGAGGTAAGGGATGTTATTTTCTTCGTAAATGATATTATTTTCATCAATATCATAATGCTAAAATATTGATATGAATTTTATTGTGGAATTTCTACCTTTTTGTGTCGGGGTTACTATTCACGTATACGACACTATTCACAAATACGGCACTATTCACCGAAAAATAAAATTTTCTCTTCTTTGTCTATTATGGTTACTATCTTTGATTGTATTCATGTTTTGATCTTAATTCTTAAATTTTACTCCAGTGTGGTTTATTATGGAGAGTTTTTAAACTTAGATTATCTAAAGTACGAATTCCTAATCTTTGTCCTCTTATCTCATTGGATTCGTTCTCTAAAATGTTTTTCATCATCCTCAGTCCTTAATAGTGATACTTGATGAATATTTTTTGCATGTAGTGCAAAGATGAATGATTCCCTGATGAGTATCTTTGGCCCGTAGTGCAAAGATGAACAGGTGTTGAGATGAACATGACCAACTGGTGATACAAATGAATATCTTTGGCCCGTAGTGCAAAGATGAATATTTGATTCAACATGTATATTGATTGATGATGGACTTTTAAATTCATAGATGATAATAGATTTCATTCTCTACTTAACTCTTCTAATGAATTGTTGTTTCCGCTGTAGTTGTTGATCTAAAACTTATTGTCTATTATATTCTATCAGATTTTTCCCTGTTGAAGACTAAGGATAATTTGTTGTATATTATCTTAGTCATAATATTCTTTACTGGGCTAGTTGAACTCACCCTTTTACTTTTTTTTCCATTTTTCTTCTCAAGAAGCGAGAATATAGCAGGAACCAGTCGGGATATAGAGTGATAGTCCTAGACAGTTTTTTTAGCAGTCCTCACTATTTTTGTAAAATAATGCATCAATAATTGTAATGAGGACTTTATTTGGGTGTGGATATTGTCTGGAAGATAATATTTGTATTTAAAACTCATGAGATGTGTTATATCGTATTTTGCACGACAATTGTAATAATAAAGTTGTAGTTATTTTTTGTACCATGTATTTGGCGACTCAGAATGGGTGATGTATACCTATTTTGGGGGCGTCACATTTATAATATTTCAAAGTATTTTTAATACCTTAATATCACCTTTAAATGATTTTAAAGCATTTAAAACCATTATTAAATAACTGCCATTAATATTAAAATATTAATGTATTTCATGACAAAATATTAAAAGTTATGTTTTATAACTTAAAACATTTTTAAAACCTTTAAATCATTTTTATATGATTTTTAAAACATTACAAACTATTTTTCCATAATTTATTTAATATAATTATTAAATAAATTATTATTAATAATATTAAATTATTAATGAAATTCTTACCAAAATATTAAAAGACATTCAAAATAACTTAAAATATTTTCTAACACTTTAATATAATGTCAAATGATTTTTAAAATATTAAAATCATTTTAAATAATTTATTTAATATAATTATTAAATAAATTAAATATCATCACTACTTAAATAAATTAAAATATTAATAAAATATATCTCAGTTATTAATTGTTTAATTTTTATACCTTAAAATAATTTTTACAAATTAATTAAGAATTTTTCAAAATTATTTTTCATTTTATTCTAATTATTTAAATTAAATAATTCATTTTTATTAAATTTATCGCTAAAAGGACCTATCGCGCCAAAACTGTCGCTATAGGTGTTCTTGAGCCCTCAAAAACATTCAAAGTCAATGTTATGGGTACCTAGTTTGACCGCTTGTAGATCTTTGATCTTGATATTTTTGGGCATGTAGGTGTATTAGTGATGTAGTATGGATGTAATATTACACGCACAAACAAATTGCAGGGCCAAACTACAACACATCATGAAGTTCTACGCTTTCAAAATCATGTCAGAGGCTGTTCTTCATTTTCTGGGTTACCCAGAAAATAAGAACAATGTAAGGTGTCACTTTTGGATCTTAATAACTTGGATTATGGCCTTACTCTAAGTGTTAAAGTGTAACACTTATGTAGTAGGTATTGAAAGTAGTATGCACACAAGCCAATCATGTTTGATGATAAAGCATATACTTTGTAACAATCTTATTCATTTATTAATAAAAAGTATTAATTTATTAAAGGCTTTTAATTATCAACATGATGCTGTTTTAAAATATGTGATAAACCCATAGTTTTAAGCAATGCTTTTAGAATAATGATGATGATCATTCTAATGAGATCTAAATTCTTAGAAAGCTTAAAACTAAAATAGTTCCCAATCGTTGGATTACTAAATTGGGGATTAGTGAATCCGGATAGATTGGTACATACGTTGCTTTGCTCATTGGATGAGAATGATTGATCTCATGATCATTTGTGTGGAGACACTAAAGCAAGTATGTAGGTGCTTATTAGAGAATAAGTTCATTGAACGTGGCTCGCTAAGGAATACCTAATGGAGTTTTATTTGCTGTCAATAGAATTTCAGTAGTGATAGTAGTCAAGTGATCCTTGGACTTGAGATCATCATAGTATCTTGTGTATGATGAGTTATACTTTGACTTATTCCTTAAGACCCTTAGGGTATATCAAAGGGTATGCTTGGGTATAATAAGTTGTACATGGAGATAATGTATGATCAATAAAGAATCTACCACTTCTAATAAAAGAAGAGAAATGTCCTATGTGATTCGATAAATGACAACCCAAGTAGTCCTTGGCGGCGAATGAAATTAGAAAGGAGTTTCTAATTTGCATTATTTGGAGTTGTGCATTTAAGAGTCGAAATACATATAATTAAATAAAATAAGACTTGTGAGTAATTCCATGTCTTATATTTAATTGGGACATTGTATGGTGGAAGGATTGAATTCAGACAGTAACTATTTACTCAAAGGTTCTTTAATGATTAATGTTGAAATCTATATTATCTGGAAAGTCGTTGATCGTTAGGGAGGCTTATCCCTATTGTAGAATAAATATTATTTAAATAAATTAATTGTTTAATTTATTTATTTAAATAAGATTAGAATTGTTCTAATTGATTTATTCACAACCGGTTTAATATGGAGAACCTAAAGGGTCACACCATAAAAGGAAGAATAATTATTTAAGAAGTTAATGGCATAATCGTAATAATATGTTAAGTATATTTAATTTAATCTATGGTGATAGAATAAATTAAATAGCTTAATATTTATTATTTAATATTTTAGAAATATTAAATATAAATTAATAAGAGGAGTCTTATTAATATTATTACAATTATTATTATTTTAATTTCTAAAAGAGTTTAGGAATTAATTTAATATAAGTACTCTCATTTATTCCTAATTGGATTAGGAAGGAAAATTAATTAAAGGAGTTTAATTAATTATCCCTAATAAGATTAGGGAGCTTAATTAATTAAAAGAATTTAATTAATTAAATAAAATCCAATTCCTTAATTGTTAAGGTGGGTTGCCCACATCTATTAATAAGAGGAGTCTTATTATGGGTGTGATGGGTTGTTGACTTTAACAAAGTACGTAATAATTCCAAGTTGTTGGGAGTATGCCTTTTCTATAGAGATAGAAAACTAGGGTTAGCCATAACACCCATCTTCTTGAATTTTATTCTTCCTTGGTGGATCACCTCTAGAGGCCAAACGC
The DNA here is from genome assembly GCA_020205615.1 of Panax quinquefolius. Lineage (NCBI taxonomy): Eukaryota > Viridiplantae > Streptophyta > Magnoliopsida > Apiales > Araliaceae > Panax > Panax quinquefolius. The sequence continues at coordinate 1,446,926 of JAINUW010000585.1, forward strand.
TTGGGTGGCTAACGTTGATCAAAGGAAGGAACCAAACCCGGTGGATTCAAGTTGAATGCGAAAAGGATTGGAGGTGAACTTGTACCTGAGGAAGCTCGATCTTCAAGGGTATGATTTTATTCTTTATCTTTTCGTTTAATTAATAATTATGCATAGAGGATGATCCGGGTTTATGGTTTGTAAATTTTTTTAAACTCTGATTTTACACGCTTCCGCATTATTTTTGCAATTTGATTGCGTTATGAATATTACAAACCTAACAGTGGCATCAGAGCCAAACCTTTATGTGAATTATTAATTGTTCAGATTTGATATGTATATTGATATGTGTTTAGAACAATTTTTTTGGGCATAATTTTATTGTATAAAATTTAATAAAAAAAAAAAAAGGGATGGCCGAATGACTTGGAAAATTTTAAGGAATAAAACAAGGCACGGCTTTCAAGGATTTAGCAGGCAACGAAATTAAAAAAAAAAAAAAAAAAAACATGTGCACGTGAATTTTTTTTTTTTGGAAGGAACGGTGGAACAGGTTGCCGTTTTTGTTCATGGCTTGCACGGAAATACCAGATGCCAAGAACGGTTTATATATATATTAGTTACAACAGAATGTTCGGCCATTAGTTATATTATAAGTACTAAACACGGATTTATTACTTGTACTAAATAAATATGAAACAAGTGGGATATTACTTGTACTAATATATATATATATATATATATATTATTCTTAATAATTTTATAATTAAAATAAAAGGTTTATTTTAATTTTAAATAAAAGTTTATTTTAATTTTAAAATAATAGTTTTATTTTAATTTTAAAATTAAATTTCATGCTAACTAATTAGAATTGGAATTGGATTCCATGATAACTAATTGGAGTTGAAATTGGATTCTATTTTTCCTTAAATAAAGGAGTTTATTTAGATATGAAATAAGATTTCATATTATTCAAAATAAAGGAGTTTATTTGTGAATAGGAAAGAGAATCCTAATTTCCTTAAATATAGGAGTTTATTTAGATATGAAATAGATTTCATATTATTCAAAATAAAAGAGTTTATTTGTGAATAGGAAAGAGAATCCTAATTTCCTTAAATAAAGGAGTTTATTTAGATATGAAATAAGATTTCATATTATTCAAAATAAAGGAGTTTATTTGTGAATAGGAAAAAGTATCCGTGTTTCCTTTAATAAAAAATTTTTTACATGGAATTGGATTCCATAATTAATTAAAATAAAAGAGTTTATTTTAATTAAAGATTTTTTTTTTACATGGAATTGGATTCCATAATTAATTAAAATAAAAGAGTTTAATTTAATTAGAGATTTTTTTTATTACATGGAATTGGATTCCATAATTAATTAAAATAAAGGAGTTTATTTTGATTAAAGATTTTGATTAAAATAAAATAGTTTATTTTATTCAAAATTGGATAAATTAAAATAAAATAGTTTTATTTTGATTTAAATTTGGATTAAAATAAAGGAGTTTATTTTAATTCAAAATTAGATTTTATACTAACTAAATTTGCCCATTAAATGATATCAATATATATATTAAATATTTATTATTCATAGGATGAATGTTATTTATTGATGCATATGATGATATGTATGATAATAAATGGGATTGATTATGGACTATTGACCAATGTGATTGGATTTATTTTAGTTGGATGCATGAATGTATGGGTTTTATTAAATGGGGTCTGCGTACCTCGTCTTCTCTAATTTTTCTTAATGTAAATTCTAACTCCCTCCTATGTACTTCCCTCGATCACGATCAAGGTTTCTATTTATTTTAAAATAGTTATGTAATAGGAATAGTTAGAATTAATTTTGAAGAATTAGAGATCAAGGAGCAAGGAGCTTGAAGACCCGTTTGTAATGGAGCCCGGGTTTAAATGTAATAGTTATATTTAAATATTATTTCTTGCACCCCTAGGGTTTGACCTTTTGGTTCACTTGGTGGCTCTAGTGAACCAAACTAGAATAAAAGTCCATAATCAATCCGGGTAGAATATAGTATTCTATATGTGCATGCTTATACTATATATATATTATATATTATGCAAACATGCTTCGCATGTTCATTAATATGACGCGTATTTTATATATATATATGTGCATGCGCGCTAAACAAGATGAGACAAATTAATAACAAACCCCTCAATTTTTTTATTAAGTCCTAAGCGTTCAAAGATATTTGGAATATCGAGCATTAAGCTTTCTAGCATGATAAAATTAATAGAGTATTAAATATTTAATATGAGTTTGTTGTGTCACCACAAGGCAAGTATTAAGTATTTAAGATGTTAATTTATCACATTTGATGCTTATAAAGAAAATTGAACAATATTGTTTTGTTGTGTCACCACAAGGATGATATTTTTCTTTTTTGAATATATGGAGTGCTAGGTCGGACTTAACTTGGATAATTTTGATTCGGATGTGCCACCACTTGATCAAAATAATCTAAGAGGCAAAATACAAGGAGTTGCATAGTTGATGTAATTGACAAAAGTTGTCTACCTATTTATTTATATATAGTTTGTTGTGTCACCACAAGGCTATATACATTTGAAATGGGATCCTTATTCTCACTAGCAAATCTTTAATTAGATTTTTACCGAACTATATAAGTGAGGGTAATATAGTTTGAAGAAGAAAATGTGGAGATACCAATTTAAAACAAGACCTAAATTATTTTGGTAATTAATAAAAGAATGTATGTTAAAATGTTGTTAATTACAAATTCATTTACGTAATTTTACAATGTCTAAAATTACTATCAACGCAAAGCATATTAGATGCTAAATTAACGGAATAGAATTAAATGGATTGGTTAAGGAATTTGAGAATAGTTCTCATATTTGAAAAGCTATCTTATGTCCTTAATACGCCTATCCTCGCAATGGTTGCGAGATAATGCCTCCGAGGAAGAGATTGCTACTTTTAGAAAGTGGCAAGATGATGCCTGATTGGCTCAATGCATCATGCTCGCATCTACGAAAGTAACGAGCTTTCGTCACAAGATGAAACTATGGATGCTCTTACTATATTCCCGCACATCAAGTAGTTGATGGTGAGGAAAGTGGGGTGAAAGATATCGGATATCTAAGGAGCTCTTCCGATCTAGAATGGCCAATGGCACTATAGTACTGGACAAAAAGTTCTTAACATAATCAATTTGATTGATCAATTAGGACAATTGGTTTTGTCATGGATGGAGAGTTGAGCCAAGATTTGATCTTGCACTCACTCCCGGACTCCTTTCACAATTGTTGTGAATTTTTCATATGAACAAGCTAGATATCAGCTTTGCTGATTTGCTTAACATGTTGAAAAATGTTGAGAGTCACTTTCCAACCAAGAAAGATCAAGTCTTACTGGTAGGGGCCAAAGGATCTTCTGAAATAAAGAACGAATCAAAGAAGGTAAATAGAAAGGCGTAAACAAAGGATAATAAGAACAAAACTGATACGGATAGCAAAGGAGTTTGCTTCCACTACAATAAGCCTGGACACTAGAAAGAAACTACATGAAGCATCTTGCAGAGGCTAACCAAAGAAGCTTAGTGAAGTTTCGGTTACAAATACAAATTTGTTCATGATTTAAAATAAATTTTCTTTAAGTCGAGGTTCTACTTGGGTATTGGATCTGAGCTTTGGTTATCATAAATATAGATTTATGAAGGGACCAAGCAGAAGTAGAAAGCTAAACAAATATAAGTAATCTATGTGCGGAAAATGTAGCAAAGGTTGCCATATTAGCCATAGAAACTTATAGTTTAGCAATGCCTACTGAAGCAAATCTATTAAGTCAATAAGTTGTTATTGTATTCCGGTTCTTGTTAAAAATATTATTTCCATTTTATTGTTGGATAATGAAATCTTTGGTATTATAATTAAGAACAATTGTTGTTCTATTTATAATAATAATGTTTTGTATAAAACTGGAATATTACTTAATAAATTTTGTATACTTGACTTACATGAAAATAATTTTGCATATTGAACAAATTAGTATAAGAAAAGGAGATGATCATTCAAAGAGTTGAATGTGTATATTTCTTTGAATACGATTGTGAATTATTTGAAAGGTTCAAAGAATTCAAGAGTGAAACAAATTGGCAAAGTATTAAGATTATTTGATTAGATCAAGGAATAAATACTTGTGAAATAAGTTTCTAGATCATCTTAAATGGTTTTTCATAATGGACGCGCCTCGATACGCAATAATAATTGATTGATGTATCCGAAAGGAAAAATCGTACCTTGTTGGACATAGTGCGGTCCATAATGATTTTACCGACATTCCAAAGTATCCTTTCAGGATCATATCCTAGAAATGGTACGCATATCTCACGAAAATGGTAACCTCAAAATCCAAACCCCAAGACTCCATAAAAGTTATGGACAGGGAGGATTCCTAATCTTAAGTATGTTAAGATAAGGGGTTGTCTAACTTATGTGAAAAGGTTTCAAAGGATAAGCTTGGGACAAGATTTTATAAGTGTCGATTTGTGGGACATCCTAAAGTAAGTTTAGGGTATATGTTCTATAATTCTACTTAGCAAAAGGTGTTTGTTACGAAACACGTTGCCTTCTAAGATAAAGGTGTTTATCATTGAAGGACTAGTGGGAGGATAATAGATCTTGAAGAGTTCAAGAACCACAAAACACTATAAGTCAAATAAGAGGAACCTATAGATAGACCTATTGTACCACAACCGAATCGTAAATCTGGAATAGTACCAAAGATACCTAGGAGGTATGGATTCATCATAGATGATGATGATGAGGTACGCATCATAAAAGATGATGATCCAAAGTTACATATGATGAGGTAAGAGTTCTAGTGTGTACAAAAGGGTCAGTGGGAGCGTCGTGAAATTTCTAGTATTATATGTTGATATACTACGGATGAGGAATTACATACCAATGCTACAATCAGTAAAGATAAAGTTGTCTAAACATTCCTCCATGAATGATTTGGAAGAGTATCTTAATTGGGGATATAAATCTATATAGATAGATTTAAGAGGATGCTCGACTTAACCCAAGGAACGTATATTCATTTGATGCTAAAGTTGTTTAGCATGGCAAACTCAAGAGATGTCTCATGTCGATGAGCTATGGAGTGTATCTCTCTTAATAGTCCCCATGACTCTCGAAAAGAGAGGTCGCATGAGTGACAATCATGTATGCAATGAAATGTACGAGACCTGATGTTGATCAGTCATATTCTGGAGAAGTTCACTATAAGTCAGTGAAAAACATCTTAAAGTGCTTAATTGAAACTAAAGATGTGATTAAAATTTATGTTGGGTCTTAATTAAAACTAGAGGGCTTAATGACTCAAGTTTCGTATTGCAGACAAGACGACGAAAAATCCACTTTAAGGTAAAGTGTTACCTTGAACGGTGGTGCAGTGAATTGGAAAGGTTCCAAACAGCAAAGAGTTGTTGGTTTAGTGATAAAGACAAAGTATATAACTATAAATGAAGCTACAAGTTAATTGTTTGGATAAAAGTTCATTACAGAACTAGGAATAGTTCCTAAGTCTCATCTTGGATCTAAACATGTGTTGTGGCACTTTCATTTGATTATTAGAATCATAGAAAGATGGGAAATCACTATAGAGATAGTGGACTCTCATGAACAACATTACATATCCATTAACTAAAGCTTATCCAACAGCTGGATAATCGTCACTTAGAGAAGAAGAGTATAAGATACCATGACGATTGGCTTTAGTGCAAGTGGGAGATTGAAAGTAGTATGCACACAAGCCAATCATGTTTGATGATAAAGCATATACTTTGTAACAATCTTATTCATTTATTAATAAAAAATATTAATTTATTAAAGGCTTTTAATTATCTACATGATGCTGTTTTATGATATGTGATAAACCCATAGTTTTAAGCAAAGCTTTTAGAATAATGATGATGATCATTCTAATGAGATCTAAATTCTTAGAAAGCTTAAAACTAAAATAGTTCCCAATCATTGGATTACTAAATTGGAGATTAGTGAATCCGGATAGATTGGTACATACGTTCTTACTTTCATTGGATGAGGATGATTGATCTCATGATCATTTGTGTGGAGACACTAAAGCAAGTATGTAGGTGCTTATTAGAGAATAAGTTCATTGAGCGTGGCTCGCTAAGGAATACCTAATGGAGTTTTATTTGACTGTCAATAGGAATTTCTGTAGTGATAGTAGTACAAGTGATCCTTGGACTTGAGATCATCATAGTATCTTGTGTATGATGAGTTATACTTTGACTTATTCCTTAAGACCCTTAGGGTATATCAAAGGGTATGCTTGGGTATAATAAGTTGTACATGGAGATAATGTATGATCAATAAAGAATCTACCACTTCTAATAAAAGAAGAGAAATGTCCTATGTGATTCGATAAATGACAACCCGGTAGTCCTTGGTTAAAGCGTAATGAAATTAGAAAGGAGTTTCTAATTTGCATTATTTGGAGTTGTGCATTTAAGAGTCGAAATACATATAATTAAATAAAATAAGACTTCGACAAGTAATTCCATGTCTTATATTTAATTGGGACATTGTATGGTGGAAGGATTGAATTGTACGGTAACTATTTACTCAAAGGTTCTTTAATGATTAATGTTGAAATCTATATTATCCGGAAAGTCGTTGATCGTTAGGGAGGCTTATCCCTATTGTAGAATAAATATTATTTAAATAAATTAATTGTTTAATTTATTTATTTAAATAAGATTAGAATTGTTCTAATTGATTTATTCACAATAGGGTTTAATATGGAGAACCTAAAGGGTCACACCATAAAAGGAAGAATAATTATTTAAGAAGTTAATGGCATAATCGTAATAATATGTTAAGTATATTTAATTTAATCTATGGTGATAGAATAAATTAAATAGCTTAATATTTATTATTTAATATTTTAGAAATATTAAATATAAATTAATAAGAGGAGTCTTATTAATATTATTACAATTATTATTATTTTAATTTCTAAAAGAGTTTAGGAATTAATTTAATATAAGTACTCTCATTTATTCCTAATTGGATTAGGAAGGAAAATTAATTAAAGGAGTTTAATTAATTATCCCTAATAAGATTAGGGAGCTTAATTAATTAAAAGAATTTAATTAATTAAATAAAATCCAATTCCTTAATTGTTAAGGTGGGTTGCCCACATCTATTAATAAGAGGAGTCTTATTATGGGTGTGATGGGTTGTTGACTTTAACAAAGTACGTAATAATTCCAAGTTGTTGGGAGTATGCCTTTTCTATAGAGATAGAAAACTAGGGTTAGCCATAACACCCATCTTCTTGAATTTTATTCTTCCTTGGTGGATCACCTCTAGAGGCCAAACGCTTGGGTGGCTAACGTTGATCAAAGGAAGGAACCAAACCCGGTGGATTCAAGTTGAATGCGAAAAGGATTGGAGGTGAACTTGTACCTGAGGAAGCTCGATCTTCAAGGGTATGATTTTATTCTTTATCTTTTCGTTTAATTAATAATTATGCATAGAGGATGATCCGGGTTTATGGTTTGTAAATTTTTTTAAACTCTGATTTTACACGCTTCCGCATTATTTTTGCAATTTGATTGCGTTATGAATATTACAAACCTAACAGGTATGTCAAGGTACAAAAGTAATAGACTTTTGTAGCTTTACAACATCACAACTTAAAGATCTAGGCCAGTCAAAAGCTTGTCAGAACATGTTCTTGAAGGAATCTGGGTTTTCCAGAAATCTTCATTAGGCAGTTGGTCAACCCATATTTGACCATGATTATCTTTGATTCTGTTCATGATCTAGGTGTTTTAGTGTATTGGTTGTGTATTCTATATGTCAGAATATATCAATGATACACTCTTATGGCCTAAAACCTTAACAACTGCAAGATCTAAGGCCTTCAAAATGTTGTCAGACAGTTCTGGGTTTTCCAGATTTCCAGACTTTGTGCTTAGTCAATCATGTTTGACCATTAATAACTTGAGATCTAGACATGGTATAGACTTGATTCCACTTCCAGTCTACTCTCCTCATGGCATAGAACATGAATGATACACTTATCCATCCTAACATCTAATATATTAAGATTTATGGCCTCTGACATTATGCTATAAGGCAATATTTTTAGGGTTCATAGACGGTGTCTAAAATCCTACTTTCATGCACTTAGATGTTATGGATCTATGGTATCATCATAGATCACTAAATAACATCTTAAAACACTAATCTAAACAACAAAACACATACTTAACAGAAATCACAAGAATCTACAAAGAATTAGGGTTTATACCTTTTAATGCTTAATCTCGACTTCTGTCCTCTTGAATCTGATCTGGGTGAGCTAAGGATTGTTCTTAGCTTTACTTATCATTTAGTTTCACTCCTAATTTCGAATGTTTAGAGAGAGAGAATGTTCTTGACTAATGAACATAAAAATAAGACTTTTCTTACTTTAATTTGCTAAGTCTTGATTCAATGCTTGTATTAGTTGCTAGGTGTCAACAATTGGCTTATACAAATTGATTTGAAGCACATGTGATATCCAAAGTGATGACTCACCAAGATTTGCTAAAATATTTTACTTAAAAGTTAAGTAAAAGGGTATTTTAGTAATTTCGCACCTACTAAGGGTATTTTGGTAATTTCCCCTATAATTTGAAGGGTAATTTGGTCTTTTCACATATATACCATAACTTTTTTAACCCTTAAGGTTTTATACTTAACATTAGGGTTCCCAAATTAGGGTTTTGAAACTCCCGATTAGGGTTTAGGTTTCCATAAATGAAATTAGGGTTTCTAAAGCTAGAATTAGGGTTTCTAACCAATTGCTATGGTTTCTTCACTGAACATTGATGTTCTTATCATAACATTAGGGTTTGTCAATGTTATAACTTATCTAATTCATATTTGACCCTTAACCACCTACTGTACACACATAATCACTATACACAAAACCCTATACCTCGCTGTCAGATATTCACTTATAGTTTGTAATTCATACAAATCCCTCAGAAAATTATTATTCAATATTCTATTTCCAAGTCTAAGTCTTATTATTGAACCTTTATTTAATTATTTAAGATTTTATAATTCCTATAAATTCTCGGGTTGTTACATTCACCCCTTATTCTAAGAATTTCGTCCCCGAAATTACTGCCTACTACACTCTACTCCTTTCATTCACCAGAACTAGGTTTTTAATATAACCTTTATTTAATCATATCAGATTCTACCCATACATAACGAGTTCATACTATTTCATACCTATCATCATAATGCTATCCAAAACATCACTCTAAAAAGTTAAAATTTTCAAATCATGCTGAGGAGTCATATAGACCATGAACTATTGAAGTTTAGAGGTATTACTACCTACGACTTATTTCAATTAAGAAAAAGGTACTCTACCCCTTATAAAGGTTAACAGTATATGTTTACAATCACGAAGAAGGTAAACTACTGATGCTAGTACGTACGTTAATTATGTCTCACGAATATTGTCCCTATTGAATTATTTTATTCAATCTACATAGTTCACCTCAGTCTAATAATAGGATTCCGCACCAAAATAATTTGGTTTGGGAAAAATTTCTAAGAATACTTGGAATTTTCATAAACGTTGGTCTAACTGAATCAAATAGCTTAGACTCATACCAATAATTCAATTTCAATCAAAACATGTATGGCCAAACCCCGTTGGCAATAATTTATCTTTAAAATTCTAAAAATAATTTTATGACGTCATGATACCGTACTATATTTATAGCCCGTTTGAGGATTCCGTCATGGTGTGACTTTGTCATAATACATCATACTATAGTGGGCTGACGATCTTTCGATCACATCGAACACTAAGTAATTCTGCATAGATAACTCCAGCATTTTTTATCATCTTGGCACCACATTACATGATGCATTAATGATATAAAATACATTTTGAAATTTTCAAAAAAAATCGTCTAGCTAAAACAATTAGCATAGACTATTCTTTAAACAGTTCAAAAACCTTTGCAAATCATTTTAGTGATATTATACCTCAACAGGTAACGATGTGTCAGTGTCGCGAAGTCCACACATACACAATGGTCACCATGCGTTTAGAATAAAAATTCATTTTTAAAAGGCACATCAGTGTGTATTTGGTGTCAAAAATTTCGAAGTCTAGCATAGCTAGAAGATTTGGAATACCTATGTTTCCACCATCAACTCCACTTTCAATAATGATCCATTGCTTAATAAGTCTATCTATTCCTATCATCCTCAATACTCTATTAACAACTCTCCTATACCCCCAGTTTATCAAACTTGCCACAGGTTATGATTTCAGGAACTTTCCACAATAATATGAGTTTTGGAACTTATCCTAGCAATACGTAGTTCAAGAACCAATCAAGAACTATCCATACGCTTAGGGGTTTAAAAACATACCATACGATTATGAGTCACAAACTTACCATAAGTATGAGTTTTTAGAACTTTCACCTAACCTTGTATTCTCTACCTATCTATTATACACATGAGAAAAGAATCACCTTCTCAACAAGTATATAGCAAATAGCGCGACACAAACATTTCAATGATTATCACTATTAGAAGCTATGTGGTTGTCGAACCAACACAATCCCCTACCTGTGACAACCCGAGAATTTAGACAATTTTATAAAATCTTAAAAGATTGAATAGAGGTTAAATAATAAACCTAGACAGAAAATAAGTATATGTATTTGACATTTTTCGGAATGAATTTTGTGAATTTAAAAACTCTTGGTGAAGGTTTACAGTATTAAGAGTTTTTGTGTATATGGTCATATGTTTCTGCAGTATGTGGTTAAGGGTCAAGGGTTGACCAGATAAACTATATCAGTCATAAACCCTAATAATATTTTAGAACATCGACGTTCAGTTAGAAAACCCTAACAATTGATAAGAAACCCTATTACCGGCTATGAAAACCCTAATTTTTGTTTCGAAAGTCTGTAACCCTAATTCAGAATATTAAAACCCTAATTGGGAAGCTTGAAGATAAGTATAAAGTTTTTATGTTATTAATTGTAAGTATAATTAGGGATAACCCTAATTGATTAATTAGAAAGCCCTAATTTCCAATATTGGAAACCCTAATGTATAATTAGGGAAGACCTAATTGGTAATTCAGTGATTTGAATGTTAATTATAAAACATTAATCCTATTTAAAAGCCCTAATGTGATTAGCGAACCTTAATATAATTAGGAGATCCTAATTATAAATTAGAAAGCTTAATCTCTATTTTAAAACCTAATTAGTAAATACTAGAATATAAATTTGTGTAACCTTAGGGTTAAACCCTAAGGGTTAAAACCTAATGATTGTGAGAAGTTACCAAGTTGTCATTCACTTTATAAGTCAAATAACCAAACTACCCTTTTTATTATTTTAATAAGGTGGAGTGTAGATCTTGCCTTAGTAAGGAGTTGGTGACCAACTCTAGCTAGCCACATTGTCTAGTAAGCAACTTTAATCATTCAACTTGTAAGATTATATACATTGCACCAAGGATTGAAAGCATACAATTAAGGAAATTCACTTACTTTACTACTCAACCTAGACAAACCTTCTCTCTATCTCATATCTGAAATTTTAGAGTGAGAGTGAGTAATAAGCTAAGCCAAGATCATGTGTTAGCTTGCCAGGATCAAACATCAAGGATCAGATTTAAAAATTTAGCATTCATAAGGTATAAACCCTAACTGTATTCTGATCTTGATAGATATATGAAATGTAGTGATTTTATGTTTAAATGTGTAGTATGTAGTGTATATAAGGTATCTGGTTATAACTCAGATCCATATCATTTAGATGCTCGAAATCAAAGTTTGTAGAAATCTAGAAAACTCGAAAAGGGAGGCCTGACAACCGAATATAAGAGCCCCTGGATCTTTCTGTGATAGGTTGTAGTTGTGTTTTATGTTTTATATCTGTTCTATGCCATGTCTTCTGTGTTCTAAAACTAGAAAGAGGGATAGATCATGATCAGGCTAAGAGATATGATTGGTCAAAGTAGGTTGACCATTCACGGAAAAACGAATCATGGGCAGCCCATAATTTCAGTAACCCTCTGACAAGCCTTTTGCAAGAGCTAGATCTTGCTGTGATTTTTTATTTGAGTCATGTTGTTGGTTGTTATTAGTAGCCTGTCACGCATACTACATATGAAAGCCATTATCTTACTTAGATCTTGATCAGTATTGAAAATAATTAAGGTCAAAGTACGTTGACCGATTCGCCTTATAAAGGTTTCTGAGAAACCCAGAACCTTCAAGAGCCGAAATTCCTAGTGTGGTTTGACCAGCCTTAATTTATCGATTGTTTTGTTGTTATGTTGATCTGTTGATGTATTATTATTCCTTGACATCTCGACTACAAGTTCATAGCTTTAAATCACATAAACCAGATCTAGAGACCAAGATATAAGGATCCAAAAGTAACATCATGAACTATTCTTCATTTTTTGGGAAACCCAGAAATGAAGAACAACTCTGACATCATATTGGAGGGCTTATAACTCTCTGATTTGTTGTAGTTTGGCCATGAAATCGATTGATAATGGTAGTATTACACTTACACTACAACCTTGATGTTTTAAACTACCCAGAAAAATATAGGATCATGGAACAAATTGTGGTCAAACCTGGTAACTCGGCAACTGACATGGGTTTCTGGGTTTGAGCTCAAGAACACCTATAGTGTAAGACCCCAACTTTTATGAATAAAGATAAATTTTTCTATAAATATCATTTTTGAATATTATGGAATCAATTTAATATAATATTATAGTTGTGGGTAATATTTATAAATTTTGCAAAGTACGCAAGTGGTTATATAATATTCGATTGGCCAGGGAATATTCATTTTAACAGGGAATATTCGTACGACGACACAATCATTGGTGGACCCCACAACATAATAACCGATGTTACCATTAACGGATTGAGAAAAAGACAGAAATATCTTTTTATGAAAATAACGGCGGAAGTTTTACCGTTAACTGTTGAAATAACTGGTGTTAAAAGTATAGTAAAACGCGTAGTTGCATAGTAGCACACGGTTTTAATTATTGATGCTTACGTAAAAAGTCACTTAGTTATACTCAATTATTGCTACAGTAATTGCTGCATCATATTGATTCAATTAATATCACAGTATCATCTGCATAATATTTTATATTATTAAATAAATAATTGAGATGACAAAGTTATTAATATTATTATTTGCAATATTGACGATGTCTAGAAGTTCTGTCAAGGAGAGGTTTGGTCACCTAATTGCGCTCCAATAGGGAAAAATCCTTATTTGAAAGCCTTCTCTTTCCTAGGAACGACCTGTTTGTTAAATATTGCGAATTATAATAATGATGATAAATGTTGTTTGAATCATATTTTTCTCTCATATATTGTCAAAAGCCATCTTTATTTTATTATTATAAGTTTCAAGTTTAGAAGTAGAATGATTTGGCTAGTGCTCACTTTAATTATAATATTCTATGTAATTGTTTAGACATGTGCCTTGAAAATTGAATAAATTCTTGTATATAAAGAAGCAAATTGTGGGTGGAGTGTCATATATGTAATGTTATATATATATATATATATATATATATACTGCTTTCCTGATTTCACATTAAGCCTAAGTGATCAACATTTATTAAAAGCTTTAACATTAAACATTAAAACTGCTGGAGAAATTACTCATATGATTGAGGGTTCTCAACCAATAGCTTTGATTTACAGGATTTATTATAAGACCATGAAAACAAATTTAAACGTTCATGTTCTTAACAAAAGTCCTAAAGATCAAACTGTATTAATTCAAAGTTCAACTAGTGATGCTAATATTCAGATCCCGAGAACCATCCTCTGGAAGGATATTACGTTACCTAGTCAATGGACTTTACCAAGTGAAATACCTCAACAACCTGTAGTTAACAACTTGTTAAATATCGAAAATGTTAAACAATTTTATGATGGAACGGTCAAAATAAGTTTTGAGCATATATATATATATATATATATATATATATATATATATATTATAAGTTTTGTTTTATTAGATTATAAAATAGAATATATTATATTTTATTTAAAGTTTTTATTTTATTAAAATATTTTATTGCACAGTAATGAATAGTAAAATTAAATTTTCAACAAATTCAGCCGATCGAAGTTGCGCCCATGATAAAGTCCTGTTCACCCGTGAAAAATATTTTCTAAATAGTATCCTTCCATTCTCCTATAAATAGGATGCTTAGTTAGAATTGAAAATCACAACAGAATTAGATAATTCTTCTTCTATAATCTTGAACGTATTTCTTTAGAGTTTTAGAAAGCTTTGAGCGTAGAAAATAGTGAAAGTTTTCTTCAAGAATATTCCCGTCCTAACAGTCGGAATACTCTTCTTTTTAAGGTAAGGGGTATTATTTATTTCACATTCTAAAGAGATATTATTTTTCGTATTCGTATGAATATTATTTTCATTCAATATTCGTAATGAAGATTATTTTCATTCAATATTTATAGGGATATATTCTTCGTTTAATATTCATATTATATTCGTTTAATATTAAGTAAGTAATATTATATTCATTCAATATTCGTAAGGGATGTTATTTTTGTTCAATATTCGCTTGAAATAATATTTTCTTCCATACTCTGTAGTATGTAAGTAATATTATTTCGTTTCAGATTTTAAATTCTAAATTCATTTTGTTAAAGTTTTAGCTTCTATACTCCATGAAATTAGTAGAATATCCTTTATATTTGTGTTTCATCCAGTATCTTTTCATGGAAATATTATTCTGAGCATTCTTGAATTTTACTCCACAAAGCAGTATCATGTTGACAATTTGGACATTATTAATTTTTGGATAAATTAAATTATAAACTCTTTAAAATTTATCCTTGAACTTATTTTATTGAATTCTTATTGTCATCATCCTCATGTTTATATTATGTTAAAAGTCATCTGTGGCCTGTAGTGCATAGATGGACTTGGTATGATTATGACTAGGGATTATTCAATATAATCATGACCTTAATGTTACAAATGATGTGGTAAAAGTCCTCATTGGCCCGTAGTGCATTGATGGACAGTTGTTGGCATGATCATGACCATTGATGAATACACGAATATCCTTGGCCCGTTGTGCATGGATAATTTGTGGTTTTGATACTAAAGAATATCCTTGGTCGTAGTGCAGGGGTGATTCGGTGATGTGGATTATTTATTAAGCTGAGTCTCAGCGATAAAAGTGATGAAAAACCTTTTTAAATCATAGAAGATAGTAGATTTATATTCTACTTGACTCTTCTAATGGATTGTTTGTTCCGCTACAGTTAAACTTGATGTTTATTATATTTGATCAGTTTAACACTGTTGAAGGCTAACGATAAATTATTCTGCATTATCTTAGTCATAATATTTCTTACTGGGCTAGTTGAGCTCACCCTTTTGTTTTCATTGTCCTCTTCAGGAAATGAGAATGTAGCCGGGACTAGTCGGGTAACGGAGTGACGGTCCAGATGATAGCATTAGTAGTCCTCACTATTCTATGAAATAATGTGATAATAAATATATTGAGGACTCCATTTGAGTTGAATACTGTCTAGAAGACAATATTTGTTTCAAAACTCTCAGTTTATGTCTTGTCGTATTTTACACGACAGTTGTATTATTAAGTTGTATTTGAATTTCGTACCATATATTTGGCGACTTAAGATGGGTGATGTATACCTATTTTGGGGGCGTCACAGTTGGTATCAAAGCTTAGGGATATGATCCCTGGCTGAGATGTGAGACAAGAACTAGGAGGGGAGAGACGGGGAATTCCTTCGCTAGTATGACCTACCTAAGTTTATTTGGTATTTAATTGGTCGGTTATAGTATAGGGATAATATGTGACATGTCAATTAACCCTTGTATTGTGACAGTATTTGAAAATGACATCTGAGAATGTTGAGAATTTCAATGGAGCATAGGAGACCGTTGAGTCTCCACAGATCAACAATTAGGAAAATGTGCATCAGGAAGGTAACAATCCTCATGCAAATAACAACACTAACCAAATGATGAACGATGGAATGTTCAGATGCTTTCTGCAATTCATGCAACATCAGGCAAGAGAGACTCCTGTCCGAAATACAGGTGGAAACACTAGCAACTCTCGGACGGTCACTACTAAACAGTTCAAGGAGCTGGGACCACTGGAGTTTTTTAAAGATCCAAAACCACTTAAGGCGGAGACGTGGATAAAGCAGATCAATAAGATATTTGATGTTTTGGGATGCTCCGAGGAGAAAAAGTTTCCCTTTGCCACCTTCATGTTGCGTGACGAAGCATAACATGGTGGGAATTCAAAAGTGTACTCAACGCCTGCCTTGAAGATGTCTTGGGAGAAGTTTCAAGAAGCGTTCAACGACAAGTACTTTCCGAAAGTATTTGTCACATGAAAGAGGTAGAGTTCATTAAAGCTGGAGCAAAACAACATGGCCGTGTCATCACGATCTGAAGCTAAGTTTCTTTGAGTTGTCCCGGTTTGCGTCCCACTTAGTTGATAATGAGGAGAGAATGTCGCGGATGTTTCTAAGAGGTTTGAAACCCGAGATATGTCAATACCTTATCTCTCATAAACTTTGCTTGTATTCAGATGTTGTAAATAGGGCTCAGTTATTGGAACGTGATAATGAGTCAACCCAACCAAGAGAGAGCAGTCGGAAAAATGATAATACCAGTGGTAGCAGTCATCGAAGCGGTGACAACAAACGTGGAGGGAATCAACATGCTAGAAATGGTAACCACTTCGGTTGTAATCATGGCCAAGATAATAAAAGTGGACATTTCAAGAATACGAGATTCAACAATGATGGAAAAACATCAGCACCAGCACCCGTTGTTAAGGAAGGGGAACAACCACCTATCATATGCTTCAAATGCGGAGGAGAAGGACACATCAGTCCAAACTGCGCGATGCAATCCAAAGTATGTTATAATTGTGGAAGAGAAGGTCACCTTGCCCGATTTTGTCGTTTACCGATGACAAGTCCAAGTGGGATGGAGGCACCAAAGGCCATTCTAGAAAAGTCAAAATCAGAAGTTCAACGGAGAGCGTTTGTCGTAACCTCCCAAAAAGGAAGGAACCCGAACGAGGTCATCACGGGTAAGCTTATCATAAACTCTAATGAAGTATATACCTTATTTGATACCGGTTCTACCCATTCTTTTATTTCTCCTACTTGTGCTCAATGTTTAAATTTGACTCCGGAGAAATTAGACTTTGACTTATCTGTTGAAACTTCGTTGGGAGAAACCTTCATTACATCCACTGTTTATAAGTCTTATTTGGTTCAAATCGATACCCTCACATTACCTATCGATCTTATTTCATTGAAAATACTTGCATTTGACGTAATTCTAGGGATTGATTGGTTAACTATTCATCATGCAAAAATTGATTGTTTTCGTAAGGATGTTAACTTTCATATTCCTAACCAACCTATTATGCGAATTCAAGCAACCAAACCATTAAAATCAATCATTGTCATCTCAAGCCATAAAGCTATTTGTTTATTGAAAAACGGATGTCAAGCTTTCTTAGCTCATGTCACTTGATTTAAACAAAATATGTGGATTTTGAATGATATTTATATTGTTAATAAATTTCCTGACGTATTCCCTGAAGAACTTCATGGCCTACCCCCAGAGCGTGAAATTGAATTTTGTATCGACCTTGAACCCGGTACAAAACCCATTTCCAAAGCCCCATATTGAATGGCTCCTATTGAACTTCAGGAGTTAAAGACCCAACTGCAGGAATTGTTAGACATCGGTTTCATTCGTCTTAGTACTTCTCCTTGGGGTGCTCCTGTTCTATTTGTGAAAAAGAAAGATGCGAGTATGCGACTTTGTATTGATTATAGGGAGTTGAACCATGTCACTGTCAAAAATAGATATCCATTGCCTCACATTGATGATCTGTTTGACCAGTTGCAAGGCGCCAAATTCTTTTCAAAGATCGATCTTCGTTCCGGATATCATTAGTTAAAGATTAGAACCGATTACATTCCAAAGACGACTTTTAGAACTCAGTATGGGCATTATGAATTCCTAGTCATGTCTTTTGGATTAACTAATGCTCCTGCTGCCTTCATGGATATGATGAACCGAATATTCAAGAAATATTTGGATCACTTTGTGGTCGTCTTTATTGATGACATCCTCAAATATTCCAAAAGCCGTGAAGATCATGAGCAACACTTGAGGCTGATACTCCAAAAGCTTCGTGAAAATAAGCTTTATGCCAAGTTGAAGAAATGCGAGTTCTGGCTTGAGGAAGTAGCATTCCTTGGGCATTTAGTCTCAAGTCATGGAATATCTATTGACCCGGCAAAGATTAAAGCTATTCAAAGCTGGGAGCAACCTAAATCAGTGACCGAAGTACGTAGCTTTCTCGACTTAGCTGGTTATTATCGGAGATTAGTATAAGGGTTTTCTCGATTCACTACTCCATTAACTCAGCTGACTAAAAATGATACAAAATTTGGTTGGAGCGAGGAATGTGAGAAGAGTTTTCAAGAACTCAATAGAAGACTCATTTCATCACCTGTTCTGACAATACCATCTTTCTCGGAGGGATTTGTCATCTACAGTGATGCTTCGGGCAAAGGTTTAGGATGTATTCTCATGCAACATGGGAAAGTCGTAGCCTACGCCTCACGACAACTCAAAGAATATGATAGGAATAATCCTACTCATGATCTAGAGTTGGCAGCTATTGTTTTCGCACTAAAGATCTGGAGGCATTACCTGTATGGAGAGAAGGTGGAGATCTATACGGATCATAAAAGCCTTAAATATATCTTCACCCAAAATGAGCTCAACATGCGGCAGCGACGTTGGCTTGAACTGTTGAAAGATTATGATCATACCATCCAATACCATCCTGGAAAGATGAACGTAGTAGCTGACGTATTGAGTAGAAGATCATATGCAGGTACGAGTGCGTTATTGTCAACGTAAAGGCCCATTTTGTATGACTTGCAAAGGATGGAGATAGAGTTAAAGATTCCAGGGACCCATGTGATGATAGTGAATATACGAGTAGAACTGACTTTAATCGATAAAGTTAATGCTGCTCAAGCTACAGACTTGGAGCTGATGCGTATGAGGAAGAAAGTGCAAGAAGGTGTTATGCCAGAAGAAAGAATCGATGAAGAAAGAATACTTCGAGTCAACTCCAGACTTTGTGTTCCTAATGATCCTGATTTAAAGTATAAAATCATGATGGAGGCGCACATCACACCGTTTGCAATCCATCATGAGAGTACCAAAATGTATCATGATTTTCGACATATATTTTGGTGGAGCAATATGAAGAGAGAGATCACAGAGTTTATCTCAAGGTGTCTAACTTGTCAAGGAGTCAAGGCGGAGCATCAAGTACCAAAAGGTCCATTGCAACCACTTGAAATTCCAGAATGGAAGTGGGAGCACATTACCATGGATTTCGTTACAGGTCTTCCCAAGGTTTCTCAAGGCATAGATGCGATTTGGGTCATTGTTGATAGATTGACCAAGTCAGCTCATTTCTTACCTATACGAAAAACTTATACACTTGAACGTCTTGCTCGTATGTACATAAACGAGATTGTAAGATTGCATGGTATGCCAGTATCCATAGTTTATGGTCGAGACCAAAGATTCACTTCAAGATTTTGGTTTAGTTTGCAAAAATCTATGGGCACAAATTTACGATTTAGTTCGGCTTATCATCCTCAAACATACGGGCAGTTAGGGAGGACTATTCAAACTCTTGAAGATTTATTAAGACTCTGTGTCCTTGACTATAAGGGAAGTTGGGACAAGTTCTTACCATTGGTGGAGTTTTCCTATAACAACAGTTATCAAGCAAGTATTGGCATGGCTCCATTCGAGGCGTTGTATGGAAGAAAGTGTCGTTCTCTAGTATGCTGGGATGAGGTGGGTGAAGCAATGTTGTTGGGACCGGAGTTGGTACTTATGACTACGGAAAAGATTCAAACGATCCGACAACGTATAAAAAGCTCACAAGATCGACAAAAGAGTTATGTTGATCTTCATCAAAAGGACTTGGAATTCAATATTGGAGAACATGTGTTGTTACGCTTTGCTCCATGGAAAGGAGTTATGAGATTTGAAAAGAGAGGAAAGCTCAATCCTCGATTCATTGGCCCATTTTTAATCCTCGAACGAGTATGAGCTGTGGCCTATAGACTCGCCTTACCGTCAAGTATGTCTCGTGTTCATAATGTTTTTCACATATCTATGTTACGTAAATATATGAAAGACCCAAACCACATTATTAAGTTAGAATCGGACGAAATAGTGGAAGATTTAACGTATGAAGAGGTTCCTGTTAAAATCTTGGATAAGAAGGAGCATATTTTATGCTCCAAGGTTATACCTCAAGTCAAAGTTTTGTAGAGAAACCACGATGTTGAGGAAATGACCTGGGAGTTAGAATCTGAAATAAAATCAAGGTATCCTTACCTCTTCATCATACCAGGTATGTACCCTAATTTCGAGGGCAAAATTTCTTAAGAATGGGAGGTTGTAAGACCCCAACTTTTATGAATAAAGATAAATTTTTCTATAAATATCATTTTTGAATATTATGGAGTGAATTTAATATAATGTTATAGTTGTGGGTAATATTTATAAATTTTTCAAAGTACGCAAGTGGTTATATAATATTTGATTGGTCGGGGAATATTCGTTTTAACAGGGAATATTCGTATGGCGGCACAATCATTGGTGGACCCCACAACGTAATTATTGTCGGATTGAGAAAACGACAGAAATATCTTTTTATAAAAATAACGGCGGAAGTTTTACCATTAATTGTTGAAATAACCGGTGTTAAAAGTACAGTAAAATGCATGGTTGCATAGTAGCACACGGTTTTGATTATTGATGCTTACGTAAGAAGTCACTCAGTTATACTCAATTATTGCTACAGAAATTGCTGCATCATATTGATTCAATTATTATAACAGTATCATCTGCATAATATTTTATATTATTAAATCAATAATTGAGATGACAAAGTTATTAATATTATTATTTGCAATATTGACGATGTCTAGAAGTTCTGTCAGAGAGAGGTTTGGTCACCTAATTCCGTGCCAATAGGGAGAAATCTTTATTAGAAAGCCCCCTCTTTCCTTGGAACGACCTGTTTGTTAAATATTGCGAATTATAATAATGATGATAAATGTTTTTCGAATCATATTTTTCTCTCATATATTGTCAGAAGGCATCTTGATTTTATTATTATAAGTTTCAAGTTTAGAAGCAGAATGATTTGGCTAGTGCTCACAATATTCTATGTAATTGTTTAGACACGGGCCTTGAAAATTGAATAAATACTTGTATATAAAGAAGCAAATTATGGGTGGACTGTCGTATATGTAATGTTCTATATATATATATATATATATATATATATATATTTTAAGTTTTGTTTTATTAGATTATAAAATAGAATATATTATATTTTATTTAAAGTTTTTATTTTATTAGAATATTTTATTGCACAATTATGAATAGTAAAATTAAATTTTCAACGAATTCAGTCGATCGAAGTTGCGCCCGTGATAAAGTCATGTTCACCCGTGAAAAATATTTTCTAAATAGTATCCTTCCATTCTCCTATAAACAGGATTCTTAGTTAGAATTGAAATAACACCACAATTAGAGAATTCTTCTTCTATAATCTTGAGCGTATTTCTTTAGAGTTTTAGAAAGCTTTGAGCGTAGAAAATAGTGAAAGTTTTCTTCAAGAATATCCCCGCCCTACCAGTCGGAATACTCTTCTTTTTAAGGTAAGGGGTATTATTTATTTTACATTCTGAAGAGATATTATTTTTCGTATTCGTATAAATATTATTTTCATTCAATATTCATAATGAAGATTATTTTCGTTCAATATTCGTAGGGATATTGTCTTCGTTTAATATTCATATTATATTCGTAAGGAATATTATATTCATTCAATATTCGTAAAGGATGTTATTTTTGTTCAATATTCGCTTGAAATAATATTTTCTTCCATACTCTGTAGTATGTAAGTAATATTATTTCGTTTCAGATTTTGAATTCTATATTCGTTTTGTTAAAACTTTGGCTTCTATACTCCATGAAATTAGTAGAATATCCTTGATATTTGCGTTTCATCCAGTATCTTTTTATGGAAATATTATTCTGAGCATTCTTTAATTTTACTCCACAAAGTAGTATCATGTTGACAATTTGGACGTTATTGATTTCTGGATAAATTAAATTATAAACTCTTTAAAATTTATCCTTGAACTTGTTTTATTGAATTCTTATTGTCATCATCCTCATGTTTATATTATGTTGAAAGTCATCTGTGGCCTGTAGTGCATAGATGGACTTCGTATGATTATGACCTGGGATTATTCAGTATAATCATGATCGTAATGTTACAAATGATGTGGTAAAAGTCCTCATTGGCCCGTAGTGCATTGATGGACAGCTGTTGGCATGATCATGACCATTGATGAATACACGAATATCTTTGACCCATTGTGTATGGATAATTTGTGATTGTGATACTAAAGAATATCATTGGCCGTAGTGCATAGGTGATTCGATGATGTGGATTATTTATTAAGCTGAGTCTCAGCGATAAAAGTGATGAAAAACCTTTTTAAATCATAGAAGATAATAGATTTTATACTCTACTTGACTCTTCTAATGCATTATTTGTTCCGTTGCAGTAAAACTTGATGTTTATTATATTTGATCAGTTTAACACTGTTGAAGGCTAACTATAAATTATTCTGCATTATCTTAGTCATAATACTTCTTACTGGGCTAGTTGAGCTCACCCTTTTGCTTTCATCGTCTCCGCCTCAGAAATGAGAACGAAGCGGGACTAGTCTGGGAAGCGGGTGACGGTCCAGATAGCATTAGTAGTCCTCACTATTCTATGAAATAGTGTGATAATAAATTTATTGACGACTCCATTTGAGTTGAATACTGTCTAGAAGACAATATTCGTTTTAAAACTCTCAGTTTATGTCTTGTCGTATTTTATACGACAATTGTATACTTAAGTTGTATTTGAATTTTGTACCATGTATTTGGCGACTCAAGATGGGTCATGTATACCTATTTTGGGGGTGTCATATATATCGATGGTTCTGTCGCTATAGGGCCCTTTAGTGACACTTATTTTCTGAAAATTAATTATTTTAGTAAATAATTATAAAAAAATAGTTTTTAATTATTAAAAATACATAATAAATTCCTAAAAATTATTTTAAAGCCTAAAAATTAGTTTTTAATTATTTTGAATATATTTCATGAATATTTAGAATTTTTGGATTATTAATGTTACTTAATTTATTTAATTATAATATTAAATAAATTACTTAAAAATGATTTTAATACTTGAAAAATCATTTAAAATTATATTATGGTATAAGAAAATATTTTAAGTTATTTGTAATGACTTTTAATATTTTGTGATGAATTTCATTAATAAATTATTATTAATGGTAGTTAATTTATTTAATAGATCTATTAAATAAATTATTGAAAAATAGAATTAATACTTTAAAAAGTATATAAAATAATTTAATTGTTATAAAAATATTTTAAGTTATAAAATATAACTTTTGATATTTTGTCATAAAAATATTAATATTTTAATATTAATGGCGAGATAATGAATAATGGTTTTAATTAATTTAAAATCATTTAATGGTAATAATAAAGTATTAAAAATACTTTGAGATATTATAAATATATTATACTATTATGTTAAGGATTTTATTAATATTTAATATTAAATAAATATTAATGATAATGGAATTATGTAGTATTTAATGCATATAAATATGATATTATTGATTGAAAAATCATAATAAATGGTAATAATTATCTGAAAATTATTATGGGCCTCTGAAAATTATTTTGACTGATTAATAAATTATCTAAGATAATTGTTAAGTGTTTAAATAGAGTTTAATTAAACTTAAACTCGATAATTGTCCGACTAGGCCGTCAAGAAGTCCTAATAGTACCGAACTCAAATGAGACTGCAATAGTTTGACTTGATACTAGGTCTTATGTGCTGTATAGACTGATAGGATTATGTGGTAATGTGTTTAGGTTATACTGTGATGATATTATTCTAATATTTTGAGATCAGTATTATCTATATTAGGTCTTCGGATAAAGCTAAGTTATATTTCGTAACGGTAATCAACGGAACAAGCAAGTTTTTCTTAAACTCTACTTAGAGTTGTTTCATTCAGATATGCTTATGGTTAATCATTGCTGATTGCCATTGTAGAATTGTACTTTGTACATATTGCATGTATAAGTCAGGTATGAAAGGCTGATCACCTTCATTACCATTCGGTTCAGATATATTTGTTCATGTTTAATACTTGTTCAGTCAAAAGTTTGTTTGTGCTAATTCGCAACTACATTGTGAATTATAGCTAGCTTATTATTCAGACTCTTTCAATTATGATATATCCTTAAATAAAATTTAAACTTGCTGGGCAACCTTCATGCTCACCCTTGCTATATCATGATAAAACATTGCAGATTAAGGCGAATGCGTCCGATACAAGGAAAGGTTAAGAACAGTTCCAGCTTTAGTTTACATGTGCAGATAGATTGGTAACAATAATGTATGATAAAATCTTTGTATGTCAGATAGGATAATGAATTGTATATAAGTTATGGTTACTCGACCTTGGGGATAGTGTATAATGTTTAATGTATAAACAATTTATGTTTATATCTTCCGCAATAGTTATAGAATATTTGTACCAGATCCGTGGTGATTTAAGACCCGGATTTGGGGGCGCTACATTTGATATCAAAGTTGTTGGTTATAAACCTAGGCTAGAGTTACCTTAGACTAATAACTGCAGTGATTAGGATAAGATCTAACTCACATAGAGTTAGTGTGTCAGTAAGATTTAAAGACGAATCTCGACGAGTTATAAAGATACGGAGTTCCTTAACTCTGATAATAAAGGTGAACAGTAGTAATGAATAGATAGAGTCTAAAAGACTAAAAGTGCAGGGATAGGAGATCATAAATCAAAATGATCAAGATATAGAAATGAATCTAATATATACGATGAGATCACCCCGTGATCTAATAAGGTGATAACAAGGAGAAGAATCAATTTGATGATTGGAAAGTTTACAGCAAGATTGTTGTGTGTCAATTGTACTATGAATTGGTACAGATTCAAGAATGGATTATGAATACGGATTAAATGAAATTCGTATTAAGAAGGGAGTTAGTATTAGGTGGGGATTTCAATTGAGGACTCATGTCAGCAGCTGAGTTGTATGATTCCTTGTATGGACAGGGAATTGTACTTGGTGTAAAAACCACTTAGTTTATGGAACTGATAATCATTGAAATGTTTGTGTTGCACTATTTGCTATATGCATGTTAAGAGGGTGATTCCTTTCTCATATGTATAACAGATAGATTGGTTATAGGTAGAGAATAAAAGGTTAAGTAGGAGTTCTTAAAACTCATACTTATGTTACGTTCATGACTCATGGTTATATGAAATGTTTATGAACCCCTCAGCGAATGGACGTTAAAGTTCTGACTAGGACAAGTTCTTAAACTCATATGATTTTGGAAATTTCCTGAACTCATAAGTGTGGTAAGTTTGAAGAACTGGGTAGAACTAAGTGTGAATGGAGTATTGAGGATAATGGGAATAAATAGACTGTTTAGGAAAATGATTATTAGTGGAGATATAAGTTTTCCAAAACTCATAGCTATGCTAGACTTAGAAATTTTGACATCAAGCTAAGTACGCACTATGTGTTTTTTTAAAAAAAAAATTGTAAACTCGTAATCATTTTTGAAACGGTTTAAAGTATAGTCTATGATAAAAAAAAAGTATAGTAATTATTAAAAACTAATTTTCAGGCTTTAAAATAATTTTTAGGAATTTATTATGTATTTTTAATAATTAAAAACTATTTTTCTATAATTATTTATTAAAATAATTAATTTCCAGAAAATAAGTGTCACTAAAGGGTCCTATAGCGACAGAACCGTCGCTATATTTGACGCCCCCAAAATAGGTATACATCACCCATCTTGAGTCGCCAAATACATGGTACAAAATTCAAATACAACTTAACAATACAACTGTCATGTAAAATATAACAAGACATAAACTGAGAGTTTTAAAACGAATATTGTCTTCTAGACAGTATTCAACTCAAATGGAATCCTCAATATATTTATTATCACACTATTTCATAGAATAGTGAGGACCACTAATGCTATCATCTGGACCGTCACTTCGTTCCCCGACTAGTCCCGGCTACGTTCTCATTTCCTGAAGAGGACAATGAAAGCAAAAGGGTGAGCTCAACTAGCCTAGTAAGAAATATTATGACTAAGATAATGCAGAATAATTTATCGTTAGCCTTCAACAGTGTTAAACTGATCAAATATAATAAACATCAAGTTTAACTGCAGTGGAACAAACAATCCATTAGAAGAGTCAAGTAGAGTATAAAATCTACTATCTTCTATGATTTAAAAAAGTTTTTCATCACTTTTATCGCTGAGACTCAACTTAATAAATAATCCACATCATCGAATCACCCCTGCACTACGACCAAGGATATTCTTTAGTATCACAACCACAAATTATCCATGCACAATGGGCCAAGGATATTCGAGTATTCATCAATGGTCATGATCATGCCAACAGCTATCCATCAATGCACTACGGACCAATGAGGACTTTTACCACATCATTTAAAACATTACAGTCATGATTATACCAAATAATCCCTGGTCATAATCATACCAAGTCCATCTATGCACTACAGGCCACAGATGACTTTCAACATAATATAAACATGAGGATGATGATAATAAGAATTCAATAAAACAAGTTCAAGGATAAATTTTAAAGAGTTTATAATTTAATTTATTTAGAAATCAATAACGTCCAAATTGTCAACATGATACTGCTTTGTGGAGTAAAATTCAAGAATGCTCAGAATAATATATCCATGAAAAGATACTGGATGAAACGCAAATATCAAGGATATTCTACTAATTTCATGGAGTATAGAAGCCAAAACTTTAACAAAACGAATATAGAATTCGAAATCTGAAACGAAATAATATTACTTACATACTACAGAGTATGGAAGAAAATATTATTTCAAGCTTAATATTGAACAAAAATAACATCCCTTACGAATATTGAATGAATATAATATTCCTTATGAATATTAAACGAATATAATATGAATATTAAACGAAGACAATATCCCTACGAAAATTGAACGAAAATAATCTTCATTACGAATATTGAATGAAAATAATATTCATACGAATACGAAAAATAATATCTCTTCAGAATATGAAATAAATAATACCCCTTACCTTAAAAAGAAAGTAGTATTCGAATTGGTAGGTGGGTATTCTTGAAGAAAACTTTCACTATTTTCTACGCTCAAAGCTTTCTAAAACTCTAAAGAAATACGCTCAAGATTATAGAAGAAGAATTCTCTAATACTGGTGTGATTTTCAATTCTAACTAAGCATCCTATTTATAGGAGAATGGAAGGATACTATTTAGAAAATATTTTTCACGGGTGAACAGGACTTTATCACGGGCGCAACTTCGATCGGCTGAATTCGTTGAAAATTTAATTTTTACTATTCATTATTGTGCAATAAAATATTCTAATAAAATAAAAACTTTAAATAAAATATAATATATTCTATTTTATAATCTAATAAAACAAAACTTATAATATATATATATATATACACACACATATATATATATACGGCACTCCACTCATAATTTGCTTCTTTATATACAAGAATTTATTCAATTTTTAAGGCACATGTCTAAACAATTACATAGAATATTATAATTAAAGTGAGCACTAGCCAAAACATTCTGCTTCTAAACTTGAAACTTATAATAATAAAATCAAGATGCCTTCTGATAATATATGAGAGAAAAATATGATTCGAACAATATTTATCATCATTATTATAATTCGCAATATTTAACAAGCAGGTCGTTCCTAGGAAAGAAGGGGCTTTCCAATAAGGATTTCTCCTTATTGGCACGTAATTAGGTGACCAAACCTCTCCTTCACAGAACTTTTAGACATCGTCAATATTGCAAATAATAATATTAATAACTTTGTCATCTCAATTATTAATTTAATAATATAAAATATTATTCAGATGATACTGTGACAATAATTGAATCAATATGATGCAGCAATTATTGTAGCAATAATTGAGTATAACTGAGTGACTTCTTACGTAAGCATCAATAATCAAAAATGTGTACTACTATGCAACCACGCATTTTACTGTACTTTTAAAACCTGTTATTTCAACAGTTAACGGTAAAACTTCCGCCGTTATTTTCATAAAAAGATATTTCTGTCGTATTCTCAATCCGACAATAATTACGTTGTGGGGTCCACCAATGATTGTGTCGTCGTACGAATATTCCCTGTTAAAATGAATATTCCCCGACTAATCGAATATTATATAACCACTTGCGTACTTTGCAAAATTTATAAATATTACCCACAACTATAACATTATATTAAATTCACTCCATAATATTCAAAAATGATATTTATAGAAAAATTTATCTTTATTCATAAAAGTTGGGGTCTTACAACCTCCCCTTCTTATGAAATTTCACCCTCAAAATTAGGGTACATACTTGGTATGACGAAGAGGTAAGGCTACCTTGATTTCATTTCAAATTCTAACTCCCAGGTCATTTCCTCAACATAGCGGTTTCTCCACAAAATTTTGACTTGAGGTATAACCTTGGAGCGTAAAATATGCTCCTTCTTATCCAAGATTTTAACAAGAACCTCTTCATACGTTAAATCTTCCGCTATTTCATCCGGTTCTAACTCAATAATGTGGTTCGGGTCTTTCACATATTTACGTAACATAGATATGTGAAAAACGTTATAAACACGAAACATATTTGGCGGTAGGGCGAGTCTATTGGCCACAGCTCCTACTCGTTTGAGGATTAAAAATGGGCCAATGAATCGAAGATTGAGCTTTCCTCTCTTTCCAAATCTCGTAACTCCTTTCCATAGAGCAACACGTAACAACACATGTTCTCCAATATTGAATTCCACGTCCTTTCGATGAAGATCAGCATAACTCTTTTGTTGATCTTGTGAGGTTCTTATACGTTGTCGGATCGTTTGAATCTTTTCCGTAGTCATACGTACCAACTCCGGTCCCAACAACGTTGCTTCACCCACCTCATCCCAAAGATACCGAGAAGCGACACTTTCTTCCATAGCGCCTCGAATGGAGCCATGCCGATACTTGCTTGATAACTGTTGTTGTAGGAAAACTCCACCAATGGTAAGAACTTGTCCCAACTTCCCTTGAAGTCAAGGACACAGAGTCTTAATAGATCTTCAAGAGTTTGAATAGTCCTCTCTGACTGCCCGACTGTGACGCCCCCAAAATAGGTATACAACACCCATTTTGAGTCACCAAATACATGGTATAGAAACAACTACAACTTTATTAATACAATTTTAGTGCAAAATACGACAACGCATAAACTGTGAGTTTAAATACAAATATTGTTATCTAGAAAATATCCACACTCAAATAAGTCCTCATTACAATTATTGATACACTATTTTACAAAATAGTGAGGACTACTAAGACCACTTCTAGAACCATCATTCCATACCCCGACTAGTACTCGTTACATTCTGGCCTCCTGAGAAGAAAAATTGAACAAAAAGGAAAAGGTTGAGCTCAACTAGCCCAGTAAAGAATATTATGACTAAGATAATAATAAAAAAATTATCGTTAGTCTTCAACCGGGAAAAATCTGATAGAATACAATAGACAACAAGTTTTAAATCAATATTCGCAGCGGAAATAACAATTTATTAGAAGAGTTACGTAGAGAATGAAATCTACTATCTTCTATGATTTTAAAAATACATCATCAATATTTATCCCTGTAACATCAATCAATATACATCTTAAATCAAATATTCATCTTTGCACTACAGGCCAAAGATATTCATCAGTTGGTCATGTTCATTTCAACACCTGTACATCTTTGCACTACGGGCCAAAGATATTCATAAGAAAATCAACCATCTTTGCACTACATGCCAAAGATATTCAGTAATATCATCATTTAGGACTGAGGATGATGAAAAATATTTTAAAGAAAACGAATCCATTGAAACAAAAGAATAAATATTAAGGATTCGTATTTTAAACATTCTATGTTCAAAAATACTTCATAAATAACTATAGTGAAGTAAAATTCAAGAATGATCAAAACATGGATACAATCAAAGCTAGTATCCATAATAGATATCTTGGACAAAAAACGCAAATTTAATTTTTTTGTGAATAGTGTCGTATTCGTGAATAGTATCGTATACGTGAATAGTGTCGTATACGTGAATAGTAACCCCGACACTAAAAGACAAGAATTTCACAAGAAAAATCTTACCAATATTCTGGCATAATGATATTGAAAGAGATAATATCATTTATAAAAAAAATAACATCCCTTACCTCCAAAAAGACAGTACTTCTGACTGGAATACTGGATATAGTGTTGAAGGAACTTGCACCGTATAGCAATACTCAAAGTATCAAAATACTCACAATAATACGCTCGATAATATAGAGAGAGAAATCTTTAGTTTCTGATGTGATTTTCAATTCTAACCTAAGCACCCTATTTATAGAAAAATGCTTAGAACACCAAAGCAGAAAATTTAATAAAATATTAATATATATATATATATATATATAATTTTCACGTCCACCTTAGACAACTGATCTTAGCTCATTTTCCATGCTAGTGGGGCCCACCAACTTGTTAAAAATGTTTTTCTTTTAAAAAATAACTAAAACTTCAAAAATCAATTATTCCGGAACTTTAGAACTTCAATGATTCATAATAAATAGCCCTTTTATCAGAAAAATTCAAATCTTATGTCCATTCTATAGGAAATTCAATTCTCTACAACTTTGTAAGTTTAAGTTTTTCTAAATTCCAAACAGAAATTGACCAAAATCCACATACTGACGATTTTACAAGCTATAATCAAATTTCAGTCAAGAAATGGGGTCCACAAACATGAAAAACGTGTTTTAAATATTTTTAGTAACAAAAATACTCTTCCTCATTTATTCACATATCCCACATTCATTGTAAAACTATGACCATTATTTTATTATTATAATATAATAATATATTTAAATGAATTGTTTTATCAGAAAAGATAAAATATCAATTTTCAACAATTGTCACATTATAAAATTTTCTCCATCTATATCCACATAAAATGAATATTTTGCTTATCATATAAATCAATAATTAATTATTCACAAATAATATTATAGAATCACAATCATCGACAACTGTGTCGCTCCTGTGAAAGAGGGGCTTTCAATAAGGACTTCTCCTTACTAGCGCGCAATTAGGTAACCAAACATCTCCTTAGACAGAACTTTCTAGACATTTCCAATAATGTTATCTAATAATATTACTCAAATAATATGAATTATTGATCTGTTAATGGAAAATACTGTGTAGTGACAATTATTAAAACAACAATAATATAAAATATCAACGTAGCAATTATTGAATCAATAAAATAAAATATTGAGCAATAAATATCGTAACAATTCTTGAGTAGTGCCTTCTTACATAAGAATCAATAATTGGTGCAATACCGGTGTGCTTTCTTGTGTTTTAACCAATCGAGTATTTCAACAAGATTATCTGTAATAACTTACCGTTATTTATAAATAACTTATACTCATGCGTTTTCTTCATCCAATCACTTTTCATTATGGGGCCCACACAAGGATTCTTGTGTCGCATTTAATATTCCCTAACAGGAAGAATATTCCACGACCAAACTAATATTCCCCGACAATAATGAATATTTTATAACCACTTGCTTATTTAAAATATTTGCGTATTTTACCCATAACTAACCACATTAATCAAATCAACCCTTACTATTTCAAAATAATAAATAGAGAAAATTCAATTTTATTGATAATAAGTTGGGGTCTTATACCATCCTTTTGAGGATGATAAGCCGAACTAAATCATAAATTTGTGCCCATAGCTTTTTGTAAACTAACCCAAAATCTTGAAGTGGATCTTGGGTCTCGATCAGAAACTATGGATACTGGCATACCATGCAATCTTACAATCTTGTTTATGTACATACAAGCAAATTGTTCAAGTGTATAAGTTTCTCATTCAGGTAAGAAATGAGCCGACTTGGTCAATCTATCAACAATGACCCAAATTGCATCTATGCCTTGAGTAACCTTGGGAAGACCGGTAACGAAATCCATGGTAATATGTTCCAACTTCCATTCTGGAATTTCAAGTAGTTGCAATGGACCTTTTGGTACTTGATGCTCCGCCTTGACTCGTTGACAAGTTAGACACCTTGAAATAAACTCTGCGATCTCTCTCTTCATATTGCTCCACCAAAATGTATGTCGAAGATCATGATACATTTTAGTACTCCCGGGATGGATTACAAATGGTGTGTTGTGCGCCTCCATCATGATTTTATACTTTAAATCAGGGTAGTTAGGAACACAAAGTATGGAGTTGACTTGAAGTATTCCTTCTTCATCGATTCTTGCTTCCGACATAGCACCTTCTTGCACTTTCTTCCTCATACGCATTAGCTCCAGGTCTGTAGCTTAAGCAGCTTTAACTTTATCGATTAAAGTTGGTTCTACTCGTATATTTGCTATCATCACATGGGTCCCTGGAGTCTTTAACTCTATCTCTATCCTTTGCAAGTTATTCAAAATGGGCCTTTGTGTTGACAATAACGCACTCGTACCTGCATATGATCTTCTACTCAATGCGTCAGCTACTACGTTCGCCTTTCCAGGAAGGTATTGGATGGTATGATCATAATCTTTCAACAGTTCAAGCCAACGTCGCTGCCGCATGTTGAGGTCCTTTTGGGTGAAGAAATATTTGAGGCTTTTATGATCCGTATAGATCTCCACCTTATCTCCATACAAGTAATGCCTCCAGATCTTATGTGCGAAAACAACAGCTGCCAACTCTAGATCATGAGTAGGATAATTCCTCTCATATTCTTTAAGTTGTCGTGAGGCATAGGCTATGACTTTCTCTTGTTGCATGAGAACACATCTTAAACCTTTGCCCGAAGCATCACTGTAGATGACAAATCCCTCCGAGCCAGATGGTATTGTCAGAACAGGTGCTGAAATGAGTCTTCTCTTGAGTTCTTGAAAACTCTTCTCACATTCCTCGCTCCAACCGAATTTTGTATCTTTTTGAGTCAACTGAGTTAATGGAGTAGCGATTCGAGAAACCCCTTCTACGAATCTCCGATAATAACCAGCTAAGTCAAGAAAGCTACGTACTTCGGTCACTTATTTAGGTTGCTCCCAGCTTTGAATAGCTTCAATATTTGCCTGGTCAACAGATATTTCATGACTTTATACTACGTGCCCAAGGAATGCTACTTCTTCAAGCCAGAACTCACTTTTTTTTAACTTGGCATAAAGCTTGTTTTCACGAAGCTTTTGGAGTATCAGCCTCAAGTGTTGCTCATGATCTTCACGGCTTTTGGAATATATGAGGATGTCATCAATAAAGATGACTTCAAAGTGATCCAAATATTCTTTGAATATTCGGTTCATTATATCCTTGAAGGCAGTAGGAGCATTAGTCAATCCAAAAGACATGACTAGGAATTCATAATGCCCGTACCTAGTTCTGAAAGCCTTCTTTGGAATGTCATTGGTTCTAATCTTCAATTGGTGATATCCAGAACGAAGATAAATCTTTGAAAAGAATTTGGCGCCTTGTACCTGGTTAAACAGGTCATCAATACGTGGCAATAAGCACCTATTTTTTTTGGTGACATGGTTCAACTCCCGATAATCAATACAAAGTCGCATACTCCCATCTTTCTTTTTCACGAATAGAACAGGAGCACCCCAAGGAGAAGTACTAAGACGAATGAAACCGATGTCTAACAATTCCTGCAGTTGGGTCTTTAACTCCTGAAGTTCAATAGGAGCCATTCAATATGGGGCTTTGGAAATGGGTTTTGTACCGGGTTCAAGGTCGATACAAAATTCAATTTCACGCTCTGGGGGTAGGCCAGGAAGTTCTTCAGGGAATATGTTAGGAAATTTATTAACAATAAAAATATCATTCAAAACTGACATATTTTTGTTTAAATCCGTGACATGAGCTAAGAAAGCTTGACATCCATTTTTCAATAAACGAATAGCTTTATGGCTTGAGATGACAATGATTGATTTTAATGGTTTGGTTGCTTGAATTCGCATAATAGGTTGGTTAGGAATATGAAAGCTAACAACCCTACGAAAATAATCAATTTATACATGATGAGTAGTTAACCAATCAATCCCTAGAATTACGTCAAATGCAAGTATTTTCAATGAAATAAGATCGACAAGTAATGTGAGGGTACCGATTTGAACCAAACAAGACTTATAAACAATGGATGTAATGAAGGTTTCTCCCAACGGAGTTTCAACAGATAAGTTAAAGTCTAATTTCTCCGCAGTCAAATTTAAATGTTGAGCGCAAGTAGGAAAAATAAAAGAATGGGTAGAACCGGTATCAAATAAGGTATATACTTCGTTAGAGTTTATGATAAGTTTACCCGTGATGACCTCGTTCGGGTTCCTTTCTTTTTGTGAGGTTACAACAAACGCTCTCCCTTAAACTATTGGTTTGACTTTTATGGAACGGCCTTTGGTGCCTCCATCCCAGCTGGACTTGTCTTCGGTAAATGACAAAATCGGGCTAGGTGACCTTCTCTTCCATAATTGTAACATGCTTTGGATTGCATCGCGCAGTTTGGACTGATGTGTCCCTCCCCTCTGCATTTGAAGCATATGATAGGTGGTCGTTCTCCTTCCTTAACATCGGGTGCTGGTGCTGATGTCTTTCCATCATTGTTGAATCTCCTCTTCCTGAAATGTCCACTTTTATTGTCTTGGCCATGATTACCACCGAAGTGGTTACCATTTCTGGCATGTTGATTCCCTCCACGTTTGTTGTCACCGCTTCGATGACTGCTACCACTGGTATTATCATTTTTCCAGTTGCTCTCTCTTGGTTGGGTTGACTCATTATCACATTCCAATAATTGAGCCCTATTCATAACATCTGAATACAAGCAAAGTTTATGAGAGATAAGGTATTGACGTATATCAGGTTTCAAACCTCTTAGAAACATCCGCGTTATTCTCTCCTCATTGTCAACTAAGTGGGACGCAAACCGGGACAACTCAACAAACTTGGCTTCGTACTGTGACACGGTCATGTTGTTTTGCTCCAGTTTAATGAACCTCTTTCATGTGACAAATACTTTTGGGAAAGTACTTGTCGTTGAATAGTTTTTGGATCTTGTCCCAAGACATCTTGATCTTGGCGCAGTTGAGTACGCTTACTGATTCCCACCAAGAATCGTCTTACGCCTACGCATAACATGAAGGTGGCAAAGGTAACCTTTTTCTCCTCGGAGTATCCCAAGACATCAAATATCTTGTTGATCTGCTTTATCCATTTCTCCGCCTTAAGTGGTTTTGGCTCTCTAAAAAACTCCGGTGGTCCCAGCTCCTTAAACTGTTTAGTAGTGACCATCTGAGAGTTGCCAGTGTTTCCACCTGCATTTCGGACAGGAGTCTCTCTTACCTGATGTTGTATGAATTGCATAAATTCTCTGAACATTCCATCCTTCATCATTTGGTCAGTGTTGTTGTTTGCATGAGGATTGTTACCTTCTTGATGCACATTATCCTGATTGTTGATCTGTGGAGACTCAACGGTCTCCTGTGCTCCATTGCTATTCTTAACATTCTCATATGTCATTTTCAAATACTGCCACAAAACAAAGGTTAATTGACATGTCACATATTATCCCTATACTATGACCGACCAATTAAATAGCAAATAAACTTAGGTAAGTCATACTAGCGAAGGAATTCCCCGTCTCTCCCCTCCCAGTTCTTGTCTCACATCTTAGCCAGGAATCATATCCCTAAGCTTTGATACCAACTGTGACGCCCCCAAAATAGATATACATCACCCATCTTGAGTCGCCAAATACATGGTACAAAATTCAAATATAACTTAATAATACAACTGTTGTGTAAAATACGACAAGACATAAACTGAGAGTTTTAAAACGAATATTGTCTTCTAGATAGTATTCAACTCAAATGGAGTCCTCAATACATTTATTATCACACTATTTCATAGAATAGTGAGGACTACTAATGCTATCATCTAGACCGTCACTCCATTCCCCGACTAGTCCCGGCTACGTTCTCATTTCCTGAAGA
Organism: Panax quinquefolius; assembly: GCA_020205615.1. Lineage (NCBI taxonomy): Eukaryota > Viridiplantae > Streptophyta > Magnoliopsida > Apiales > Araliaceae > Panax > Panax quinquefolius. The sequence goes on from JAINUW010000585.1 coordinate 1,483,480, forward strand.
GGACAATGAAAGCAAAAGGGTGAGCTCAACTAGCCCAGTATGAAATATTATGACTAAGATAATGCAGAATAATTTATCATTAGCCTTCAACAGTATTAAACTGATCAAATATAATAAACATCAAGTTTAACTACAGCGGAACAAATAATCCATTAGAAGAGTCAAGTAGAGTATAAAATCTACTATCTTCTATGATTTAAAAAGGTTTTTCATCACTTTTATGGCTGAGACTCAGCTTCATAAATAATCCCCATCATCGAATCACCCCTGCACTACGGCCAAGGATATTCTTTAGTATCACAACCACAAATTATCTATGCAGAACAGGCCAATGATATTCGTGTACTCATCAATGGTTATGAGCATGCCAACAACTGTCCATCAATGCACTACGGGCCAATGAGGACTTTTACCACATCATTTGTAACATTACGGTCATGATTATACCGAATAATCCCTGGTCATAATCATACCAAGTCCATCTATGCACTACAGGCCACAGATGACTTTCAACATAATATAAACATGAAGATGATGACAATAAGAGTTCAATAAAATAAGTTCAAGGATAAATTTTAAAGAGTTTATAATTTAATTTATCCAGAAATCAATAACGTCCAAATTGTCAACATGATACTGCTTTGTGGAGTAAAATTCAAGAATGCTCAGAATAATATTTCCATGAAAAGGTACAGGATGAAACATAAATATCAAGGATATTCTACTAATTTCATGGAGTATAGAAGCAAAAACTTTAACAAAATGAATATAGAATTCGAAGTCTGAAACGAAATAATATTACTTACATACTACAGAGTATGGAAAAAAATATTATTTCAAGCGAATATTGAAAAAAAAATAACATCCTTTACAAATATTGAATGAATATAATATTCCTTACGAATATTAAACGAAGACAATATCCCTACAAATATTGAACGAAAATAATCTTCATTACAAATATTGAATGAAAATAATATTCATACGAATACGAAAAATAATATATCTTCAGAATGTGAAATAAATAATACCCATTACCTTAAAAAGAAGAGTATTCCAACTGGTAGGGCGGGGATATTCTTGAAGAAAACTTTTACTATTTTCTACGCTCAAAGCTTTCTAAAACTCTAAAAAAATACGCTCAAGATTATAGAAGAAGAATTCTCTAATTCTGGTGTGATTTTCAATTCTAACTAAGCATCCTATTTATAGGAGAATGGAAGGATACTATTTAGAAAATATTTTTCCCAGGTGAACATGACTTTATTACGGGCGTAACTTCGATCGGCTGAATTCGTTGAAAATTTAATTTTACTATTCATTACTGTGCAATAAAATATTCTAATAAAACAAAAACTTTAAATAAAATATAATATATTCTATTTTATAATCTAATAAAACAAAACTTAATATATATATATATATATATATATATATAACATTACATATACGGCACTCCACCCACAATTTGCTTCTTTATATACAAGAATTTATTCAATTTTCAAGGCACAAGTCTAAACAATTACATAGAATATTATAATTAAAGTGAGCACTAGCCAAATCATTCTGCTTCTAAACTTGAAACTTATAATAATAAAATCAAGATGTCTTCTGACAATATATGAGAGAAAAATATGATTCGAACAACATTTATCATCATTATTATAATTCGCAATATTTAATAACCAGGTCGTTCCCAGGAAAGAGGGGGCTTTCCAATAAGGATTTCTCCCTATTGGCGCGCAATTAGGTGACCAAACCTCTCCTTGTCAGAACTTCTAGACATCATCAATATTGCAAATAATACTATTAATAACTTTGTCATCTCAATTATTGATTTAATAATATAAAATATTATGCAGATGATACTGTGACAAAAATTGAATCAATATGATGCAGCAATTACTGTAGCAATAATTGAGTATAACTGAGTGACTTCTTACGTAAGCACCAATAATAAAAACCGTGTGCTACTATACAACCACGTACTTTACTGTACTTTTAACATCAGTTATTTCAACAGTTAACGGTAAAACTTCCGCCGTTATTTTCATAAAAAGATATTTCTGTCGTTTTCTCAATCCGACAATAATTACGTTGTGGGGTCCACCAATGATTGTGCCGTCGTACGAATATTCCCTGTTAAAACGAATATTCCCCGACCAATCGAATATTATATAACCACTTGCGTACTTTGCAAAATTTATAAATATTACCCACAACTATAACATTATATTAAATTCACTCCATAATATTCAAAAATGATATTTATAAAAAATTTTATTTTTATTCATAAAAGTTGGGGTCTTACAATTAATCCTATTTAAGAGCCCTAATATGATTAGGGAACCTTAATATAATTAGGAGATCCTAATTATAAATTAGAAACCAACCTAATTAGTAAATACTAGAATATAAATTTGTGTAACCTTAGGGTTAAACCCTAAGGGTTAAAACCTAATAATTGTGAGAAGTTACCAAGTTGCCATTCACTTTATAAGTCAAATGACCAAACTACCCTTTTTATTATTTTAATAAGTGGAGTGTAGATCTAGGTCTAGTAAGGAGTTGGTGACCAACTCTAGCTAGCAACATGGTCTAGTAAGCAACTTTAATCATTCAACTTGCTAGGTTATATACATTGCACCAAGGATTGAAAGCATACAAGTAAGGAAATTCACTTACTTTACTACTCAACCTAGCCAAACCTTCTCTCTCTCTCCTATCCGAAATTTTAGAGTGAGAGTGAGTACTAAGCTAAGCCAAAATCATGTGTTAGCTTTCCAGGATCAAACATCAAGGATCAGATTCAAAAATTTAGCATTCATAAGGTATAAACCCTAACTGTATTCTGATCTTGATAGATATATGAAATGTAGCGATTTTATATTTAAATGTGTAATATGTAGTGTATATAAGTGATCTGGGCTGTTATAACTCAGATCCATATCATTTAGATGCTCGAAATCAATGTTTATAGAAATCTGGAAAACTGGAAAAGGGAGGCCTAACAACCGAATGTTAGAGCCCTTGGATCTTTCTGTGATAGGTTGTAGTTGTGTTTTATGTTTTGTATCTGTTCTATGCCATGTCGTCTGTGTTCTGAAACTAGAAACATGGATAGATCATGATCAGGCTGAGAGATATGATTGGTCAAAGTAAGTTGACCGTTCACGAAAAAACGAATTCTGGGCAGCCTAGAATTTCAGTAACCTCTGACAAGCCTTTTGCAGGAGCTAGATCTTGATGTGATTTGTTATTTGAGTCATGTTATTGGTTCTTATTAGTAGCCTGTCACGCATACTACATATGAAAGCCATTATCTTACTTAGATCTTGAACAGTATCGAAAATAATTAAGGTCAAAGTACGTTGATCGATTCGCCTTATGAAGGTTTCTGGGAAACCCAGAACCTTCAAGAGCCGAAATTCCTAGTGTTGTTTGACCAGCCTTAATTTGTCGATTGTTTTGTTGTTATGTTGATCTGTTGATGTATTATTATTCCTTGACATCTCGACTACAAGTTCGTAGCTTTAAATCACATAAACTAGATCTAGAGACCAAGATATAAGGATCCAAAAGTAACATCATAAATTGTTCTTCATTTTCTGGGAAACCTAAAAATGAAGAACAACTCTGACATCATATTGGAGGGCTTATAACTCTCTGATTTGTTGTAGCTTGGCCATGAAATCGATTGATAATGGTAGTATTACACTTACACTACAACCTTGATGCTTTAAACTACCCAGAAAAACTTAGGATCATGAAACAAATTGTGGTCAAACCTAGTAACTCGGCAACTGACATGGGTTTCTGAGTTTGAGCTCAAGAACACCTATAGCGACGGTTCTGTCGTTATAGGGCCCTTTAGTGACATTTATTTTCCACAGATTAATTATTTTAATAAATAATTATAGAAAAATAGTTTTTAATTATTAAAAATACATAATAAATTCCTAAAAATTATTTTAAAGCCTAAAAATTAGTTTTTAATTATTTTGAATATATTTCATAAATATTAAGTATTTTTGGAATATTAATGGTACTTAATTTATTTAATTATAATATTAAATAAATTACTTAAAAATAATTTTAATACTTGAAAAATCATTTAAAATTATATTATGGTTTAAGAAAATATTTTAAGTTATTTTTAATGACTTTTAATATTTTGTGATGAATTTCATTAATAAATTATTATTAATGGTAGTTAATTTATTTAATAGATCTATTAAATAAATTATGAAAAAATAAATTAATACTTTTAAAAGTATATAAAAATAATTTAAGTGTTATAAAAATATTTGAAGTTATAAAATATAACTTTTGATTTTTTGTCATGAAAAATAATAATATTTTAATATTAATGGCATATAATGAATAATGGTTTTAATTAATTTAAAATCATTTAATGGTAATAATAAAGTATTAAAAATACTTTGAGATATTATAAATATATTATAATATTATGTTAAGGATTTCATTAATATTTAATATTAAATAAATATTAATGATAATGGAATTAAGTAGTATTTAATGCATATAAATATGATATTATTGATTGAAAAATCATAATAAATGGTAAAAATTATCTGAAAATTATTATGGGCTTATGAAAATTATTTTGACTGATTAATAAATTATCTAAGATAATTGTTAAGTGTTTAGGCAGAGTTTAATTGAACTTAAACTCGATAATTGTCTTGCTAGGCCATCGGGAAGTCCTAATAGTACCGAACTTAAGTCAGACTACAATAGTTTGACTTGATACTAGGTCTTATGTGATGTATAGACTGATAGGATTATGTGGTAATGTGTTCAGGTTATACTGTGACGATATTATTCTAATATTTGGAGATCGGTATTATCTATATTAGGTCTTCGGATAAAGCTAAGTTATATTTCGTAATGGTAATCAACGGAACAGACAAGTTTTTCTTAAACTTTACTTAGAGTTGTTTCATTCAGATATGCTTAAGGTTAATCATTGTTGATTGCCATTGTAGAATTGTACTATGTACATATTTCATGTATAAGTCAGGTATGAAAGGCTGATCACCTTCATTACCATTCGGTTCAGATATATTTGTTCATATTTAATACTTGTTTAGTCAGAAGTTTGTTCGTGCTAGTTCACAACTACATTGTGAATTATAGCCAGCTTATTATTCAGACTCTTTCAATTATGATATACCATTAAATAAAATTTAAACTTATTGGGCAACCTTCATGCTAACTCTTCCTATATCATGATAAAACATTGCAGATTAAGGCGAATGCGTCGGATACAAGAAAAGGTTAAGGACAGTTCCAGCTTTAGTTTACATGTGCAGATAGATTGGTAACAATAATATATGATAAAATCTTTGTATATCAAATAGGATAATGAATTATGTATAAGTTATGGTTACTCGACCTTGGGGATAGTGTATAATGTTTAATGTATAAACAATTTATGTTTATATCTTCCGCAATAGTTATACAATGATTGTACTAGATTAGTGGTGATTTAGGACCCAGATTTGGGGGCGCTACACTGCCCATACAAAGAAATTGTCAACTCGGCCACTAATCAATATAGGAAGCTAAGCGGTTGTTACACCAAGGACAATTCCCCGCTCATACCAAGAATTGTTCAACTTAACCACTATATCGATATAAGAAGCTTAGTGATTCTAAAACCAAGTACAAATTATAATGAACCCAAAATTCATACAATTCAATTATCGACTTCGGTCGTTAATAACACGTCTAACTTCTGATTTTACATCATTATTCGATGCTAAACTTAATAAAATTCGGAATAATTTAAACTTTTAAATCTTATTACTTTAATTCACTGAATCAAAACCTTTATCATCTAAATGTTTTTAAATTAAGTTATTTTATGATTCGCTTCATCAAAGTTATTATATAGAATCTTACATTTTAATCTGATAACCTTTGCATATCAGATAACTCAAACTTGACAGTTTATCATTACATAATCATTGAAACTTATCAAGTATATTTCTCAAAACCTTTATCTTTACCTACCTTTAAATCATACTTAGCTTATTACTCACCTTATCAGAGTTAATAAATAAAACTTACATCTAGGTTCAATACCCTTTCATACAACAAACAGAACTTAAACTTTAAAACTCAACATCTATTTAACATCATACATTATTCGGAACCCTAAACATAGTTCAAATAATAATAATTCATCCAAAGTGTATAAATCCTCAAGTATCACATATTATTCATGTCTTTCAAGTAGCACATAACTTTACCTTAAATCTTTGACAAGCAAAAGTGCTTATTTACAAGGTTGAGCTCGACAGCCCAACAAAATCTAACAGTTTTCATGCATCACGTAGTGTAACGCCCTGAAATCTGGTCTATTTTCACATCTTGATTCTATACGTCACGATCCCATCTTCTTCCAAATATACATCATTATATAGCTCAATATAACAACATACATCCTCAAATCCTAGGTTCTAAATGTTAGGTTTGTAATATTCATAACGCAATCAAATTGCATAAAAAGTGCGTAAGCGTGTAAAATCAGAGTTTAAAAAATTTACAAACCATATACCCGGATCACCCTTTATGCATAATTATTAATTAAACGAAAAGATAAAGAATAAATCATACCCTTGAAGATCGAGCTTCCTCAGGTACAAGTTCACCTCCAAATCCTTTCGCTCAATCTTGAATCCACCGGGTTTGGTTCCTTCCTTTGATCAACGTTAGCCACCCAAATGTTTGGCCTCTAGAGGTGATCCACCAAGGAAGAAGAAAATTCAAGAAGAAGGGTTGGTTGGCTAAACCCTAGTTTTTCTATCTCTATAGAAAGGGTGTACTCTCCCAACAATTGGAATTATTACGTATGTTGAAAAAGTCAACAACCCATACCCACCCATAATAAGACTCCTCTTATTTATAGATGTGGGCAACCCACCTTAACAATTAAGGAATTGGGTTTTATTTAATTAATTAAATTCTTTTAATTAATCGAAGCCCCTAATCTTATTAGGGATAATTAATTAAACTCTTTTAATTAATTTAACCTCCTAATCCTATTAGAATAAATGAGAGTACTTATATTAAATTAATTCCTAAACTCTTTTAGAAATTAAAATAATAATAATTGTAATAATATTAATAAGACTCCTCTTATTAATTTATATTTAATATTTCTAAAATATTAAATAATAAATATTAAGCTATTTAATTTATTCTATCACCATAGATTAAATTAAATATACTTAACTATATTATTACGATTATGCCATTAACTTCTTAAATAATTATTCTTCCTTTTATGGTGTGACCCTTTAGGTTCTCCATATTAAACCTAGGTTGTGAATAAATCAATTAGAACAATTCTAATCTTATTTAAATAAATAAATTAAATAATTAATTTATTTAAATAATATTTATTCTACAATAAGGATAAGCCTCCCTAAGCGATCAATGACTTTCCGGATAATATAGATTTCAACATTAATCATTAAAGAACCTTTGAGTAAATAGTTACCGCATAATTCAATCCTTCCACCATACAATGTCCCAATTAAATATAAGACATGGAATTATTGTCAAGTCTTATTTTATTTAATTATATGTATTTCGATCCTTAAATGCACAACTCAAATAATGCAAATTAGAAACTCCTTTCTAATTTCATTACCGCTTCGCCAAGGACTCTTTGGGTTGTCATTTATCGAATCACATAGGACATTCTCTTCTTTTATTAGAAGTGGTAGATTCTTTATTGATCATACATTATCTCCATATACAACTTGTTATACCCAAGCATACCCTTTGATATACCCTAAGGGTCTTAAGGAATAAGTCAAAGTATAACTCATCATACACAAGATACTATGATGATCTCAAGTCCAAGGATCACTTAGACTACTATCACTACTGTGAATTCCTATTGACAGCAAATAAAACTCCATTAGGTATTCCTTAGCGAGCCACGTTCAAATGAACTTATTCTCTAATAAGCACCTACATACTTGCTTTAGTGTCTCCACACAAATGATCATGAGATCAATCATCCTCATCCAATGAGCAAGCAACGTATGTACCAATCTATCCGGATTCACTAATCCCCAATTTAGTAATCCAATGATTGGGAACTATTTTAGTTTTAAGCTTTCTAAGAATTTAGATCTCATTAGAATGATCATCATCATTATTCTAAAAGCATTGCTTAAAACTATGGGTTTATCACATATTATAAAACAGCATCATGTAGATAATTAAAAGCCTTTAATAAATTAATACTTTTTATTAATAAATGAATAAGATTGTTACAAAGTATATGCTTTATCATCAAACATGATTGGCTTGTGTGCATACTACTTTCACTAAAACCTTATAACCTCTTCCATTACAAATAATGATAATTACATTATTCTTTACATCTTGTACAAGTGACTTTTATCCGCCACCAAGGATACATAATCATTCATTAAACTATTCTATAGTTTAATTCTATCATTCTATATTACAAGTCTTCGCTTGATCTTCATGCTCATTCATCTGATGAATGGCACTTCTTCTGGATATCGATCATCTTGATCTTTATGGGATCCTTAATTTCTTCTAACATCGTTCACTGAATATATTTTTATTTAAAGCAAGTGTGAGCATTCAATTGCTCAGCAAGTCTTAGCAGTTGAACAAACAACTTTAAGAATTTAAACATTCTTTTAAGACTTTAATAACCGAATAAAGGTTATGGAGCAGCTTGAATAATAGGAATAATCTCGATTCCTATTATTTCAAAACATTAGTCACATTCACTTTGAAATACTTTCATTCTCTACTCTCTTTCATACACATTTTGTCTGGCTAGAATCAATAGCACAGACTTATCAATAACGGTTCATGTATAAATAGAACATTCTCATATTGAACAATTCAATCATAGAACAGTTCATCTAACAGAAACACCGAAGTGTTCAAATTGTGGCACAAGTCCTCATACATTCAACCACCTTGTACAAATATCACACATTCATACATAGACAAAACTTCTCAAGTTCAACATCTGAGAAGTTTTAGAAACTAGCATTCATTTAAAATATGAATGAAGTTAGGAAACTTGCCTTACGCACAGCTACATCTTATAGTTTACGCTGAATTGCTCATTCCAATTCCCATGTAGCACATAAGGAAATAACACATACACCAATTAGTCATATACTTGACTTTCACATTGGTTTACTTAACATTACTTCTTAGGGTTCGCGTTCTTATAATCTAAGTTTACGCGACCAACTCCCTTTACTACCGGTTTACGGCTTCCTGACATACAGAGATGTCTTACTCAAAAATTCATCATCTTTGATGATTTACATTCTTATCTTCTTCTTGTAACTCTCCTAGGACTCAGCATACATCGTGTCTCTGCTAGTAGTCCATATGGTACTCTGAGTGGTTTCCACCAAACAACCAACAAACAAGTTCCCGTCTCATCTACACTACCCATAACAGTGAGTTAGATCGGTTGCCAGTTTCGTATATACCTTCGCTCTCTAAAGGAATTATTTAGCCCAGCTCCCATATGTCAACCATCAAAGGTTACGATTGCACCACAACCTAACTTATCTTAACTTATCTGAACCATTAAACTATAAAGTTCGTTAAGTTAATTTTTATTCCTTTTGGCTTTCTGGCAACTAAATGTCATACCTCATGATTTATTCTTTATCGTCCAAGTCATACAGTGTTTTGTATACTCAGAACGATCATTCCATATTCATCTTACGCATTTATAACATTAAGCATTTTACGTTACCTTATTCTTATCTTACACCGTCTGATTAATTTGACTTGGAACGTCATCCAAGTTATAAACATTAACTCGACTTCTGTATGTTATATGTACTTGTCTTTAATTCAGCTTCTTCATCGTTCATAGGTTTAATCATTGATCTTCATTACCTTACGGTCAAACTATATAAGGGGTGTAGGTTCTAACTGTTTAATATTCGCGTACACTCAACCTTCATGTCGGTTAAAGTGTTAAATGCTTACATTTCATTCTAACATTCTCCTCTAACTCACATTCGGCTTTTGTTAATCATATTACCGTTCGCTACGGCTTTCTTGATCATTTTTATCTTACTTACTACCTTCATCAATGTCTAAGTTATACAACCAATGTACACTTAGAACGTTCGCTCGACGTGAATATAATTCACGAGAATCATTTACGTATTCAACGTTTACGTTGTTCATCCCTTAATCTCTCATAAAACCTTTACCTAAGGTTTTAATTGCTTTCATTCATTACTATCACTTGAACCCCATGTTCATTATTCTTTCTTAATGTCAAAGTCATATGATTCATTGTATGCTAAGACCGATCGCTCATCGTAACAGCGTTGCGTTCACAGCGTTTATATGCTTTACATTCATCTCTCATTACCAGGTCATAACATCGAAATGTTATACATTACCCTCGTCACTCAACGTCTAAGGAATCACCATCATAGCAATCCCTCACGTTCACTTATCGTGACTACGATCCCCGGATACCGGTTACGTAACCTACCGCTTAAATTCTCTATCTTTTAATCTCGTTTAATCTATCTGTTCAACCTTTATTAAAGGTTTAATACACTTGATTAAGTGTTACATTAGTTGAACTACATGTTCATATTTCTTTCTTGCACATCCCCGAGTAATTGAGCACTTAAAACCTTATCACTTGCTTTTTCCCTGCACCAATGCTTGTGCCTTGGGCCCCTTCCTTTACCTCATACACTGCAAAGACCACTCTACTGATGTCAATAGGTGAGGTCAAATTTGGCTGACCACTCTCTTCTGTATTTCTCGTGCCGCGGTGCCACTTAGTAGTAGTTGATGACTCGGGCCACACGCTGCAGCGCCGCCTCCAAAGGCTTGACTGGCGCTGCGGCGCCGAGCACAAAACCTAGAAAATTTTTCTAAGTCTTAGAAATTGCTTAAGACGTTTACTTCCCGATTCCATAACTTATTCGTTATAACTCGGAACGAGGTCGTTCCAATGCCATTCTCTTCCTTATCTTACGTAATTTGATTACCCATGGAAAGAACTTCGTTCTGAATCTATTAACATGCCATTCCTTTGGCTTAATCTTCACTCTTCGCTCATTTTACGCTTTTAATGCTCTTCATTCGTTCGTCCATAATTCGGTCATCCAAACTCGGAATTCATTCGTTCTTGAGTCCACAACTCACATTTTATACGTTCTCTTAAATTCTTATGAAACCCTACACATTCGGGTTTATTTACATACTTTATATTTCTCGTTCATCTTTTATAAATTTTCGCCATGACTTCGTTATAGCTCAATTTTAATCTGTTCTTCATGAACGTTTCTAACCTTCCTAACCAAGAAATTAGCAACTAACTTATATGCGATGGTTTTAAACTTGTCCATCAACAACAATTATCCTACGATGGTTTTAAATTTTTCCATCAACAATGTTCTTCGCGTTTTTCGCGTGTTCTTCGCGTTCTTCATTCGTTCTTTATTTTTAATCGATATTTTGATTACAATTTTACTTTTTCTTGGAATTTGATGTTATAGAACACCATTCCTTACTTATTTCACCGAATCGTTCATTTGATTCATCCCTATTGTAGAATAAATATTATTTATTTAAATAAATTAATTGTTTAATTTATTTATTTAAATAAGATTAGAATTGTTCTAATTGATTTATTCACAACCGGTTTAATATGGAGAACCTAAAGGGTCACACCATAAAAGGAAGAATAATTATTTAAGAAGTTAATGGCATAATCGTAATAATATGTTAAGTATATTTAATTTAATCTATGGTGATAGAATAAATTAAATAGCTTAATATTTATTATTTAATATTTTAGAAATATTAAATATAAATTAATAAGAGGAGTCTTATTAATATTATTACAATTATTATTATTTTAATTTCTAAAAGAGTTTAGGAATTAATTTAATATAAGTACTCTCATTTATTCCTAATAGATTAGGAGGAAAATTAATTAAAGGAGTTTAATTAATTATCCTAATAAGATTAGGGAGCCCATTTAATTAAAAGAGTTTAATTAAAAAAAATACCTTATTTTAATAGGGTTACTTGATATCTTTATAAGAGGAGTCTTATATCAGATATCATATATACGTTATTCCAATTGTTGGAGAGTACGCTCTTTTTCTATAGAGATAGAAAAACTAGGGTTTAGCCAACCACCCATTTTCTTGAATCTTTATTATTCCTTGGTGGATCACCTCTAGAGGCCAAACACTTGGGTGGCTAACGTTGATCAAAGGAAAGAACCAAACTCGGTGAATTCAAGTTGAACGCGAAAGGATTTGGAGGTGAACTTGTACCTGAGGAAGCTCGATCTTCAAGGGTATGATTTTATTCTTTATCTTTTCATTTAATTAATAATTGTGCATAAAGGGTGATCCGGGTATATGGTTTGTAAAAATTTTTAAACTCTGATTTTACACGTTTCCGCTTATTTTTGTAATTTGATTGCGTTCATGAATATTACAAACCTAATAGTGGTATCAGAGCCAAACCTTTAAGCAAATTATTAATTTTTTAATTTAATATGTATATTGATATGTGTTTAGAACAATTTAATTGGGCATAATTTTATTGTATAAAATTTATTAAAAATAAAAAAAAAGGGTTATTTGATTTCGGTAATCCTGATTTTTCCTACCGAATCCGTGCTTGATTTTATCACGTGATTTTATCGCGGCTGGTTTCATTGATTTTTTTTTTTAAAAAAAAGGGTTATTTGGTTCCGTGTTCAGATTAGCCAGCTAGCTTCATTGATTTTTAAAAACATTATAAAGCACATGCAAGTACTGTACCACTCCTTTTGAATTAATGGATTCTCTACGTACATGCGTACGAACTTATCTCGACCTCCCATTGCAAAGATACACATGTTCGATTATGGATATATATATATATATATATATATATATATATATATATATATATATATATTATCCTTAATTATTTTATAATTAAAATAAAGTTTATTTTAATTTTAAAATAAAGTTTATTTTAATTTTAAAATAAAAGGTTTATTTTAATCTTAAAATAAAAAGGTTTATTTTAATTTTAAAATTAAATTTCATGCTAACTAATTAGAGTTGGAATTGGATTCCATGATAACTAATTGGAGTTGAAATTGGATTCTATGTTTTCTTAAATAAAGGAGTTTATTTAAATATGAAATAAGATTTCATATTATTCAAAATAAAAAGAGTTTATTTGTGAATAGGAAAAAGAATCCTAATTTCCTTAAATAAAGGAGTTTATTTAAATATGAAATAAGATTTCATATTATTCAAAATAAAAGAGTTTATTTGTGAATAGGAAAAAGAATCGAGTCTTTCCTTAAATAAAAAGAGTTTATTTAGATATGAAATAAGATTTCATATTATTCAAAATAAAGGAGTTTATTTGTGAATAGAGACGGAGAATCTGTGTTTTCTTTAATAAAGGAGTTATTTTTTTTTTTTACATGGAATTGGATTCCATAATTAATTAAAATAAAGGATTTTATTTTGATTAAAGATTTTGATTAAAATAAAATAGTTTATTTTATTCAAAATTGGATAAATTAAAATAAAATAGTTTTATTTTAATTTAAATTTGGATTAAAATTAAGGAGTTTATTTTGATTCAAAAATAGATTTTATACTAACTAAATTTGCTCATTAAATGATATCAATATATATATTGAATGTTTATTATTCATGAGATGAATGTTATTTATTGATGCATATGGTGATGTGTATGATAATAAATGGGATTGATTATGGACTATTGATCAATATGATTGGATTTTATTTTAGTTGGATGCATGAATGTATGGGGTTTTATTAAATGGGGTCTCACGTGCCTCGCCTTCTCTAATTTTTCTTAATATAAATTCTATCTCCTCCTATGTACTTCCCTCGATCACGATCAAGGTTTCTATTTATTTTAAATAGTTTTGTAATAGGAATAGTTAGAATTAATTTTGAAGAATTAGAGATCAAGGAGCAAGGAGCAAGGAGCAAGGAGCGCTTGAAGACCCGTTTCTATATGTGCATGCTTATACTATATATATTATATATTATGCAAACATGCTTCGCATGTTCATTAATATGACGCGTATTTTATATATATGTGTGCATGCGCGCTAAACAAGATGAGACAAATTAATAACAAACCCCTCAATTTTTATATTAAGTCCTAAGCATTCAAAGATATTTGGAATATCAAACGTAAGCCTTCTAGCATGATAAAATTAATAGAGTATTAAATATTTAATATGAGTTTGTTTGTGTCACCACAAGGCAAGTATTAAGTATTTAAGATGTTAATTTATCACATTTGATGCTTATAAAGAAAATTGAACAATATTGTTTTGTTGTGTCACCACAAGGATGATATTTTTCTTTTTGAATATATGGAGTGCTAGGTCGGACTTAACTTGGATAATTTTGATTCTGGATGTGCCACCACTTGATCAAAATAATCTAAGAGGCAAAATACAAGGAGTGCATAGTTGATGTAATTGACAAAAGTTGTCTACCTATTTATTTATATATAGTTTGTTGTGTCACCACAAGGCTATATACATTTGAAATGGGATCCTTATTCTCACTAGCAAATCTTTAATCGATTTTGCCGAACTATATAAGTGAGAGGTAATATAGTTTGAAGAAGATAGTGGGAGATACCAATTTAAAACAAGACCTAATTTATTTTGGTAATTAATAAAATAATGTATGTTAAAATATTGTTAATTACAAATTCATTTCTGTAATTTTACAATGTCTAAATTACTATCATCATGAAGCATATTAGATGCTAAATTAACTGAATCAAATTAAGCGGATTGGTTAAGGAATTTGAGAATAGTTCTCATATTTGAAAAGCTATCTTATGTCCTTATTACGCCTATCCTACAATGGTTGCGAGATAATGCCTCCGAGGAAGACATTGCTACTTTTAGAAAGTGGCAAGATGATGCATGATTGGCTCAATGCATCATGCTCGCATCTATGAATAACGAGCTTCAACGTCGAAGATGAAACTATGGATGCTTCTACTATATTCCTGCACATCAAGTAGTTGATGGTGAGGAAAGTAGGACTGATAGATATCAGATATCTAAGGAGCTCTTCCGATCTAGAATGACCGATGACACTACAGTATAGATAAAAGTCCTTAACATTATCAATTTGATTGATCAATTAGGACAACTGGTTTTGTCATGGATGGAGAGTTGAGCCAAGATTTGATTTTGTACTCACTCCCGGACTCCTTTCACAATTGTTGTGAATTTTTCATATGAACAAGCTAGATATCAGCCTCGTTGATTTGCTTAACATATTGAAAAATGTTGAGAGTCACTTTTTAACTAAGAAAGATCAAGTCTTACTGCTAGGGGCCAAAGGATCTTCTGAAAAGAATAACGATTCAAAGAAGGTATATAGAAAGGCAAAAACAAAGGATAATAAGAACAAAACTGATACGGATAGCAAAGGAGTTTGCTTCCCACCGCAATAAGCCTGTACTTTGGAAAAGAAAGCTGCGAGAAGCATCTTCGCAGAGGCTAACCAAAGAAGCTTAGTGAAGTTTTGGTTATAAATACAAATTTGTTCATGATTTAAAATAAATTTTCTTTAAGTCAAGGTTCTACTTGGGTATTGGATACCGACTTTGGTTATCATAAATATAGATTTATGAAGGACCAAGCAGTAGAAAGCTAAACAAATATAAGTAAACCTATGTGCGGAAATGTAACAAAGGTTGCCATATTAGCCATAGAAACTTATAGTTTAGCTATACTACTACGGAAAATCTATTAAGTCAATAAGTTGTTATTGTATTCCAGTTCTTGTTAAAAATATTATTTCCATTTTATTGTTGGACAATGAAATCTTTGGTATTATAATTAAGAACAATTGTTGTTCTATTTATAATAATAATGTTTCGTATAGAACTGAAAGATTACTTAATGGATTTTGTATACTTGACTTACGTGAAAAATTATTTTATTGAACAAACTAGTATAAGAAAAGGAGATGATCATTCAAAGAGTTGAATGTATGTATTTGTTGAAATACAAGTGTGAATTATTTGAAAGGTTCAAAGAATTCAGAAGTGAAACAAATTGGCAAAGTATTAAGATTCTTTGATAAGATCAAGGAATAAATACTTGTGCAATAAGTTTCAAGATCATCTCAAATGGTTTTTCTCATAATGGACACCTCATGATACGTAATAATTGATTGATGTATCTGAAAGGAAAAATCATACCTTGTTGAACATGGTACGGTCCAAAATGATTTTACCGACATTCCAAAGATCCTTCTCAGGATCATGTCACGGAAATGGTCGCATATCACGTAAAAATGTAACCTCAAAATCCAGCCCCAAGACTCCATAAAAGTTATGGACGGGGAGGATTCCTAATCTTAAGTATGTTAAGATAAGGGGTTGTCCAACTTATGTGAAAAGGTTTGAAGGATAAGCTTGGGACAAGATTTGACATGTCATGATTTGTGGGACATCCTAAAGTAAGTTTAGGTATATGTTCTATAATTCTACTTAGCAAAAGGTATTTGTTACTGAAACACGCGCTTCTAAGATAAAGGTGTTTATCATTAAAAAGGGCTAGTGGGAGGATAATAGATCTTGAAGAGTTCAAGAACCACAAAACACTATAAGTCAAATAAGAGGAACACAGTAGATAGACCTATTGTACCACAACCGAATCGTAAATCTAGAATAGTACCAAAGATACCTGGGAGGTATGGATTCATCATGGATGATGATGATGAGGTACACATCATAGAAGATGATGATCCAGAGTTACATTCGATGAGGTAAGACTTCTAGTGTGTACAAAAGGGTCAGTGGGAGCGTCGTGAAATTTCTAGTATTATATGTTGATATACTATGGATAAGGAATGACATACCAATGCTACAATCAGTAAAGATAAAGTTATCTAAACATTCCTCCACGAATGATTTGGGAAGAGTATCTTAATTGGGGATAAAATCTATATAGATAGATTTAAGAGGATGCTCGACTTAACCCAAGGAACGTATATTCATTTGATGCTAAAGTCGTTTAGCATGACAAACTCCAAGAGATGTCTCATGTCGATGAGCTATGGAGTGTATCTCTCTTAATAGTCCCCACAGACTCCTGAAAAGAGAGGTCGCATGAGTGACAATCATGTATGCAATGAAATGTACGAGACACGATGTTGATCGGTTATATTATGGAGAAGTTCACTATGAGTCGTTGAAAACATCTTAAAGTGCTTAACCTAAGCACTAAGGATGTGATCATATTCATGGTGGGTCTAAATTAAAACTAGAGGGCTTAATGGACTCAAGTTTTATTGGGCAGACCAAGAGACGAGAAAAATTCACTTTAAGGTAAAGGTTACCTTGAGCAATTGGTGCGATGAATTGGAAAGGTTCCAAGCAATGAAAGAGTTCTTTGGTTTAGTGATAAAGACAAAGTATATAGCTATAAATGAAGCTACAAGTTGATTGTTTGGATTAAAAGTTCATTACGAGAACTAGGAATAGTTCTAAGTCTCATCTTGGATCTAAACATGTGTTGTGGCACTTTCATTTGATTATTAGAATCATTGAAAGATGGGAAATCACTATAGAGATAGTGGACTCTCATGAACAACATTACATATCCATTAACTAAAGCTTATCCAACAGCAGGATAATCGTCACTTAGAGAAGAAGAGTTTGAGATACCATGACGATTGGCTTTAGTGCAAGTGGGAGATTAAAAGTAGTATGCACACAAGCCAATCATGTTTGATGATAAAGCATATACTTTGTAACAATCTTATTCATTTATTAATAAAAAGTATTAATTTATTAAAGGCTTTTAATTATCTACATGATGCTATTTTATAATATGTGATAAACCCATAGTTTTAAGCAATGCTTTTAGAATAATGATGATGATCATTCTAATGAGATCTAAATTCTTAAAAAGCTTAAAACTAAAATAGTTCCCAATCATTGGATTACTAAATTGGGGATTAGTGAATCAGGATAGATTGGTACATCGTTGCTTTTGCTCATTGGATGAGGATGATTGATCCCATGATCATTTGTGTGGAGACACTAAAGCAAGTATGTAGGTGCTTATTAGAGAATAAGTTCATCGAGCGTGGCTCGCTAAGGAATACCTAATGGAGTTTTACTTGCTGTCAATAGGAATTCTGTAGTGATAGTAGTCTACAAGTGATCCTTGGACTTGAGATCATCATAGTATCTTGTGTATGATGAGTTATACTTTGACTTATTCCTTAAGACCCTTAGGGTATATCAAAGGGTATGCTTGGGTATAATAAGTTGTACATGAAGATAATGTATGATCAATAAAGAATCTACCACTTTATTAAAAAAAGAGAAATGCCCTATGTGATTCGATAAATGACAACCCAAGAGTCCTTGGTTAAGCGAGAATGAAATTAGAAAGGATTTTCTAATTTGCATTATTTGGAGTTGTGCATTTAAGAGTCGAAATACATATAATTAAATAAAATAAGACTTGACAGTAATTCCATGTCTTATATTTAATTGGGACATTGTATGGTGGAAGGATTGAATTGTACGGTAACTATTTACTCAAAGGTTCTTTTATGATTAATGTTGAAATCTATATTATCCGGAAAGTCGTTGATCATTGGGAGGCTTATCCCTATTGTAGAATAAATATTATTTATTTAAATAAATTAATTGTTTAATTTATTTATTTAAATAAGATTAGAATTGTTCTAATTGATTTATTCACAACCTAGGTTTAATATGAAGAACCTAAAGGGTCACACCATAAAAGGAAGAATAATTATTTAAGAAGTTAATGGCATAATCGTAATAATATGTTAAGTATATTTAATTTAATCTATGGTGATAGAATAAATTAAATAGCTTAATATTTATTATTTAATATTTTAGAAATATTAAATATAAATTAATAAGAGGAGTCTTATTCATATTATTACAATTATTAATATTTTAATTTCTAAAAAGTTTAGGAATTAATTTAATATAAGTACTCTCATTTATTCCTAATAGGATTAGGAGGGAAAATTAATTAAAGGAGTTTAATTAATTATCCCTAATAAGATTAGGGAGCCCATTTAATTAAAAGAGTTTAATTAAAATAGTTAATCATAAAGTTCACATAGAAAATAGGAACTGAAAGACATGCCTTGATTGTTGTTTACCAATAAAAGTTTAATAGCTTACAGCTATCTGCACTTCGCGTGCCCTACACAATTATATAATCATGCACATCAACAATTAGTCACATAGCAACACATAGTAGTTTTAATGTAAACTTTACTCTATATCTCATAACCCTTCCTATTATCAATACACAATGTTCAATTTGATTGTATTAACTTTCGACTTATATCTCACTATATTTCTTCTTAGGTCACTCCCGAAGTTCATTCAAGTGTTTAATTCTTGCTAGGAATCATTATTGGTTTTATATTAACCCTATTTCATATCTTATAATATTCATTTCATTTGGCTGAAAACACTTTTTATGTTCGTTAACATTTGTCACGGCGTTTCAACTTTCATTTGTCACATGCCCAATTTGTCTCTCTTGTGTATGCATAGTATGCTTATACAACTTATCTAATACAATATTTATTAATTTTAAGCATCATTATATTTACTAACATTCATGTTTTATAACTTAGAACAAACATCTTTTATCGTCAGTAGCACTACACTTGCATACGTGCATGCCCGACGCCCTCCGATTATCCCCAAAAATATAATAGTCCTACAGATGACCATTTTAACCCATGTTCCTGGCCTAAAATTGAAAAACTTAAATAATAAAGGTTTTAGGTCTATTCGTTCTCGTTCAGGATCATCTTGAATTGCCTCAAACAAAGTTTGTATGAAAAGGTTATGCGTATTTTACTAAAATAGGTCAAAAAATATCATCGTGACACACTTTAGGCGCTTGATTGTTTCTACCAATTAAATTTAAGCACAAGATGAAGTTGTGCCCTAGAGGCGATTTCGTCCCCAAATGACTTAGGGCACAACATAACTACGCCCGTTAGCAGAAACGGGACTCTGAAGTTCATTATTCTCGCAATTTTTGAACTTTTTTCTCCTTCTAATCTTCATAACTTGAGTTATACAAATCCAAATTAGTCCGTTTTCGATTCTATAGATTTTTAATTCATAGAACTACAACATACTAGAATTATAACAATTTATAGAAACACTAACAAGCCTAAATCTTGACCCAAAACTCATGTTAATACTAAACTTTCATGTTTTAACATGTTTAGTGAATTCATTCACTACGAATTCGTTTCTTAACCAAATTGATTAATTCAACTTGCATTCTTTTCGTTTCTTATCGTATTAACATTGTAACAATCCAGAATTTTAATGATAATTTTTAAATATTTATTGGGTTATATAAATATTTAATGGATGTGGTTATTGTTGAATAAATATTTAATTTGATTTGACTTGATTGGTTAATGTATTTGTTAAGTAAATAATTAAGGAGCTAAGAAAATTAGTTGTTATGAGATAATATTCTAATTTAATTTAATAATTAAGTTATAGAGTTTATAATGATTAAATGATTTATTCAATAAATTGTTATTAGAATTTATTAAATTAAGTATGAAAACTTAATTAAATAAAGTGTGATAAATAACTATATTATAAAAGAGTTATTAAAATAAATTAAAAGAGTTTAATTTAGTTTTGCCAAACAAGGCTTAAATATATAAAGTCTTTAATTTTTAAAGAGTTTTGCCAAATGGAGCCTTATGTCTTTTGGATTTTTAAAATTTAAATTATTAATAAAATATAAATAAAATATATTTATACGTTATATTGGTAACTGATAGTATTTATTAGGTTTATAATGACCATATGCGTTTCTTTTATTTTACATTGGCTTATCAGTTTTAGAGTACGCATAGATTATTCGTGGGATTTTTTTTAGTTTACGTATTTGTCTAAACTTAAGCCTAAGAAAGAAAAAGAAAAATTCAGAGAGTTTTGAGAGAGTCTGAGAGAAAAGCAAGAGAGACTTCCTGAGACTTTCAAATAGTCGTCTGTGGTGTTTAACAAAGATTGTCTGAGCAAATTGAAGGTATGTTTTTACTACATATGTTTTACGCCAAATTTACTTTGAATTTGATTATCTGTGTTTCTAAATTTGACTGTTGTATAAAAATTCTTTACAAAAAGTGTCTGTAATCCATATGTTTTACTAATTGATTATAGAATCATGTGTTTTGGTAATAACTAGCATAGATATATGACTGTAGTTTACATGTACGTTCAAAAAATAAGAAAAATGGTTTTACAATGATTACATGTACATGAACATGTTTTGTAGGATAACAAAGTTAGTATGTGATTGTATGCTAATTGTGAAATTGAACCTTATGTATGTTAATTGGGTAATAACTTAATGAGAACGTAGTTCAAAGGAATGAATTCGTAATTGTGGTTTACAGTGTTAAACCTTGTAAAACAACGTCAACAATGGAGTTTTGTTTTAAAATAGTGTTTCAAGGATTTAACTTCTCTAAAATTATTGTTTAAGTTGTGCTAAATTAGTATATGTATGCTTGTTAATGATTTACATAAATTATATATGTTAAATTAGCTGCTAGAAGGCATTAAACCGTTAAGAATTGTTGTGTTACATTTCTTCGTATGCGGTTTCAGAAGTTTAAAGCCTTCGGCGCCAAAAATCGAAGTCGCAATTTCGTAACTCCACATCGCAATGCCAAAATTAGTGCCACAAAGGCCAATTTTTGCGTTCAGAACGCCATCGCTCGACTTAGTTCTCGCTACCGGTAGCGGAATAGTAGTCTGGGTCGAATAGTTTTGACCTCCTGTAGTAAAATGGCCATAACGTTTTCATACAAACTCTGATTGAGGTGATTCAAGATGATTCCGAACGAGGACGAATATGCCTATAACTTTTATTCTTTAAGGGTTTCAATTGGAAATCATTATGAAGAGTCAAATTGTCCATCTTTAGGACTATTAAGTATTTGGAGCCAATCGGAGAGCGTCGGGATGCGCGAATGCAAGTGCAATCCTTGGTGTATTAGTATAACCTAATAATAACATGTTGGACATGTAATAGGATGTTGTATCAAGTTGTTAATGTGTATGTGGTGCAATGACATGATCACTTAAGTAGTTGCAATAAAGCTAGAAAGTAATGTTCATGAAAAGATGTGATGTTGTTTAAACTTAAACTTAGTTAGTAGCTATACTAAAAGTAAGAAAGCAACTCATGAAGGTAATGTTAATGTAGCTAATGCGTATTGTCAATACATTTGGTATGTGTAGGACTTGTGGTGAACGTGAGTAGTGATTGTTTAACCTACGCACGAGGCAAGTTCTCTAACTCTACTTTTATAATTGTGCAAGTATCTAAACTATCTTTGAGAAAGTTTTCCTAACTCTAAGCTTTCTTTGTGCAAGTTTCTTAACCCTAATTATATTATGCAAGCTCCTAAACCTTATCTCTTAATTTTGAGCCAATATTTAACCTGTTAATTAGCATGCAAATTTCTACATTCTAACACACTAATGTTGAACAAATTTTATCATTCAACTTATTATTTGTTATGCATGCTTAAGATTCAACTCCAAATAAGGTTTTAACCTTAGCTTAACATTGTTCAAGCAAGGTATGTTACATTATTCAATACTTATGCTCTTAGATTATTCCTAAAGCATGACCTTAGTACACAATGTTGATTCACTTATGAATTATTCCATAGCATAATGTTATTACAATTTTATTGAACTAATCTTTAGTTGATGTTCGTAAACTCTAAATTACCTTGAAACTTATCCAAACCAAACTTACTTTTGTGCGGACTCGTATTCTAAATGCTGAGATGAACAACCCTATTATAGGGGATACCTTATGCGTAGCGTTAAAATGTTTGTGCACAATACATTGTACGAAGGGTTGATCCCCTTAAGTACGAGGAGTCCTTATAGTCTTATGACTATTAAAGTTGAAGTTGAAAGATTACTTACAACTGTGGAAATAGTTCATGGTCTTATGACCCTCAGATATATATTTCATATTTTGATTCCAGTCTTTGGTTATCATTGTTAGAGTACTATTCAGTTTTTGATGAGCCTATTCATTGGCAGTTGTTATTATCATGTTGATTCATTGCTATATCTAGTGAGAAATTGTTTTGTTCACTCTTGCATATATATACACTCATTGCAGCTAAAGTTGAGAAGGTCGACGAACCCACAACTAGGAAAGGAAAGGGAAAAATGTACAAGTGATGAAGACTTATAATTTTATTTTATTGTTATAATGATAGACATTTATTTAATGATGTGATGTAATAATTTATTTCCGCACTGCTAGGATGTTTAAGGTTAGACAACCTTGGATGTTTTTTTGGATTTAATGAAGTAACCCTATTTAAAGGAAGGATTTATGGTTTAAATATTATTTTATTTGGGTAGATAGTATGAATGTATGGATAGTGAACACCAAATCTTGAGGGAATGAAGTACCTAGATTTGGGGGTGTCACAGGTTGGTATCAAAGCTTTAGGTTATGAACCTTAGGTGGGGAAAAGCCTTAGGAACTAACCTTTGAAAAGATAGTGATGATAAACTCTTATCGAGTTTTAAGGAAGAAGTAATAAAACACTTATGTGCTTATGTGATTATAACTTATGTGCTCGTGAGTGTCGAGTTGTAATGGTTAGTAATTAAAACTTAAAATTTGGTTGACAGGATGGCTAATGTAGGAGAATCCAGTCAGGCTGGGGAGGAAAGATCCCAGATTCCTAGAGAGGAGGAGCCTCGAGATATTCAGGTGACTTGGGAACAACTACTGCCACAGGAAACAACTCCATTGGTCACAGTGGTTGAGCGGGAGAGGTTTCCTGATGAGGATGATGAAATAGAGATGGACGAGGAGGACCTTGTTGAGCTGCCACAGTTGAATGAGGATGAGGATGACGATGAAGAAGAGCTTCCACTTAACTCAATCGACGCCCGTATGTACGACGAGGTGTATGACCATAATGTGAAACTTCAGGATACCGTCAAGGAGTTGCAAGAGATAGTAGCTGAACAACAGACCTAGATGGCACAGATGGACGACGAGATCCAAGATCGAGAGGAATGTCTGAATAACGTTGAAGAGAAACTGGTTCACATTGAAGGAGAGAACGAGCAAATGATAGCAGAGATTATAGAGTTGAAGAACAAGTTGAAATAAGAAGCTACGAAGAGAGAAAAAGCCGAAGACGCGTACGAGGAAGCTTATCAACGAGCCGGAATAGCAGAGAGAGAGACGCACAATCAAAGAGGATAGAGATGGAAGAGATGAATAACGTATTCAACACCGTGATCAATCGAGCTCAAGATCGGGTCATGTGTTATCCGATTCAGTTCGAGGCGCTGACATCGTACATTTTAGATCGCCGAACAATGACCCGAATTATGAAGGAAGAGAGTCGTAAGGCTACGCAGTATCTTAATAGGACATTGTAAGGAATGTACCTGATATGCGGTTAATGATATAATAAATAAAATGTAAATCCCGGGTATTATATAACTAATGGGATAGATAATGATGAAGTAATCCTGCAACTTTTGAAGTTCAAGAAAGTAATGTAAATAGCAGTGATGTTATTGTTCTTCTGTTATCAAAAAGATTATGAATGAATAAAAGTTATTATTTTATTTAATTACAGAGTGTTATGTGATATGTGATTATTCCTTTTATGGGGGAAAGTTAAGTAGAAATTACTTAAAAGAGTTGAGTAATAATCTAATGAGTGTATTTTTTTAACAGAACATGCCTCCAAGACGTCAACCACCCCGACAGAGAACCACTAAAGGAACCAATAACAATAATGTTGAAGTTAACCCCGTTCAACAACTAGTGACGTTACTAACAAGAGCGTTGCAGAATCAACCTCAGAATCAAGGTACAAAGTTTAAGGATTTCAAGGCGGTTGGACCACCAGAATTCTGTGGGTCCATGAATCCAGTTCAGGCACAGACCTGGGTCATGGAGATAGAGAAAGTGTTCGATGTTGCCAGAGTAGGGGAGGATCAGAAGACTGCTATTGCAACATTCATGTTGAAAGTAGAAGTTAGTTATTGGTGGTAGGCCAATAAAACCCGAGGAGGTCAAGGATTATGACTTGGGAAAGGTTTAAGGAGATATTCTTCAAGACCTATTTTCCAAAAAGTTCAAAGAGTCAACTAGAAGTGCAGTTTTTAGAACTAAAGCAGGGAACGATGTCAGTGTCTGAGTATGCCACAAGATTCAATGAGTTGGCGAGGTTTGCGCCATATCAAGTCAGCACAGACGAACACAAGGTGAAGAGGTTTGAGTAGGGACTAAAGCCCTGGTTGTACAGTAGGGTCTCCCTGTTCCAGCTAAAGACATTTGCAGCAGTAATGGAGAAGGCAATTCTCGCTGAAAGTGGGGGCGAGGCTATAACTAAGTTCAACCAAGAGTAGAGGAAGAAGAAAAATGAAGGTGAAGCTAAAAATGGTAGAGGTAGTACGGTGGAAACAGCAACAACAATCTAAAGAGGAAATGGGCTCGAAATGTGAGTGTTGGAAGCCAGCAGGGTAACCCGTAAAATAAGAAATTCGAAGCATGTGCTACATGCGAGAAGTTTCATAAGGGTGTGTGTTTGATGGGGAAGCGAGTATGCTTCAACTATGGCCAGGAGGGTCACATCGCCCAAAATTGCACTCAATCTAAGAAGAATGTTTGTTTCACGTGCGGGTCCAAGGATCACTTTGCTCGTGAATGCCCTAAGAAGAAGGCTAGAGAGATAGCAAGAAACAATGGAGGTAGTAGTGGAGGTACATGGGCCATTGTTGGACCAACAGCATCAAACAAACCCACATCCAGGACCTTCAACATAACTGTGCAAGATGTTGTACAATCAAAAGATGTCGTGTCAGGTATTATCCCAATAAACGATATAAATGCATATGTATTATTTGATTCGAGTGCTACTTGCTCATTTATATCTGATGAATTTGCTAAGAGGTTAGAAATACCTAGTGAAGAGTTGAATTTCCCTTTAAACATAGAAATTGCGAATAGGGAGGTAATTCCTGTTAGATTCGTATACAAGAACTATAGGATGAATATAAAGGGGAATGTTATGAAAGCAGATTTAATCCCGATAAAACTTGGAGAGTTTGACGTGATATTGGGAATAGATTGGCTATTAAATTATGGAGCGATAATTGACTGCCAAAAGAAGTGTGTAAACCCTATGACTCCGTCAAAGGTAGTTTTTCATGGTAGCAAATCGCCTAGACAAATGAGATGTCTGACGATGATGCAGGCCAAGAAGTTGTTGAGTCAGGGCTGTGTAGGATATTTAGGCTACATAGTCGATACTCAAAAGGAGAAGGGTGTAAAAATAGAGGAGATACCAGTGGTTAGGGAATTCATGGATGTGTTTCCGGAAGATTTGCCAGGACTTCCGCCTGACCGAAAGATCGAATTCGTGATCGACTTAGCGCCAGGAACCGCTCCAATATCGAAGGCCCCGTATAGAATGCCTCCGGTAGAGATGAAAGAACTAATGGTACAACTGCAAGAACTATTAGATAAGAATTATATTCAACCGAGCGTATCACCGTGGGGAGCACCGGTGTTATTCGTGAAGAAGAAGGATGGGTCAATGCGTCTTTACATTGATTACAGGGAATTAAACAAAGTCACTATTAAAAACATGTATCCATTGCCAAGAATAGATGACTTGTTTGATCAATTGAAGGGTGAGAGATATTTCTCAAAAATAGATTTGAGGAGTGGGTATCACCAACTGAAAGTGAGGAAGGAAGATGTGTCGAAGACGGCATTCCGAACTCGGTATGGAAATTACAAATTTTTGGTGATGTCTTTTGGTTTGACAAACGCCCTTGCATCGTTCATGGATTTAATGATTAGGGTGTTTAAACCATGTTTAGACAAGTTTGTGGTGGTATTTATCGATGATATTTTGGTGTACTCCAAAACTCAAGAAGAACACGTGGAACACTTACGTCTGACATTGGAGACGTTAAGAAAGGAAAAGTTGTACTTGAAATTCTCTAAATGTGAATTTTGGCTGGAACGTGTACAATTTCTTGGTCATGTAATTGACAAGGATGGAATTTCAGTGGATCCATCAAAAGTTGAAGCTATGATAAATTGGGAACAACCAAGAACTCCATCAGAAGTGAGAAGTTTCTTGGGATTGGCAGGCTATTATAGACGGTTTATCCAAGATTGTCACTCCGTTGACGAATTTGATGAGAAAATCTGTAAAATTTGTTTGGATGGAGAAATGTGGAGAGAGTTTTACAGAATTGAAGAAGAAGCTCAGTGTGGCACCTGTGTTGTCATTACCAGATAATACATGAAATTTTGTGGTGTATAGTAATGTTTCACACAAAGGATTAGGTTGTGTCCTTATGCAGAATGACAAAGTTATTACATATGCATCAAGGAAGTTGAAAGACTACGAGAAAGGATATTTGACTCATGATTTAGAGTTGGCGGCAGTGGTGTTTGCGCTAAAAATATGGAGACACTATCTCTGTGGAGAAAAATGTGAGATCTACACAGACCATAAGAGTCTGAAGTATATTTTCACACAGAAGGACCTGAACATGCGTCAAAGGAGATGGATGGAATTGATAAAAGATTACGATTGTGAGATCTTTTATCATCCATGCAAAGAAAACGTGGTTGTCGATGCCTTGAGTAGGAAAGGCAGAGAAAAGTTGATGTTCTTAACTGATAAGGAGGAGCTCATTTCAGCAATGGCAAGATTAGAGTTGGAAATCAAATTTCTAAAAGAATCTGACAAAAAATTGTACCAGATGGAAGCTAGTTCAAATGTGGTGGACAAGGTGAAGAACGCTCAACTACAAGATGAAGAATGCAATAAAATAAAGAAAAGCATGGTCGAAGATAAAGAAGTGAAGTATAAAGTTGATACGAAAGGAATGCTAAGATTCGATGGACGAATTTGGGTTCCAACAGTATAAGATATTAAAGAGGAAATCTTGGCAGAAGCTTATAGCTTAAGATATTCGATTCATCCGGGAAGTACAAAGATGTATCAAGATTTGCGGCGACATTTTTGGTGGCCAAATATGAAAAGAGACATTGCAGAATGCGTTGCAAAGTGCTTAACATGTCAAAGAGTGAAGGTAGAGCATCAAAGGCCAAGCGGATTACTTCAACCATTAGAAATACCGGAATGGAAATGGGAGCATATCATAATGGATTTTGTGGTAGGTCTTCCAATGACTCAGAAAGGATACGATGCAATATGGGTGATAGTGGACAGATTGACAAAATCTGCACACTTTTTGCCAATAAATATCTGATTTAATCTTGATCAGCTGGCAAAGCTATACGTTAAAGAGATCGTCTCAAGACATGGAGTTCCAATATCAATAGTGTCAAATCGAGACCCGAGGTTCATATCAAATTTCTGGAAGAATTCAAGAATGCATGGGAATGCAATTGAAGATGAGTACGGCATATCATCCGCAAACTAATGGGTAGAGCGAATGAAAAATCCAGACGTTAGAAGATATGCTGAGAGCATGCATCATAGATTTCAAAGGGATCTGAGATGAACATTTACCATTGCTAGAATTTGCCTACAACAATAGTTACCACGCAAGCATCGGCATGCCGCCTTACGAAGCATTGTACCGCAGAAAGTGCGAACTCCTTTGTCTTTAGGATGAAGTCGTTGAACGCCATTCGTTAGGACCAGAATCGCATACGGAAAATTGATGAGGTTGTTAAACTCATCAGAGAAAGACTAGTAGTTACTCAAGATCGACAGAAGAAATATGCTGATCAACACAGGCAGAATCGTGAATTGGAAGTAGGAAATTTTGTGTTCTTAAAAGTTTCTACTTGGAAGGGGAAAATCCATTTTGGTAAAAAGGGAAAAGCGAGCAAGAGATTATGATTTATTTGAGTTGTGATTCTCGGGGATGTAATCCTTGTAAGGAGGGAAGGATGTAACAATCCGTAATTTTAATGATAATTTTAAATATTTATTGGGTTATATAAATATTTAATGGATGTGGTTATTGTTGAATAAATATTTAATTTGATTTGACTTGATTGGTTAATTATTTGTTAAGTAAATAATTAAGGAGCTAAGAAAATTAATTATTATGAGATAATATTCTAATTTAATTTAATAATTAAGTTAGAGAGTTTATAATGATTAAATGATTTATTATAATGTTATTTAATTTAATTTAGTATGTAAATTAATTAAATAAAGTGACCATATAACTATATTATAAATGGTTTATTAAAATAAATTAAAAGAGTTTAATTTAGTTTTGCCAAACAAGGCTTAAATATATTAAGTCTTTAATTTTTAAAAAGTTTTGCCAAACAAAGCCTTATGGCTTTTGGATTTTAAATTTTGAAATTAATAATATAAATTAAATAAACAAAATATAAATATATATATATATATTGGTAATCGATAATTTATTAAGGCAATTATAAGACCGTCGTGTTTTAGGCGTTTTTAAATCGCTTGTTGGTTTGATTTTTTACGTAAAGATTATTTGGATTATTTGGCATAGTTTTAAGAAGGAAAAGAGAAACTTAAGAGAGAGTTAAAGAGAAATTGAGAGAGACCGAGAGAGAGTTGAGAGGAGAAAGGTTTGGTGAGAGAAAAGCAAACAGAGACTTCTTAACAAGATTTCTTAAGCAACAAAAGGTATGTTACATAACCTTAACATATAGATTTATGTTTATAATTTCTAGGTATGTTTATGTTCTTGAATTTTGTTTGTGTATAAAGCTTTTACAAAATTTGATAAACCATGTTTTTATAATTGATTAGGAAATTATAAAATTTTAACAAAAATTGTTATATAAGCATATATATATATATATATTGATTATAGAATGTGTGTGTGTGTGTGTGTGTGTGTAGCATATATATATATATATATAGTTTATATGCTAAATTAAAAAATAAGAAAAAATTTGGTTTTACAGTGATTACATGTACATGAACATGTTTTGTAGGATAACAAAATTAGTATGTGATTGTATGCTAATTGTGAAATTGAACCTTATGTATGTTAATTGGGTAAGAACTTAATGAGAACGTAGTTCAAAGGAATGAATTTGTTGGATAATTGGGGTTTTTTGTTAAACCTTGTAAAACAACGTCAACAATGGAGTTTTGTTTTTAAAATAGTGTTTCAAGGATTTAACTTCTCTAAAATTATTGTTTTAGTTGTCTTAAATTAGTATATGTATGATAAGTAAATGTTAATGATTTACATTATTATATATGTTTAATTAGATGTTTGTTAGAAGCCATTAAAATTTAGTTATTGATTCTTCTGTTTCTTCGTAAGTTTTGCGACTTTTTATGTAAGTTTCGATGCCTTAGGGCCAAAAATCAAAAAAATCGAGTCGCGACCCGAACTCCATGCCTAACACCGAAAAAATCGCCCCAAAGGCCAATTTTGCTTTGAGTGCCACCGTTCTCGACTTAGTTCTTGCGCCCAAAGAACGGAATAGTAATACAGGTTAGACGGTTTTGACCTCCAGTAGTAAAATGGCCATAACCTTTTCATCTCTAAACTCGATTGAGGTGATTCAAGATGATTCGGAACGAGGACGAATAGACCTATAACTTTTATTCTTTAAGGTTTTCAATTTGAAATCATTATGAAGGGTCAAAATGGCCATCTTTAGGACTATTGTGTATTTGGAGCCAATCGGAGGGCGTCGGGATGCGCGAATGCAAGTGCAATCCTTTGTGTATTAGTATAACCTAATGATAACATGTTGGACATGTAATAGGATGTTGTATCAAGTTGTTAATGTGTATGTGGTGCAATGACATGATCACTTAAGTAGTTGTAATAAAGCTAAAAAGTAATGTTCATGAAAAGATGTGATGTTGTTTAAACTTAAACTTAGTTAGTAGCTATACTAAAAGTAAGAAAGCAACTCATGAAGGTAATGTTAGTGTAACTAATGTGTATTGTCAATACATATGGTATGTGTAGGACTTGTGGTGAACGTGAGTAGTGATTGTTTAACCTACGCACGAGGCAAGTTCTCTAACTCTACTTTTATAATTGTGCAAGTATCTAAACTATCTTTGAGCAAGTTTTCCTAACTCTAAGCTTTCTTTGTGCAAGTTTCTTAACCCTAATTATATTATGCAAGCTCCTAAACCTTATCTCTTAATTTTGAGCCAATCTTTAACTTGTTAATTAGCATGCAAATTTCTACATTCTAACACACTAATGTTGAACAAGTTTTATCATTCAACTTATTATTTGTTATGCATGCTTAAGATTCAACTCTAAATAAGGTTTTAACCTTAGCTTAACATTGTTCAAAGCAAGGTATGTTACATTATTCAATACTTATGCTCTTAGATTATTCCTAAAGCATGACCTTAGTACACAATGTTGATTCACTTATGAATTATTCCATAGCATAATGTTATTACAATTTTATTCAACTAATCCTTAGTTGATGTTAAGTAAACTCTAAATTACCTTGAAACTTATCCAAACCAAACTTACTTTTTAGTGCGGACTCGTATTCTAAATCTTTGAGATGAACAACCCTATTATAGGGGATAACTTACGCGTAAGCGTTAAAATGTTTGTGCACAATACATTATACGAAGGGTTGATCCCCTAAGCACGAGGAGTCCTTATAGTCTTTGATTTATTAAAGTTGGAGTTGAAAGATTACTATTTGTGGACATAGTTCATGGTCTTATGACCCTCAGATATATATTCCATATTTTGATTCCAGTCTTTGGTTATCATTGATAGAGTACTATTCAGTTTTGATGAGCCTATTCATTGGTAGTTGTTATTATCATGTTGATTCATTGCTATATCTAGTGAGCAATTGTTTTTGTTCACTCTTGTATATATTATATATATATATACTATATATATATATATACACTAAAGTTGAGAAAAGGTGAGAAGGTTGACGAACCCACAACTAGAAAAGAAAGGGAAAAATGTACAAGTGATGAAGACTTGTAATTTTATTTTATTGTTATAATGATAGACTTTTATTTAATGATGTGATGTAATAATTTATTTCCGCACTTGCTATGATGTTTAAGGTTAGACAACCTTGGATGTTTTTTGGATTTAATGATGTAACCCTATTTAAAGGAGGATTTATGGTTTAAATATTATTTTATTTGGGTAGATAGTATGAATGTATGGATAGTGAACACCAAATCTTGAGGGAATGAAGTACCTAGATTTGGGGGTGTCACAGGTTGGTATCAAAGCTTTAGGTTATGAACCTTAGGTGGGGAAAAGCCTTAGGAACTAACCTTTGAAAAGATAGTGATGATAAACTCTTATCGAGTTTTAAGGAAGAAGTAATAAAACACTTATGTGCTTATGTGATTATAACTTATGTGCTCGTGAGTGTCGAGTAGTAATGATTAGTAATTAAAACTTAAAATTTGGTTGGCGGGATGGCTAATGTAGGAGGATCCGGTCAAAGGCTAGGGAGGAAAGATCCCAGATGCCTAGAGAGGAGGAGCCCTCGAGATATTCAAGTGACTTGGGAACAAACTCGCCATGGGAAGCAACTCCGTTGGTCATGCGAGTGGTTGAGAAGGAGAGGTTACGATGAGGATGATGAGATAGAGGCGGATGAGGAGGACCCCGTTGAGCTGCCGGTTGAATGAGGATGAGGATGGAGAAGAAGAACTTCCACTTAACTCGATCGATGCTTGCCTCGTATATACGATGAGGTGTATGACCATAATAATGGAACTTGAGGATAGCGTCGAGAAGTTGCAAGAGATAGTAGCTGAACAACAGACCTCGATGGCACAGAAGGACGACGAGATCCAGGATCGAGAGGAACGTCTGAATAACGTTGAAGAGAAGCTGGTTCACACTGAAGGAGAAGCGAGCGAATGATAGCGAGAGATTATAGAGTTGAAGAACAAGTTGAAAAGAAGAATCTACGAAAGAGAGAAAAAGCAAGAAGGCGAAGACGCATATGATGAAGCTTATCAACGAACTAGGATAATAGCGAGAGAGAGATGCACAATCAAAGAGGATGAAGATGGAAGAGATGAATAACGTATTCAACAAGTGATCAATCGAGCTCAAGATCGGGTCATGTGTTATCCGATTCGATTCGAGGCGCTACCATCGTACATTTTAGATCGCCAAACAATGACCGAATTATGGAGGAAGAGCGTCGTAAGGCTACGCAGTATCTTAATAGGACATTGTAAGGAATGTACCTGATATGTGGTTAATGATATAATAAATAAAATGTAAATCCCGGGTATTATATAACTAATGGGATAGATGATGATGAAGTAATCCTGCAACTTTTGTAGTTCAAGAAAGAAAGTAAATAAATAGCAGTGATGTTATTGTTCTTATGTTTTCAAAAAGATTATGAATGAATAAAAGTTATTATTTTATTTAATTCAGAGTGTTATGTGATATGTGATTATTCCTTTTATGGGGTAAGTTAAGTAGAAATTACTTAAGAGAGTTGAGTAATAATCTAATGAGTGTATTTTTTAACAGAAAATGCCTCCAAGACGTCAACCACCCCGACAGAGAACCACTGAAGGAACCAATAACAATAATGTTGAAGTTAACCTCGTTCAACAACTAGTGGCGTTACTAATAGAGGCGTTTGAGAATCAACCTCGAGAATCAAGGTACAACGTTTAAGGATTTCAAGCGGTTGGACCACCATAATTTCGTGGGTCCATGAATCGATTGAGGCACGAGACACGGGTCATGGAGATAGAGAAAGTGTTCGATGTTGCGAGTAGGGAGGATCGGAAGGCGCTTTTGCAACATTCATGTTGAAAGTAGAAGCTAGTTATTGGTGGCGGAGCCAATAAAACCCGAGGAGGTCAAAGGATTATGACTTGGGAAAGGTTTAAGGAGATATTCTTGAGACCTATTTTCCAAAAAGTTGAAGAGTCGACTAGAAGTGATGTTTTTAGAACTAAAAGCGGGGAGCGATGTCGATGTCTCGAGTATGCCACAAGATTCAATGAGTTGGCGAGGTTTGCATGCCATATCAAGTCAACCTGAGACGAACGCAAGGTGAAGAGGTTTGAGCGGGGACTGAAGCCCTGGTTTATGCGAGGGTCTCCCTATTCCACTAAAGACTTTTGTAGTGATAATGGAGAAGGCAATTCTACATTGAAAGTGTGGGGCGAGGCTATAACTAAGTTCAACCAAAGAGTAGAGGAAGAAGAAAAATGAAGGTGAAGCTAAAAATGGTGGAGGTAGTAGCGGTGGAAATGGCAATGACAACAATCTAAAGAGGAAATGGAATGAAATGTGAGTGTTGGAAGCCAATGAGGTAACCAAGTAAAATAAGAAAGTTCAAGCATGTGCTACATGCGGAAAGTTTCACAAGGGTGTGTGTTTGATGGGGAAGCGAGTATGCTTCAACTATGGCCAGGAGGGTCACATCGCCCCAAATTGCACTCAATCTGAGAAGAACGTTTGCTTCACGTGCGGGTCCAAGGATCACTTTGCTCGTGAATGCCCTAAGAAGAAAGCTGGAGAGACAGCAAGAAGCAATGGAGGTAGTAGTGGAGGTACGTGGGCCATTGCTGGACCAACGACATCAAACAAACCCACAGCCAGGACCTTAACATGACTGTGCAAGATGTTGTACAATCAAAAGATGTCGTGTCAGGTATTATCCCAATCAATGATATAAATGCATATGTATTATTTGATTCGGGTGCTACTTGCTCATTTATATCTGATGAATTTGCTAAGAGGTTAGAAATACCTAGTGAAGAGTTGAATTTCACTTTAAACATAAAAATTGCGAATAGGGAGGTAATTCTGTTAGATTCAGTATACAAGAACTATAGGGTGAATATTAAGGGAATGTTATGAAAGTAGATTTAATCCCGATAAAACTTGGAGAGTTTGATGTGATATTGGGAATGGATTGGTTATTCAATTATGGGGCGATAATTGATTGCCAAAAGAAGTGTGTAAACCTTATGACTCTCGTAAAGGTAGTTTTTCATGGTAGCAAATCGCGCTAGACAAATGAGAGATGTCGAGCGATGATGCGAAGCTAAGAAGTTGTTGAGTAAAGGTTGTGTAGGATATTTAGCTTACATAGTCGATACTAAAAAGGAGAAGGGTGTGAAATTGGAGGAAATACCGGTGGTTAGGGAATTCGTGGATGTGTTTTTAGGAAGATTTTCCGGGACTTTCACCTAACGTGAGAAGATCGAATTCGTGATCGACTTAGCGCCGAGAACCGCTCGATATCGAAGGCCCCGTATAGAATGGCTCTCGGTAGAGATGAAAGAACTAATGGTACAATTTGCAAGAACTATTAGATAAGAAGTACATTCAATCGAAGCGTATCACCGTAGGGGAACACCGGTGTTATTCGTGAAGAAGAAGGATGGGTCAATGCGTCTTTGCATTGATTATAGAGGAATTAAACAAAGTCACTATTTAAAACAAATATCCATTGCCAAGAATAGATGACTTGTTTGATCAATTGAAGGTGCTAGATATTTCTCAAAAATAGATTTGAGAAGTGGGTATCACCAATTGAAAGTGAGGAAGGAGGATGTGTCGAAGGCGGCATTAGAACTCGGTATGGACATTACAAATTTTTGGTGATGTCTTTTGGTTTGACAAACGCCCTGCAGATTCATGGATTTGATGATTAGGTGTTTAAACCATTTTAGACAAGTTTGTGGTGGTATTTATCGATGATATTTTGGTGTACTCCAAAACTCAAGAAGAAGAACACGTGGAACACTTACATCTCGACATTGGAGGCGTTAAGAAAAGAAAAGTTATACGTGAAATTCTCTAAATGTGAATTTTGGTTTGAACGTGTACAATTTCTTGGGCATGTAATTGATAAGGATGGAATTTTGTGGATCCATCAAAAGTTGAAGCTATGATAAATTGGGAACAACCAAGAACTCCATCGAAGTGAGAAGTTTCTTGGGATGGCGAGGTTATTATATACGATTTATCCAAGATTTCTCCAAGATTGCCACTCGTTGACAAATTTGATGAGAAAATCATAAAATTTGTTTGGATGGAGAAATGTGAGAGAGTTTTCAAGAATTGAAGAAGAAGCTCAATGTGTGGCTTTGTGTTGTCATTACCGGATAATATATAGGAAATTTTGTGGTGTATAGTGATGTTTCACACAAAGGATTAGGTTGTGTCCTTATGCGAGAAGCGACAAAGTTATTGCATATGCATCAAGGAAGTTGAAAGACTACGAGAAAGGATATCGACTCATGATTTAGAGTTGGCGGCGGTAGTGTTTTGCTTTAAAAATATGGAGACACTATCTCTGTGGAGAAAAATGTGAGATCTACACAGACCATAAGAGTCTCAAGTATATTTTCACACAGAAGGACTTGAACATCGTCAAAGGAGATGGATGGAATTGATAAAAGATTACGATTGTGAGATCTTTTATCATCCGGCAAAAAAATGTGGTTGTGAGATGCCTTGAGTAGGAAAAGCAGAGAAAAGTTGATGTTGTTAACCGATAAGGAGGAGCTCATTTCAACAATGGCAAGATTAGAGTTGGAAATCAAATTTCAAAAGAATCGATGAAAAATTGTACGGATGGAAGCTAGTTCAACTGTGGTGGACAAAGTGAAGAACGCTCAACTACAAGATGAAGAATGCTGGAAAAATAAAAGAAAGTGGTTGAAGTAAAGAAGTGAAGTACAAAAGTTGATGAGGAATGCTAAGATTCGAGGGACAAATTTGGTTTCAATGATATAAGATATTAAAGAAGACATCTTGGTGAGAAGCTCATAGCTCAAGATATTCGATTCATCCGGAAAGAATGAAGATGTATCAAGATTTGCGGTGACATTTTGGTGGCCAAATATGAAAAGAGACGTTCTGAGAATCGCGTTGCAAAGTGCTTAACATGTCGAAAGAGTGAAGGTAGAAGCATCAAAGGCCAAGCGGATTACTTCAACCATTAGAAATACGGAATGGAAATGGGAGCATATCATAATGGATTTTGTGGTAGGTCTTCCAACGACTCGAGAAAGGATACGATGCGATATGGGTGATAGTGGGATGATTGACAAAATCGCACACTTTTTGCCGATAAAGATTAGATTTAATCTTGATCGGTGGCGAAATTATATCGTTAAAGAGAT
This sequence comes from Panax quinquefolius, assembly GCA_020205615.1. Lineage (NCBI taxonomy): Eukaryota > Viridiplantae > Streptophyta > Magnoliopsida > Apiales > Araliaceae > Panax > Panax quinquefolius. Next base: position 1,520,811 of record JAINUW010000585.1, read on the forward strand.
CGTCTCGAGACATGGAGTTCAATATCAATAGTGTCAAATCGAGACCCGAGGTTCACATCAAATTTTGGAAGAATTATAAGAATGCATGGGAATGCAATTGAAGATGAGTACAACATATCATCCAAAACTAATGGACAAAGCGAACGAATAATCCAGACGTTGGAAGATATTCTGAGAGCATCCATCATGAATTTTAAAGGGAGCTGGGATGAACATTTACCATTGGTGGAATTTGCCTACAACAATAGTTACCATGCAAGCATTGACATGCCGCTATACGAGGCATTATACGACAGGAAATGCAGAACTCCACTATGCTGGGATGAAGTTGGATGAACGTCAAATGCTTAGGACGAGAGCGGTACAATGAAATTGATGAGGTTGTTAAACTCATCAGAGAAAGACTAGTAGTTACTCAAGATCGACAGAAGAAATATGCTGATCAACACAGGCAGAATCGTGAATTGGAAGCAGGAAATTTTGTGTTCTTAAAAGTTTCTACTTGGAAGGGGAAAATCCATTTTGGTAAAAAGGGAAAACTGAGCCCGAGATTTATTGGACCTTTCGAGGTGCTGCAAAAAGTAGGAGAAGTGGCTTATGAGGTAGCTCTACCTCTAGAGTTGGAATACATTCATAATGTTTTTCATGTTTTGATATTCTGACCAGTATAAACCCGATTACAAGCATGTGATAGAGTATGAACCTTTCTGATTCGATAAAGATTTGTCTTATGAAGAGGTTTCTATCCGGATAGTTAGTGAGGAAAGAACAAGTGCTCAAGAATAAAGTGATACTTTTTGTGAAGGTGATATGGAGAAACACTGATGTCGAAGAGGCTACGTGGGAACTCGAAAGTCGAAATGATGAAGAATTACCACGAGTTATTTGTTTAATATATGTCTTGATTACGGGGACAAAATCTTTGTAAGTAAGGAAGAATGTGACGAATGATTTATTTGAGTTGTGATTTTCGGGGATGAGAATCCTTATAAGGAGGAAGGATGTAACAATCCGAAATTTTAATGATAATTTTAAATATTTATTGGGTTATATAAATATTTAATGGATGTGGTTATTGTTGAATAAATATTTAATTTGATTTGACTTGATTGGTTAATTATTTGTTAAGTAAATAATTAAGGAGCTAAGAAAATTAATTGTTATGAGATAATATTCTAATTTAATTTAATAAATTAAGTTAGAGAGTTTATAATGATTAAATGGATTATTATAATGTTGTAATTTAATTAATTAAATTAAGTATGAAAACTAAATTAAATAAACTATAAATTATAAATAAAGATTTATTAAAATAAATTAAAGGAGTTTAATTTAGTTTTTGCCAAACAAGGCTTAAATATATTAAGTCTTTAATTTTTAAAGAGTTTTGCCAAAACAAAGCCTTATGGCTTTTGGATTTTTAATTTTGAATTATAATAATATAAATATAAATAAAAAATATATATAATATATATATATATTAATTTAGTATTTATTAATTTATTAAGGGAATTAGTGTGTTTCTTTTTTAGGCGTTTATAAATCATCGCGTTGGTTTTGATAGATTTTCGTAAATTTTTTTTGGTTTTATTTAAGCATAATCCTAAGAAGAAAAAAGAAAAATTGTAAAGAGAGTTTTCAGAGAGAATTGAGAGAGAGAGAGAGAGAGTTGAGAGGAGAAAGGTTTGGTGAGACTTTCAAATAGTCGCACGTTGTTTTTAACAAAGATTTCTTAGCAAAAAAAAGGTATGTTATATAACCTTAATATATATGATTTATTTTGTAATTTCTAAATTGTATGTTCTTGAATTTTATTATTATATAAAGTTTTTACAAAATTTTCATAAACCATGTTATATAATTGATTAGGAAAAAAAGTGTATTTGTAATCCATATATATATTTATATATATATATATATATAGAATCATGTGTGTGTGTGTGTGTAGTGTATTATATATATATATATAGAATTACATATATAACGTTAAAAAAATAAGAAAAATGGTTTTACGGTGATTACATGTACATGAACATGTTTTGTAGGATAACAAAATTAGTATGTGATTGTATGCTAATTGTGAAATTGAACCTTATGTATGTTAATTAGGTAAGAACTTAATGAGAACGTAGTTCAAAGGAATGAATTGTTGGATAATTGTGGTTTTGATGTTAAACCTTGTAAAACAACGTCAACAATGGAGTTGGGTTTTAAAATATGTTTCAAGGATTTAAATTTCTAAAATTATTGTTTAATTGCTGCTAAATTAGTATATGTATGATAAGTAAATGATTTACATAAATTATATAAGTTTCAATCTTAATTTAGATGTTAGAAGTATTAATTATGTTAAAATTTAGTTATTATTCATTCTTCGTGGTTGCGGTTTATGTAAGTTTTTCGATGCCTTAGGGCCAAAAATCGAAATCATGAGCCGAACTCCAAAATAGCATAACAGAAATCGCTTAATCAAAATTCACACCCAAGCGCCATTTTCATGCTATAGTGCCTTTGCTCGACTTAGTTCTCGCGCCCAATTATTTGGAATAGTAATGCAGGTCGGATAGTTTTGACCTCATAGTAGTAAAATGGCCATAACGTTTTCATATGAACTCGATTGAGGTGATTCAAGATGATTCGGAACGAGGACGAATAGACCTATAACTTTTATTCTTTAAGGTTTTCAATTTAAAAACGTTATGAAGGGTCAAAATTGCCATCTTTAGGACGGTTGTGTATTTAGAGCCAATCGGAGGGCGTCGGGATGCGCGAATGCAAGTGCAATCCTTTGTGTATTAGTATAACCTAATAATAACATGTTGGACATGTAATAGGATGTTGTATCAAGTTGTTAATGTGTATGTGGTGCAATGACATGATCACTTAAGTAGTTGCAATAAAGCTAAAAAGTAATGTTCATGAAAAGATGTGATGTTGTTTAAACTTAAACTTAGTTAGTAGCTATACTAAAAGTAAGAAATCAACTCATGAAGGTAATGTAAGTGTAGCTAATGTGTATTGTCAATACATATGGTATGTGTAGGACTTGTGGTGAATGTGAGTAATGATTGTTTAACCTACGCATGAGGCAAGTTCTCTAACTCTACTTTTATAATTGTGCAAGTATCTAAACTATCTTTGAGCAAGTTTTCCTAACTCTAAGTTTTCTTTGTGCAAGTTTCTTAACCCTTATATCGTGCAAGCTCTTAAACCTTATCTCTTGATTTTGAGCCAATATTTAACTTGTTAATTCGCATGCAAATTTCTACATTCTAACACACTAATGTTGAACAAGTTTTATCATTCAACTTATTATTTGTTACACATGCTTAAGATTCAACTCCAAATAAGGCTTTAACCTTAGCTTAACATTGTTCAAGCAAGGTATGTTACATTATTCAATACTTATGCTCTTAGATTATTCCTAAAGCATGACCTTAGTACACAATGTTGATTCACTTATGAATTATTCCATAGCATAATGTTATTACGGTTTTATTCAACTAATCCTTAGTTGATGTTAAGTAAACTCTAAATTACCTTGAAACTTATCCAAACCAAACTTACTTTAGTGCGGACTCGTATTCTAAATGCTGAGATGAACAACCCTATTATAGGGGATAACTTACGCGTAGCGTTAAAATGTTTGTGCATAATACATTGTACGAAGGGTTGATCCCCCTAAATACGAGGAGTCCTTATAGTCTTATATTTATTAAAGTTGAAGTTGAAAGATTACTACATAATTTGTGGACATAGTTCGTGGTCTTATGACCCTCGGATATATATATTCCATATTTTGATTCCGGTCTTTGGTTATCATTGATAGAGTACTATTAGGTTTTGATGAGCTATTCATTGGTAGTTGTTATTATCATGTTGATTCATTGCTATATCTAGTGAGCAATTGTTTTGCTCACTCTTGCATATATATACACTCATTGCGACTAAAGTTGAGAAGGTCGATGAACCTACTGACTAGCAAAGGAGAGAAAAAATGTACAAGTGATGAAGACTTGTAATTTTATTTTATTGTTATAATGATAGACTTTTATTTAATGATGTGATGTAATAATTTATTTTAGCACTTGTATGATGTTTAAGGTTAGACAACTTTGGGATGTTTTTTGGATTTAATGATGTAACCCTATTTAAAGGGAGGATTTATGGTTTAAATATTATTTTATTTGGGTAGATAGTATGAATGTATGGATAGTGAACACCAAATCTTGATGGGAATGAAAGTACCTAGATTTGGATTTAATTCAAACAGTGAAAACATGAACTTTTTTTATAAACACATAACTCAAGGTTGAGAGGTTATACCTTCAATTTCTTGGAGATTATCCTTGATAAAATACAGTGAATTGCTTTGGAATCACAGAAATTCTCTCTCAAGTTTTCTCAAACTTCTCTGTAAACTCTTTCTTCTCTCTTCTTCTTAGGCTTATGCCAAACCATTTTCACGTAACATAAAACCAACGTACAAAATAAACTAAACCCAAACGTCTAAAATTGACGTTTTATTAAATATAATAATGATATATCAGTTATAAAATTTAATATATTTTATTTATATTTATATTTTATTTTTATTATTTATTATAGTTCAAATTCAAAATTCAAAAGCCATAATGCTTCGTTTGGCAAAACACTTTTAAAATAAAGACTTAATATTTTTAAGTCTTGTTTGGTAAATCCATTTAAACTATTTTAATAAATCATTTATACTATAGTTTATTGTCCCACATTATTTACTTTGATTTCTATATCCAATCTTAATTAAATAAACAAAAACTAACTACCACAAAATTATAATTTTCATTATAGTTTTACTTAATAAATTAACATATCACTTTAATTACTAAATTAAATTAAAACAACATACTAGCAAACTATATAATCCTTAAATACTCTCTAATTTAGTTATTAAGTTAAATTAGAGTATTATCTCATAAATTTAATTTATCACTCTTTTATCTTAATTAAATTAATTTCTATACTCATAAATTATTTACTTACTAATAAATAATCCAACAAATATCTACCAAACATCAAACACATCAATTAAAAATATTTATTTAATTCAATAAATATTTGAAATTATAAATAAAATTCTGGATTGTTATATCCTTCCCACCTTATAAGGATTCCATCCTCGGAATCACCAAAACTCTATCTGACTCAGGTTTTCATCAAATCTCTTTAAAAAAATTTAAAAAAATTTATCGTTGAATAACTTCAACACATTACCTTAATATAGGTTTTATATTTTCTGTTACTCAGAATAATTTCTTAGACTTAACTAGATTTAAGTATTATATATTATTTGACTCGTTCATTATCTTTCTCTAAGGATCATTATCATGTACTAGATTCTCAAACTCTCAGGACATTACACAAATTTCTCGCCCATACAAGGAATCATACAACTTAGTTGCTGACATGAGTCCTCAATTGAAATCCCATATAATCCTAGTTCCATACTTACTCTATACGAATTTTGTTCAATCCATATCTTATCATTCACCACTCTTTTCTGAGTTCAAACAGTACTAATTCATAGCAACTGATACACATTAATTTTGCCATAAAATTTTCAATCATTAAATTGATCATCCTCCCTGCTATGACCTTATCAGATCACGATTTGATCTCATCGTATTATATTATGATTCATTTCTATGTTATGATCGTTTTGTTTTACGATCTCTTTTCCTCTGTATAATTTTAGTTTTTTAGACACCATCTATTCATTACTATTGTTCATCTTTATTATCAGAGTTAGGTAACTCTGGATATTTTATAACTTGTCGAGATTCGTCTTTGAATCTTATTAACACACTAACTCTATTTGAGTTAGTCTTTATCCTTATCTCTGTGGTTATTAGCCTAAGGTAACCCTACCTAAGGTTTATAACCTACATCTCTGATACCAACTGTAGCATCCCCAAATCTAGGTACTAATCACCACGAACCTGGTACACCAATTCTATAACTATTGCGGATGATATAAACATAAAGTATTTATACATTAACAATTACACTTAATCCCCAAGGTCAATAACCTTAACCTAATACACATATTCATATATTACAGGACTTACAATGTTATTTGCCTTCAATACTATTTACAATTTTAACTGTTCAATAATCCTTTCTTATAACTTGTCTTTGCCTTTGCCTATGTCCGAAGTATTCGTCCTAATCTAAAATGTTAATCATGATATAGCAAGGGTGAGCAACAAGTTTTCCCAGCAAGTTTAAGTGTAACGCCCCAGAAAATCGAACCTTTTGTAAATACTTTTATAATGAATAAAATAACATTATTTGTTATTATTATGTGTGTTAGTAAAATGAATGTCGTTCTATATTCTAGAAACGTCAGAAAGTCATAGTATTTTAACCATGTGAAGGAATTAAATTGTTTGAATTTCTAAGACGAAAATAAAAGTCTTCCGAAAAACACTATTCATCGATTTCTGCTCGGGAATTATTTTTGAACTTCCGAGAAATATGTCACGTTAAAATAACAAAGTGAGATGGATGTAATAATAATTCAAGTATAGAAAACATAATATTTCGCATACGGACTTAATTAGAGAACGTTAGGAATATCAAGCATTAAGAAGATAATGTATTGATCGTATGATACTTATGTATTGTACGAATAAATGAATACAAGTATAATACAAGTATGTATGAATGATGGTATTTCGTATATTATGAATTTGTATACGAATTAGAATACAAGAATTATACGTATATAATATGTACTAAGGCTTTAAGCCATTTGTAAATGAACTTGTGGATTATGTAGGATGTACAAGTCCAATAAGAATTGGATGTGCAAGCCCAAGTGTTTGTTAATGTATAGCCCAAAGTAAAGTAATGCAAGCCAAAGGAATAAGTTAAGCTAAGTGGATTAAAGCCCAAACGATGATCCATTGGGTAATTAGGATCCATGGGGCAACCCATGGGTGAACTTGGTGACCAAGAACTTTGTGTGGTGGGTAAGGAATTAGTGTAATGGCCAAGTTACTTAGTTGTTAAGTAAGTGAATAGTAAGGAGGTTACTTAGGAGGTGGGATGTGCTTTTGACCAAAGTGCCCTAACTTTAGAAAGCCTATAAATAGCAAGCACAAATTTCATTATTGGTTTGTTAACTTCATCTAATATAAAGTAACTTAAGTGTTAGAGAGAATAAGCACTTATAAGTAAAACTTCCATTGTTAGATTTTCAAGAAGAAGAAAGCTAGTCATCAAAGGTAAATGATCTTATGATCTTATATCTTCCATCTTTACTATTGTAGGGTGATACGAGAAGTGTAGCTTAATGAACATGTATGCTACGAACACATAAGAAATGGATAATCAATGGACTTAAGCCGTATAAGTCATGAATAAGTAATTTGAACCTAAATAAGTTATGAACTTATGATGGTCATATTTGAACTTGTATCATATTTACATAAATGAAGTTGATATGTTAATAAGATGTAAGAATATTGATTAAAGGACTTGAATCAATAATAAGTCCTAAGAAATGAAATCTTGTAGTTTATAATTTGTTAAGTTATAAACTTATGAAGAATAAGCCATAACCTAACTTAAAAACAAGTTGTTGTAATGTGTAAGTTAAGATGTCTATAGGATGAATTGAATTCATTTAGAACGATGACCAAATCCTAAGTAACGAAGTTTTGCCGGAATTCACACGATTGGAAGATAATCGTCGAATTCGTGAAATTTTTAGAATGGAAGTCGGATTTTGTGTTTGAACTCGAAAACATTGGTTTTTGATGGAGACAAGTCTTATTTGGCATTATAGAGTTGCAGGCTCAAAAATGGCCGAATTCTGACTTAGAACGAAGAAACGAGCATTGAACGTTCACGAACGTTTATCATTTTCGTTAAAAATGAACTAATAGGTGGATTTTTAGTAAACAAAGTCAAAAATACAAAATTCTTGCATGAACACGTAGAGTATGTGATTTGTGAGCTAATGGCTTTTGAATGAGCCAATTCGGACTTAAAATGATCAAGTTTGGAGTCCGGGAAGTTCATTATGCAAATAAAAAAATTTCATTGTCTAGTGCACAGAGTTTGGTGTGCGGTGGCCAACCTACAGCATAATGGTGGTGGCTGGCATTGCCAAATGCGATGCCAGACCCTCTTGATAGTCACGTGTGGTAGCGACCGATTGTGTTTTTGTGTGTGGCAGCAAGCCAAGGCCGAACTCGCTATCGCTAACCCACTCTGCAGCGCATGTTGAAAGGTAGTGACTGGCGCCACAGCGCCAGTCCTAGTGTTTGGTTAGTGAAGAAGGTTTGCAAGTATAGAATGAATGGTAACAAATTAACAAAGAAGTAAAGATTAATCTTAACATTAAAAAGCATTGTTTAAACCTTAAGTATGATACTTAAGGATTAAAGATAATCAATCGAACATTAATGAAAGAAGAATGTGAACTATATCGGCAAGCCAGGAATCACTCGTAACAAATCTAATACAGAATTAGATTGAGAAGAAGTGTAAGATTCATTAGGAACCATGCATATCTATTCATGACCTAATGTGTTATGTGATGTGATTATCAACTGTAGAGACCTTAAGGACATAACGTGAACGTGTAATAACCGTAGCAGACGTTGAAGGCAAGTATTGTAACCCTTGTTTCAGTTCAATCTGAACAAGGTTTGTGGTTCATGTATTCTTATGCATGAATTGATGTATGATGAGGTCAAAGCCAATTCTTTCGGGTAGACTTAAGATATGTTGGATTTCTTATAATCTATCAAAGTATGGTCAATGTTTTACCAAGTTATGTTGGTGTGGTTTTCAAATGAAGACTGAGTATGCTAAAATCTTTTGTTGTTAAACGACAGGCACATGAGGTTGCCACAACTTAAATGTACATACGTTTAATGAATGTAGTGTTGATCAACATAGAGTAGTATAGGCTAATCACCTTGATGCGCTCGTAAGAAATGTCAGACTTACGGACTTTGTGCCGGGATGTCCTTTTCAAAGAAAGTATGAGATGCCCAAGGTCTTAGACCGGAATTGATGTTTTACTGAATATTGTCATTATAAAACGTTTTAAAGAGAAAAAGAAGTGCTATTCTGAATTATCAATAGTACTTTATAACTATTGTTCAGTTATTGAAGATATATGATTCCTATGTTTCAAGCATGCTGTTAATTGAAATTGTCATACTTGCTGAGCTAGTTATGCTCACTCTTGCTTGAACCATATAAATGCAGCTAAGACTGAAAGTCCTGAAAGATACTCTAAGGATAAAGGAAAGGCTAAGGCAGACCGTTGAACTGTCGATTTAATAGTATAGGTTTATTATTATAATATATTTGATATTATGACAAGAACAAATGTAATGGTTATAAAGAACCTGGGGAATGTTAATATTATTTTGAATATATAGAAGACATATTCGTTCTTTTGAGATTTTTTAATTGAATGTATGTGTGAATGGTAGTACCGTGTAGCACCATCTGTCGGGTTGGAAGATACCCGGATTTGGGCGCGTTACAGGTTGGTATCAAAGCATTAGGTTATAAAACTTAAGGGGGAAATTAAAAACCTTAAGTCATAACCTTAAGAGAAGTCAAAGAAGTAAAAGAAAAAAATAACCTTATAAAAATGCATTATATATATATGTTATGTGTTTTTATTATTATATTGACATGTGCTAATCAACTTAATTATTTTGTGTAGATGTCAGGTGTAAATGGAATGTGTAGAGAAGTACAGGTAGTCAGTGAAGGATCAGTTAATCAGATAGAGTTTATTCTGAATCTCATAGCAGAAGAGCCCGAAGTAGTAGTTGTTGAGTTTGGAGACTCAAAGAGCCTAGACTTAATGTCTGTGTTTGACGGCATGATAGAAGAAGAGGTGGAGGTAGTGTCCTTTAATCCAGTAGCAATAGCAGCAGAGATGGCTTCAAGGGAGTCAATAATGTCATTATTTATGTCAGTATTGGATAGAAACATCCATTACTGTCAAGAGGTGAAGGAGCTAAAAGAAGAGCTCCAGACTGTCTTGGAGGATAAGACAGAAGTAGAGTCGATGTGGGAATAGGAACACGACGAGAGAATTTTGGCCAAGGACAAGGTCCATGAGCTGAAACAGGAGGTCGTTGAGCTCAGGGGGGAGCTAAAGACCAAAAAGTAGAAGATAGGGAGAATGTCCTATATTCATAAGAGTTCTCATGTGGACTTCCAGCAGCAAGTAGCTGACTATCTCATAGAGGCAGGGCAAATGCGGCATACTATCAGCCGTGATGTTATTGTTGGTCTGGCCACAGCAGATTTTAATAATGCCTTAAGGGTGATGTAATCTAGTAGTAGCTAGAGTAGTTTTAGATATATAAATATTGTGTATCTAGTAGTGACGTAAAACTCTCTTTTGTATATCAAATGGTAGTCTTTTGTGAATCCCAATTTTTGGAAAGCAATTGCGGGATGGTAATGTAATCAGCTTAGGCTGTGTAATGAAACGATGTAGTATTATACTACAATGAATGAATCAATATAATCCTTTTTATGGAACATATTGAGTAATGGATGTTGGAATTATTGTTTAATGTTACTAATAACTATCTAATAGGAAACGAATAATAACGAAATGTGTTGTTTATTGTAACAGAGAAATGCCGCCAAGAAGAGGCTAACGAAACCAAGGCGCTAAAGTAAATCAACCGGAAGGAGGTCCGGTTAACCCAATGCAGGAATTTGTTAATTTATTAACAGCCGCGTTTAATAGAAATGGGGCTAATATCCCCGAAAATCCAGGAGTAGCACGACCTACTACCTTCAAGAATTTTAAAAGTGTCGATCTACCGGAGTTCAAAGGAACTACGGACCCTATCGAAGCCCAAACGTGGGTGAAGGAAATCGAGAAGGCATTTGTTATAGCAAATGTCGACGAGGACCAGAAGGTTGCCTTTGCAACCTACATGATGAAGGGAGAGGCCAACTTTTGGTGGGAGGCCAACCAAGCCAGAGCTGATATTAAGAATGTTACGTGGGTGGGGTTCAAGGAGATATTCTTCGAGAACTACTTTCTCACAAGTATGCAGGGAAGGATGGAAATGCAATTTTTGAACTTGAAACAAGGGGACATGACGGTTCCCAAATATGCTGCCAAGTTTAATGAACTGGCAAGGTTTTCTCCACACTAAGTAGACACTGAGGTTAGGAAAGCACGATGGTTCGAGCAGGGCTTGAAACCCTGGCTCTATAACCGTATATCGGTGTTCCAAAGTACTACATTTGGGACTATTTCAAAGAAGGCGATAATCGCCGAAGGTGGTCGCGAGGCTCTAAGCCAGTACCACAAAGATAAGAAGAATAAGGAGAAGGTTGATGGGGGAGTAAAGATGGAAGGAGCCAGTGGGAGTGGCGAGGGATAGAAGAGGAAAGTGTTCAATTCTGGGAATACCGGAGTAAAGTAGGGAGATCCAAAGAGGAGAATGGAGGCCTGCAAGACCTGTGGGAAGACTCACTTAGGAGTCTGTCTCAAGGGGAAGGTCGTATGATACAACTGTGGATAAGAGGGGCACATTTTGCCTAACTGTCCAAGTCCGAAGAAGAACCACGGATGCTTTGTATGTGGGTCAACTAACCACATGGCAAAGAACTACCCGAAGAAGGAGACGGATGGGAATTGGGGCACTAATAGCGGTAAGTTAGCTATTAGTGGTCTAGCGTAGCCGGGTAGGCCAATGGGTCATACCTTTAATATGACAGTCCAAGATGCAGTTGCATAAGGGGACGTAGTCGCAGGTATTATTCCGATCAATGACATAAATGCTTACGTGCTATTTGATTCGGGTGCTACTTGTTCGTTTATAGCATGTGATTTTGCTAGACGATTAGGATTACTTACTGAAAAGTTGATTATACCTTTAAATATTAAGGTAGAAAATGAAGAGATAATTCCTGTAGAAGATATTTATAGGAGTTGTTGTGTAGACATACGGGGTTGTAAATTATCGGTAGATTTGATACCGATAAAGTTAGGAGAATTCGATGTAATTCTCAGAATGGATTGGTTGGTAAACCATGGGGCAATTATAGATTGTCAAAAGAAATGTGTGAATATTAGAACGTTAAGACAACCTTAAGTAGTATTTTATAGTAATAGATCGTTGGGACGTTCGTGTTGTCTAACCATGACACACACTAGGAAATTGTTAAGGAAGGGATGTGTAGGTTATCTATGCCATGTTGTTGATACCCAGAGAGTGGTAGCAACCATGGAACAAATTCCTATAGTTAAAAAATTCACGGATGTATTTCCAAGTGAATTGTCTTGTCTTCCACCTGATAGGGAAACCGAGCTTGTAATAGACATTGTGCCAAGAGTGGCACCAGTTTCCAGGGCAACGTATCGTATGGCGCCAGTGGAGATGAAGGAGTTAATGGTACAGTTGTAAGAACTGTTGGACAAGAAGTACATACAATTGAGTGTTTCACCGTGGGGAGCACCGGTATTGTTTGTAAATAAGAAGGACATATCGTTAAGACTTTGTATCGACTATAGAGAGTTGAACAAATTAACGATAAAGAATAAATACCCATTGCCAAGGATCGATGATCTCTTTGATCAGTTGAAAGGGGCTAAGTATTTTTCTAAAATAGATTTAAGAACGGGGTATCACCAGTTGAAGGTTAGGAAGGAGGATGTACCGAATACAGCATTCAGGACTCGTTATGGTCATTACGAGTTTCTGGTGATGTCATTTGGGTTAACTAATGCACCAGTTGCATTTATGGATATGATGAACAGAGTGTTCAAATAATATTTGGACATGTTCATCGTGGTATTTATTGATGATATTCTAGTCTATTCTAAGACGCCAGAAGATCATGCTGAACACCTAAGATTAGTGTTGGAGACACTAAGGAAGGAGAAGTTATATGAAAAGTTCACTAAGTGTGAGTTTTAGTTGGAAAGGTTACAGTTTTTAGGCCATGTCATTGACCATAAAGGGATTTCAGTAGATCTAGCGAAGGTGGAGGCCGTGATGAATTGGGAACAACCGAAAACACTGACTGAGGTGCAGAGTTTTCTAGGGTTAGCGAGATACTATCGAAGATTCATCTAGGATTTTTCGAAGATAGCTACTCCGTTGACTAACTTGATAAGGAAGACGGTGAAATACATGTGGACTGATAAATGCGAAGATAGTTTTCAAGAACTGAAGAAGAGGTTGAGTAAAGCACCTGTTTTGCCATTACCCGATGACATAGGAAATTTCGTAGTTTATAGTGATGCTTCGCATAGAGGACTTGGTTGTGTGCTCATGCAGCATGGCAAGGTCATTGTGTATGCATCAAAATAGTTGAAGGATTATGAGAAAGTTTACCCTACTCGTGATCTGGAACTGGCCGCAGTAGTTTTTGCTTTAAAGATATGAAGACATTATCTTTACGGAGAAAAATGTGAGATATACACGGACCATAAAAGTCTAAAATATATCTTCACACAGAAGGAGTTGAATATGAGACAGAGGAAATGGCTGGAGTTGATAAAGGATTACTACTGTGAAATCATGTATCACCCTGGAAAAGCCAATGTAGTTGACGATGCATTAAGTAGAAAGGGTCGGGAGAAGTTATCTATGTTAACGGCTCAAACTGAGTTAATAACATAGATGGCTAGGATGGAAATAGAAGTGAAGTTGCCAAGTGAATTAGGGCAAATATTATTTGCGACAGAGATTTAATCTACCATTATAGAGAGAGTCAAGGAGGTGCAGCTCAAAACTATTGAGTGTGACCGGGTAAAGGAGCGGCTAACCAATGAAAAAGATATTAAGTACAATCTTGATAACGAGGGGTTATTGAGATTTGAAGAAAAAATTTGGGTTTCGAATGAGATGGAATTAAAGGAGCAGGTATTATAAGAGGCTCATAGTTCAAGGTTCTCAATTCATCCTGGTAGTACTAAGATGTATCAAGACCTTCGATAAAAATTTTGGTGGCCGAACATTAAGAGAGAAATAGCCGAGTATGTGAGTAGGTGCTTGACTTGTCAAAAAGTTAAGGCCAAACATCAATAACCAAGTGGCTTGTTACAGTCATTGGAGATTCTGGAGTGGAAGTAGGAGCATATCACGATGGACTTTGTGGTGGGACTTCTGACTACAACGAAAGGGTATGATGCAATCTGGGTAATAGTGGACAGGTTGACGAAGTCAGCTCACTTTCTGCCAATTAGGGTAAAGTATAACTTAAACCAGTTAGCTAAACTTTATGTTAAGGAAATAATTTCCAGACATGGAATACCAATATCGATTATGTCAGATCGTGACCCACGATTCACATCGAACTTTTAGAGAAGTCTGCAAGAGCAGTTGGGGATGCAGTTAAAGTTAAGTACGACATATCATCCACAAACTGATGGACAGAGCGAGAGGACAATTCAAACATTAGAAGATATGTTGAGATCTTACGTCATGGATTTTAAGGGTAGTTAGGATAATCATCTACCATTTGTAGAGTTTGCGTATAACAATAGTTATCATGCAAGCATAGGTATGCCGCCTTACGAAGCTTTGTACGGAAGAAAGTGCATAACACTATTGTATTAGGATGAAGTGGGAGAATGCCGAATGCTAGGACCAGAATTGGTACAGTAAACAGTGGATATAGTGAAGCTAATACGAATGCGTTTAATAGCAGCTCAAGATAGATAGAAGAAATTTACAGACTCGCATCGAGAAAATAGAGAGTTTGAAGTAGGTTCTTACGTATTTCTAAAGGTATCTCCCTGGAAAGGAAAGATATGTTTTGGAAAGAAGGGAAAGTTAAGTCCAAGGTTTATAGGACCTTTTGAAGTGTTAAAACAGATAGGTGAGGTAGCTTATATGGTAGCGTTACCTCCAGACCTAGAACGAATACATAACGTATTTCACGTATCAGTATTGCATCCTTATAAGCCGGATTATAAGCACGCAATAGAGTATGAACCTATTCATATTGAGAAAGACTTAATATACGAAGAGATGTCGATTCAAATTATTGATAGAAAAGAACAAGTTCTGTGGAATAAAGTCATACCTTCCGTGAAGGTGTTATGGAAGAACCAAGATGCCGAAGAAGCAGCGTGGGAACTTGAAGAAAAGATGAAAAAGAATTAACCTAACTTGTTTGTGTAATTTTTCTTTTACGAGATTCTAGGGACAGGATCCTTATAAGGGGGAGAGAGTGTAACGCCCTAGAAAATTGAACCTTTTGTAAATACTTTTATAATAAATAAAATAATATTATTTGTTATTATTATGTGTGTTAGTAAAATGAATGTCGTTCTATAACCTAGAAACATCAAAAAGTCGTAGTATTTTAACCACGTGAAGGAATTAAAGTGTTTGAATTTCCAAGACGAAAATAAAAGCTTTCCGAGAAATTTTCTGAAAAACACTATCCATCGACTTCCGCTTAGGAATTATTTTTGAACTTCCGAGAAATACGTCACGTTAAAATAACAAAGTGAGATGGATTATGTAATAATAATTTAAGTGTGGAAATATAATATTTTGCATGCAAACTTAATTAGAGAACGTTAGGAATATCAAAATTCTTGCATGAACACGTAGAGTATGTGATTTGTGAGATAATAGCTTTTGAATGAGCCCATTCGGACTTAAAATGATCAAGTTTGGAGTCTGGGAAGTTCATTATGCAAATAAAAAAATTTCATTGTCTGGTGCACAGAGCTAGCCCATGGCCAAATTTCATGGCATAATGGTGCCACTGCAAGATGCAGTGTGCGAGGCCTAAACCCTCTTGCTGATCACACACCATGATCTTGGCCAAATGTATTATGTGTGGCATGGCAACGACAAAAACGAGTTCAGCTCGCTAACCCGCGCCATGATGCGAGTTGAAAGGTAGTGGTAATTGGCGCCACAATGGCTATAATCATAGTGTTTGGTCAGTAAAAAAGGTTTGCAAGTATAGAATGAATGGTAACAAATTAACAAAGAAGTAAAGAATAATTTTAACATTAAAAAGCATTGTTTAAACCTTAAGTATGATACTTAAGGGTTAAAGATAATCAATCGAACATTAATGAAAGAATAATGTGAACTATATCGGCAAGCCGAAATCACTAGTAACAAATCTAATACAGAATTAGATTAAAAAGAAGTGTAAGATTCATTAGGAACCATGCATATCTATTCATGACCTAATGTGTTATGTGATGTGATTATCTACTGTAGAGACCTTAAGGACATAACGTGAACGTGTAATAATCGTAGTAGATGCTGAAGGCAAGTATTCTAACCCTTGTTTCAGTTCAATCTGAACAAGCTTTGTGGTTCATGTATTCTTACGCATGAATTGATGTATGATGAGGTCAAAGCCAATTCTTTCGGCTAGACTTAAGATATGTTAGATTTCTTATAATCTATCAAAGTATGGTCAATGTTTTACCAAGTTATATTGGTGTGGTTTTCAAATGAAGATTGAGTATGCTAAAATGTTTTGTCGTTAAACAACATGCACGTGAGGTTGTCACAACTTAAACGTACATACGTTTAATGAATGTAGTATTGATCAACATAGAGTACTATAGGCTGATCACCTAGACGTGCTCGTAAGAAATGTCGGACTTACGGAATTTGTGTCGGGATGTTCTTTTCAAAGAAAGTATGAGATGCTCAAGGTCTTGGACCAGAATTGATGATTTACAGAATATTGTCATTGTAAAACGTTTTAAAGAGAAAAAGAAGTGCTATTTTGAATTATCAATAGTACTTCATAACTATTGTTCAGTTATTAAAGGTATACGATTCTAATGTTTCAATAATGTTGTTTATTGAAATTGTCATACTTGATGAGATAGTTATGCTCACTCTTGCTTGAACCATATGAATGCAACTAAGACTGAAAGTCCTGAAGGATCATCTAAGGATAAAGGAAAGACTAAGGTAGACCGTTGAACTTTCGATGTAATAGTATAGGTTTAATATTGTAATATATTTGATATTATGACAAGAACAAATGTAATGGTTATAAAGAACCTGGGGAATGTTAATATTATTTTAAATATATAGAAGACATATTCGTTCTTTTGAGGTTTTTCAATTGAATGTCTATGTGAATGGTAGTACCGTGTAGCACCATTTATCGGGTTGGAAGATACCCGAATTTGGGGGCGTCACATTAAGTTCAAAGAAAGATTTATCATGATTGAAAAGAATAAAAGCTGACAAACTTTCAACAATATAATAATTGTGAAAGAACGTGAATCAAATTTCATAATTGAATAATAGAGTTAATAATAATGACTGGCTAATAATGAACATAAACAAATTAACTGGACCAAATGGTAATGAAGGTGACCAGACTTTCATACTTGATGAACATATGCAACATGCACAACGTGCGAATCAATAATCAAAGATGTGATGTAATCAATAATGATTAATAATAAACATACTATGCAATAACAACTCGAGTTCGAGTTAGGAAACTTGTTTGTACTGTCGACTACTGCTACGCAATCTATTTTAGCTTCATCTGAAGACCTAAAATTAATAATATCGATCTCCCAATTAGAATAATATCATCACATATAATACTATTAATTACTTTTATAAAATAACCTAAACACATTACCACATAATCCTAACAGTCAATAAAACACATAAGACCCAGTATCAAGTCAAACTATTTCAGCCTGAGTTGAGTTCGGTACTATTTCGACACCATGACTACCTAATCTGATAATTATCGAGCCTATTTTCAATAAGACTCTACTTAAACGCTTTAATTTATCTTAGATAATTTATTTATTAGTCAAAACATTTTTCAATAGCTCATAATAATTTTTAGATAATTATTATCATTTATAATGATTTTTCAATCATTAATATCATTTTTATATTATTTAAATACCACATAATTCCATTATCATTAATATTTAATTAATTTCAAATATTAATGAAATACACATAATATTATAAGTTATTTATAATATCTCAAAGTATTTTTAATACCTTAATATCACCTTTAAAAGATTTTAAAGCATTTAAAACCATTATTAAATAATTGCCATTAATATTAAAATATTAATGTATTTCATGACAAAATAATAAAATTTATGTTTTATATATTAAAACATTTTAAAACCTTTAAATCATTTTTATATGATTTTTTAAAACATTAAAAATATTTTTCCATAATTTATTTAATACAATTATTAAATAAATTATTATCATTAATATTAAATTATTAATAAAATTCATACCAAAATATTAGAAGTCATTCAAAATAACTTAAAATAGTTTCTAACACTTTAATATAATGTCAAATGATTTTTTAAATATTAAAATCATTTTTGAATAATTTATTTAATATAATTATTAAATAAATTAAATATCATTAATATTTAAATAATTTAATATATTAATGAAATATATCTCAATTATTAAAAGTTTACTTTTTGTACCTTAAAATAATTTTTACAAATTAATTATAATTTTTTCATAATTATTTTTCATTTTATTCTAATTATTTAAATTAAATAATTCATTTTTATTAAATGTGTCTCTAAAAGGGCCTATCGCGACAAAACTATCACTATAGGTGTTCTTGAGCCCTCAAGAACATTCAAAAGCAGTGTTTTGGGTACATAGTTTAACCACTTGTAGATCTTTTATCTTGATGTGTTTGGGCTTGTAGGTGTATTAGTGATGTAGTATTGATATAATACTATAAGCAAAAACAAATTGCAGGGCCAAACTAGAACACATCATGAAGTTATAAGCCTTCAAAATCATGTCAAAGGTTGTTCTTCATTTTTTGGGTTACCCAGAAAATAAGAACAGTGTGAGGTGTCACTTTTAGATCTTAATAACTTGGATCCTGGGCTTACTCTAAGTGTTAAAGTGTAACACTTATGTAGTAGGTATGTCAAGGTACAAAAGTAATACACTTTTGTAGCTTAACAACATCACAACTGACAGATCTAGGCCAGTCAAAAGCTTGTCAGAACATGTTCTTGAAGAAATCTGGGTTTTTCAAAAATCTTCATCAGGCAGTTGGTCAACCCATATTTGACCATGACTATCTTTGATTCTGTTCATGATCTAGATGTTCTAGTGTAATGGATGTGTAGTCTATATGTCAGAGTATATTAATGATACACTTTCATGGCCTAAAACCTTAACAACTGCAAGATCTAAGGCCTTCAAAATGTTGTCAGACAGTTTTGGATTTCTGGGTTTTCCAGATTTTCAAACTTTGTGCTTGGTCAACCATGTTTAACCATTAATAACTTGAGATCTAGACATGGTATGGACTTGATTCCACTTCCAGTCTACTCTCTTCATGGCATAGAACATGAATGATACACTTATCCATCCTAACATCTAACATATTAAGATTTATGGCCTCTGTCATTAGGATGTCAAGGCAATATTTTTAGGGTTCATAGACGGTGTCTAAAATCCTATTTTCATGCACTTAGATGTTATGGATCTATGATGTATCATCATAGATCACTAAATAACATCTTAAAACACTAATCTAAAAAACAAAACACATACTTAACAGAAACCACAAGGATCTACAAAGAATTAGGGTTTATACCTTTTAATGCTTAATCTGGACTTCTGTCCTCTTGAATCTGATCTGGGTTAGCTAAGGATTGTTCTTAGCTTTACTTATCATTTAGTTTCACTCCTAATTTTGAATGTTTAGAGAGAGAGAATGGTCGTGGCTAATGAACATAAAAGTAAGACTTTTCTTACTTTAATTTGTTAAGTCTTGATTCAATGTTTGTATTAGTTTCTAGGTGTCAACATTTGGCTTATACAAATTGATTTGAAGCACATGTGATATCCAAAGTGATGACTCACCAAGATTTGCTAAAATCTTTTACTTAAAAGTTAAGTAAAAGGGTATTTTAGTAGTTTTGCAACTACTAAGGGTATTTTGGTAATTTCTCCTACATTTTGAAGGGTAATTTGATCTTTTTACATATATCACATAACTTTTAACCCTTAAGGTTTTATACTTAACATTAGGGTTCCCAAATTAGGGTTTTAAAACTTCCAGTTAGGATCATCAGTACAAAATCATAAAAAGACAACACTTAAAAGGTGACGTTTTTATAAAAAACATTATAGTATTTTTTTTTACAACATTTTTTAATAAAATATTGTAGATACATATGAAAAAAATATTATTTATTTATAAGAATAATTTTTAATTTTAAATAGATAACGTTTTAAAAATAAAAACGTTATCTATGTAAAAAAAAACATGGAGCAAAAAAACGGGCTTAAATGAAAATTTAAAATTAAAACACGCTGAGCATAGATATATGTCTTTCTCTCTCTTTCGCTCACAAAACCAACTTCCCTAACACCACAGAACTCTCTGTTCTCTTAGTCCGGCACCTCCACCACAGAACTCTCTTTGCTGTAACTTTTTCGTCTACGGCAACAACTGTCCTAACAAACTCCACCACCAACACCATAAATACACCGCCCATACCTCTTTTTCTTCCTCAATCGCTAACGGCACTACTTCCAAATGATACTCCCCCAAAACCCTAAGCTTCACCACGATTCTAGTGCTAGTTCTAGTAGCTTCACCCACACGTGCCTCGATAAACCCTCCGACAACGACGGAGCCATGGTGCCCTCGGCGTCGGCGGTCGCCAACGCCATTCGCAAGGCTTCAAATTCACCCGTGGAGTTCATGCAGAGGATTCAGAGGGGCAGAAATAACAAAGGAGGTCTTTTCTTCTTTTATCTAACAAAATTGTACGGAAGAGTGGCAAAAATAACAAAGGTTCGGTTTAATTTTGTGATATTCTGTTTGGATCTGAAGATGGGTCTTTAATTGTATGAAACATTTGATTGAGTTGTGGAAAGGAAGCTCTAATTAGTGAATATATTGTCGGTTAGGAGAAACTGATCCAAGAAGATATAGTGGGAGAAAATCAATTTGAAGGATCAATGGGGTCTGCAACTGAGGATATACAGGTATGCAATAAACTTTTTTTCTTTCTATATATATTTTAATTAAGGAGGGGCAGAATTATAATAGTTTCACTTGATTTTAATTATTTTAGTTGGATAAATTAGATTCTATATTTTTTATGTTTTTGTTTTAGGTGAACATCATTTATAGTTGGAAGTTTAGAAATCGCATGTCCCTGTTCCTAGGAAGTAAATAGAAGGAAAAGAAAAACTAATTTTTAAATTATTAGTTTTTGTTGAAAACAATCATAGTTGGGCAGTGGTGTGAAATCTGTTTAATCCACTGTCTGAAAATCTTCTACTATATTGATAGTAAAGGAAACAAAAGAGAGTAGTAACTCCCCAATCCTCAAAAAGGAAAAGAATAGAGCACACACCAAAAATAGAAAGGAATGGCATGGACACTTGAGTTTATATATGTTTTCCCAATTTGATGATAGAGTATAAAATTAGGTCAAATATATTATTTGGATTATGGTTTCACAGTTAAAAGATAAACTTCCAAAGTTAGACTAAATACATTGTCCATATTAGGACTGCTCTTTAGACCAGGGCTTTTGTTAGGTGGTTTGAGTTGTGTGTTATAACCTTGTTTGTTTTTTTCCTGTATGCATATCCCTGTTCGCTAATCATTACTTCTGAATGAAACTATAAATTTTGGAATCTTTTCACTATTGGATTATCTAACTTGAATTTGATGTATTTTAAAATCATTTTTTAATTGAAGATAGATGACCAAAAGTTAAAGAGACTAATATATCTCATAGAATTTGTCCTGCAAACTAAAGCGTATTCTTGCCCTTTTTAATAATAAAGCATAATGACCATACTTTCCTTAAGGACTTCTATTAAGTACTCGTTATCAAGAAAACATGTTCGTTTTCATTATCATGTTACTAACTTACTGCTAGTTGTTCTATATTTTGTAGCTAGTGCATTAACAGGTAAAGAAATGTCTATATCTAGCAGAGCTAACATATGAAGTGAACTGTCATAATTTTCCTCTTCGCTTTATTCTCTATATTTTGGTGTGTAATGGAGTGTTTTTCTAAGAAAGTGAGTTAGGGAAGGGTAGTGGGAGGTTGTTTAGCATGTTTTTGTACATCAAATCATTGCACGATCACAGAAGTTTGTAGGTTTATGCAATTTAATGATCGACGGTGAAGTATTTTTGAAGTTGTGCATTGTTGGAAAGATTGTCATGTAAATTAACATCATCCATGCTTGGAATGATAAATTTTAGTAATTCTTTTGAATATAGATATGGTTTTTACAATTAGATCATTTATATGTGATTAAAGTCTCATATGTTTATCTAAATGAATGTTCTGTTATTACAACATGCGTACCGTGATGGTCGTCTCGAGGAAGTGGTTCTGCGTCATCTTGGGGCCGAAGATGGAAATACAGTGATTGCTAAAGATATTAGCTTTGACCATTTGCTTTTCATTATATTTTCTTTTATATTTGCTTTATTCCTGACTTCCTGTGCTTTAATTGTCGAGCCCTCAATATAATTACTGGTGTTTTCAGGCTCTCTGACTTCCTCAATAGATTGCATCTAAGGTTAATCTTCCTGTTTCACTTCTGAGATTTATTCCAGGTTTTGACTTCACTTATGCCACTTAATGCACACCAATTATGCTTCCCTTGTATGTCATGTATGGTAATTGATTCTGGTGAACAATTCTTAAGAATTTATGTCAACCAGCATTTCTTTTGTACAGTTTGATCTGAACAAAACTTCTTGCAGATAAGGGCTTATAACTCAGGTTTCTGCCTTATTAGAATGTCAAGTTTGATATTATGGACAGCTCTGCTGTAGTTTCAGAGTTGTTGTTTCTATATCAATCTTACTTTGTAACATAACAAAATGTTTTTTTCTGATGGCGGAGTTGTGTGTTATATGGACTGACATGGAGCCCTGAAAATCTAGTGGGAGTTGTTCCTAAGGAATACTCTATATATCGATACATCTCTATATAGATATGTACTAATCTAATCAGCCAGTAGTTCATGAAGTCCTTGGATTATCAAAACATTGTTGAATGCTTCTTATTAATATCTTTTTTAATTTTCCTTGGGAGTTGTTGAATGTTTAATTTATTTCTGGGGATGACCATGTTATGCAATTCTAGCCAGGTAAATCTGTTCTTGAACTCTAATTAGCTTGATTTTGTTATCTATAGGAAGTTGCTATTATGGTGATGGAATTATACCCATTATAGTTTCTGATTACTTGTAGAAAAGAAAGTGCAGTTCTCTAGGTATATCTTACTGATTTTCAATTATAATTTCATTTCATTTACTTGTAGAATTTTTGTGCGTGTATTTAGAAATTTTAGACTTTAGAAAGGAAAAAGGTTTATTTAGCAATTATAGCCAAGGTTTACTTGCATAAGCATTTATACCTCTCTAGGTAAACTAATACTTGTTCACTGTTCAATGCATACACAAATAAGCGTGATGTTCTAGTTGCCATAGTTTACTTAACACTGTCTATATACTGAATTCACTTGATCTAGAAAGTGGCTGGTTCATGAGAAGCTCATCTCAGGCCTATTCACTAAACTGGATGAGCTGAGTTTGAACTGGAACTTGGTGATCTATAGTCGAAGACATATTTTTCCAATTCAGAGTGATGATTTTGTCGGACCTTTTGATTTCGTACCTTTTGAACTACTTTCAATGCCTTTTGTCTTCTTTGTCTGCACTGCCATTTATTTTTGTTCTCTCGAGTTTCAATCCATCTCAAAGTGTTATTGAGGTTAATTTATTTCGGTTATTCAAGGTTTAACAAATGATTTGCATTTTTCTAGATACAGAAGAAATTTTATTAGAACAGAGAAACCAAGAAAGCATGCAAAAGAGGAGGATTAGTGGTTAAATACACAGCTTTCAAGGCAGGGCAGCAAGTGAGGCCATTTGTTTATATTATTACCCATGTTGTTCTAATATCTAGATATTTTCTCTGCAATCATGTGGTTCATGAGTCAAGTAGCAACGAAGATAACATAGCGAAACCCATTGAGATTCCTCCTCCTCGTCCAAAAAGAAAACCTATGCATCCATATCCTCGCAAGATGGTCAGTCTAGTCAAAATTGGGGCCTGTCTCTCATCCATAAACCAAACATTTGAGTTTCTTTAACTTGCAGAAAATCCATGGAGAAAAATGAAAAAGTGATTACAGAATTTGTGGAGAAAGAAACTACAAGCAATGAGCCCCACTGAAGAGGAATTAAAGTTATACCTTTTATTGTATGTACTGGAACAGTGTCTTTTAAGACGCATACATGCATAAACATACACTATAGTTCTTTATTCTTCTTTTTCCCCTGGTATAGATTAACTTTATACTTTGATAACAAGTATGAATTTTGGACTTAATTGCAGGAAATGAGGCATTTGAGAAGCTGGGCACAATTGGAACCTTGTGAAACTTCTTGGTTTACCTCACTTCTATTTTTCACATGAAGACCATAACCGCAACAAATCTCAACAATATCTTCCAAGGCACTTGCAATTTTGGTACCATCTTAGGAGCCTTCCTCTCCGACACTTATTTTGGTCGTTATAAAATGCTCGGAATTGCCTCCATCTCCTCTTTTACGGTACAAAATATTCCTAATCTACCAAGATATTCAGTAATTATATAGCATAATGGGATACAGTTAATATGGTTGTCAAGTTACATGAGTTTTTTTTTGTTTGTTTTTTATGTAGGGGATGCTTCTACTAACTATGACAGCAGCAGTTTCAAAGTTGCATCCCCCTAGTTGTGGAAAAGAAGAGATTACCACATACCAAGGACCAACAACAGGGCAAATGGCTTTTCTTTTGAGTTCTTTTGCACTACTAGTAATTGGTGGTTCCGGTAAAAGGCCATGTAACTTGGCCTTTAGAGCAGATCAGTTTAATCCCAATACAGAATCTGGGAGAAAAGGAGTCACTAGCTTCTTTAATTGGTACTACTTCACCTATACTTTCCCAGTTATGGTGTCCCTGACAATCATAGTCTATGTGCAATCCAGCTAATGGGCTATCGGATTAGGAATTCCAACACTTGTGTTCTTTTCATGTGTGTTCTTCTTTTTGAGTACAAGAATATATGTCATAGTATTTCCACAAGGAAGTCCCTTGCTAGCTGTTGTGCAAGTCAAATTGAGAAATGGTATTAATATTCTTTGTAATTAGTATATTTTGAATTTGAGATGTATGGATAGTAATATTATTTATAATTGGTATATTTTGAATGTTTGATAAATTTTGGCTTTAAATAGATGATACCTTCTAAACGTTGTATAAATGTGTTTAAACGTTGTCTGTTGTTTCTCGCTAAGGTAGAGATCTAAAAACAGTTGTTATATGCATGTATTACAACATTTTAAAGTCAAATTATAATATTTTAAAAACATTGTATAAAGTAGTCTAAATAGATGACATTTTATAAATGTTGTATAAATTAGTCTAAACGTTGTCTGATGTACTAAACCACGACATTTTAAGCTAGAAAACGTTGTGGAATCATATCATCTACAACATTTTCAAGCATTCAAGAATTTATGAAAAATAAATATACATCGTTTTTTAAGAAAAAAACGGTGTAATGTGTCAAACTACAACGTTTTAAAAACGTTGTATAAAGGTGTCAAATAGATGACACCCTTAACCACGACGTTTCTGTAAGATCTTCTACAACGTTTTTTACGCGTTATCTATTTACTGTTTTGTAGTAGTGGATTTAGGGTTTCCAGAAATGAAATTAGGGTTTCTAGAGCTGGAATTAGTGTTTCTAACCAATTGCTAGTGTTTCTTCATTGAACATTGATGTTCTTATCATAATATTAGGGTTTGTCAACGTTATAACTTATCTGATTCATACTTGACCCTTAACCACATACTATACACACATAATCACTATACACAAAACCATATACCTCGCTATCAGATATTCACTCACAGTTTGTAACTCATACAAATCCTTCACAAAATTCTTATTCAATATTCTATTTCCTAGTCTAGGTCTTATTATTGAACCTTTATTTAATCATTTAAGATTTTATAATTCCTATAAATTCTCGGGTTGTCACAAGAGCGAGTGGACTCTCAAGACAACATTGCAAATCCATTTACTAAAGCGTTAATACAATAGCAATTCGATCGTCACTTAGAGAAGATGAGTATGAGATAACATGGCGTTTGACTTTAGTGCAAGTGGGATATTGAAAGTAGTATGCATACAAGTCAATCATGTATGATGATAAAGCATATACATTGTAATAAATCTTATTTATTTATTAATAAAAGTATAAATTTACTAAAGGCATTTGATTATCAATATGATGTTGTTTTAATAATATGTGATAAACCCATAGTTTTAAGCAATGCTTTTAGAATCATAATGAGATCTAAATTCTTAGATAGCTTAAAAACTAAAATGTTCCCAATCAATGGATTATTAAAAGGGGATTAGTTAATCCGGATAGATTGGTACATACGTTGCTTGCTTATTGGATGAGGATAATTGATCTCATGATCATTTGTGTGGAGACACTTAAGCAAGTGTGTAGGTGCTTATTGGAGAATAAGTTCACTGAACGTGACTTGCTAACAAACACCTAATGGAGTTTTACTTACCTGTCAATAGGAATTCATGTAGTGATAGTAGTACAAGTAATTCTTAGACTTGAGATAATCATAGTATCTTATATATAATGATTTACACTTTGACTTATTCCTTAAGACCCTTATGGTATATCAAAGGGTATGCTTGGGTGTAATAAGTTATATATGGAGATAATGAATGATCAATAAAGAATCTACCACTTCTAGTAAAAGAACAGATATGTCCTATGTGATTCGATAAATGACAACCCATGAATCCTTGGCGAATATGGAATGAAATTAGAAATTAGTTTCTAATTTTCATTATTTTGAGTTGTGCATTTAGGAATTGAAATACATATAATTAAATAAAATAAAACTTGACAGTAATTCCATGTCTTATATTTAATTGGTTCATTGAATGGTGGAATGATTGAATTGCACGGTAACTATTTACTCAAATATTCTTTTATGATTAATGTTGAAATCTATATTATCTGGGAAGTCGTTGATTGCTAGGGAGGCTTATCCCTATTGTAGAATAAATATTATTTATTTAAATAAATTAATAATTTAATGACATAACCATAAGGGGTAGAAAAATTATTTAAGAATTAATGACATAATCATAATAATATTTTAAGTGTATTTAATTTAATCTATGGTGATAGAGTAAATTAAATAGCCTAATATTTATTATTTAATATTTTAAAATATTAAATATAAATTAATAAGAGGAGTCTTATTAATATTATTACAATTTTATTATTTTAATTTCTAAAGAACTTTGATAATTAGTTTAATATTAGTACTCTCATTTATTCCTAATATTATTAGGAGGCAAATTAATTAAAAGAGTTTAATTAATTGTCCCTAATTAGATTAGGGAGCCTAATTAATTAACAGAGTTTAATTAATTAAATAATACTCTATTTTAATTATATTAAAATAGGTTAACTGATATATTTATAAGAGAGGTCTTATATTAGATATTAGTGGGTGTGAAAATACATGATTCCAAAATTTGGAGAGTACGCCCTTTTCTACAGAGATAGAAAAAACTAGAGTTTGAGTCAAACACCATTCTTCTTGATTCTTGTTCTTCCTTGATGGATCACCTCTAGAGGCCAAACGCTTGTGTGTCTAATGTTGATCAAAGGAATAAACCAAACCCTCGTATTCAAGGAGAGTAACAAGGAATAGGAGTTGAACTTGTACCTGAGGAAGCTCAGATCTTCAAGAGTATGATTCTGATTCTCCTACTCTTTCATAGACTGATAATCTAAGCACAAGAATGATCTTAGTTTATGGTTTGTAAGAAAAATTTTAAAATTTGTTTTTACTTCACTTTCGCTTTATTTATGTGATTTGATTGCATGCGCTTGTTTCTAGCAAACCTAACATACATCTCCATCTTTGGGAATATTCACGGAAAGACTCATTACTCTGGTTTTTAACTTTAGTCACTTGGTATCAATCTGGTGCCATTTGTGACTGAAAACTTTACTGATTTAGGAAGGCCTCAGCTAAATCTTCCTAGTTGTGGATTTTGGCATTGTCAATTCGGGCATACCAGGCTCTAGCCTCTCCAGTTAGACTTTTTTGGAATAACTACATTCTGAGCTTTTCATCCTCTACATAAGACCCCAGCTCGCCAATGTATACTTTCAAGTGTGTATAGGGATCACCTGCCCCATTGTACTTTTCAAACTCCGGGACTTGGAATTTGTCAGGATATCGATCCCTTGGGAAAATCCAGATCGATCTGAATAGGTGACTCTTCCAAGGTTTCCATCCCTTTTTATTGACCGGATGGTTTCCTCCATTTGTTGGACTTTCTTTCTTTTATCCCCAGTTTCTCGATCATCCCTGAGGTTGATAATTTCAGGGGGTTTGTTGGTTCCTTTCTTGGAATGAGGTTCAAGTATCTATACTTCCCCCTTTTTGTCAGCACTTTGAATGTCATTCTGTGAAGAAGATTGTGCTTGAGTAGGTGTTGACTGGCCCTGAGTGCTTTTAGTATGTTCTTTAAGAAGGATAGCCAACTCTGTTATTTAATTCTTAAGTCCCTCAAACTCCTTCGAGATACGAAATCGAATTCGTGTTGGGCACTTTTAGCCATGTCGGTGGATAGGCTTTATGTGACGCCCCCAGAATAGGTCTACACTGTGACAACTCGAGAAATTAGACAATTTATTAAAATCTTAAATGACGGATTTAAGGTCAAATAATAGACCTGGACAGAAAATAAGTGTATGCGTTTGATATTTTTGGGAAGGAATTTTGAGGATTTCAAAATTCTGTGAAGGATTTTGGTAAATTGTTCAGGAAGTGTATACGTGTATATGTTATGTGAATATGGTATTATATGTGTACAATATGTGGTTAAGGGTCAAAGGTCGACTAGATAAACTATATCGGTAACAAACCCTAAGTATATATTTAGAACGTCAACGTTCAGTTAGAAAACCTTAATGACTGATAAGAAACCCTAAAACCGGTTCTAAAACCCTAATTTTAGTTCTGGGGAATCCAAAACCCTAATTCGGAAATTGAAAACCCTAATTTGGGAATTCAAATGTTAGTATAAGGTTTAACGTTATTAATTATATCCTAATTAGGGAAAACCCTAATGATTTACTTAAATCCCTAATAGGAAACCCTAATTTTTGGGTTATAAACCCTAATGCATGATTATGAAACCTAATTGCTAAATTAGCAATTTTAATTAGAAAATATTAGTTCTAATTAGCAAGATTGAATTATGATTGGGAAAGTTTAATATAATTAGAGAATTCTAATTATAATTAAGTAATATTAATTTTCTATTTCAAAAACCCTAATCTGGAAATCCTAAAAAATTGAATTATGAAAACCTTAGGTTTTAACCCTAAGGGTTAAACCCTAAGGTTTGGATCAAATGACAACTTTAGAATTAAAATTGTATGGAAAATGACCATTATACCCTTTTATCACATTCTTTAATTAGTGGAGTGTAAATCTTGCCATGATCTTGAGTTGGTGACTAACCCTAGCTCTAGACCTAGCTATGTGTCAAATATCAGCCATCAATTGCCAGCAAATACATTGAATCATATCAATTATATAGATCAAAGAGAGAGAAAAGCTTCACTTTACTTTTCATTTTTCTCAACCTCTTCTCTCTCTCCAAATTTCGAGATTGACTAAGGAAAAGAGTCAAAAGTTAAGACATAATAACCTCTTAGCTTAACAAGATTAGGATCATGGATCAGAAATCAAGTATGGAAGCATAATAGAGGTATAAACCCTAAACTTAAAAATTCTTATGATTCATGTTAATCTTTGTGTTTAGATGTTTAAAGTTATGTTAGAGGGTGTCATTTGATGATCTGGATTGCTAAAACTTGGATCCATATCATTTAGTTGCATGAAATTGGAGTTTTTAGAAATTTGGGAAAGGTTTGAAAAATAGCCTGACAGCCATATGTCAGATACCTTAGATCTGTGTGTGTTTGCATTTTGGGTTATGTTATGTTATAGATCTGTTATTTGATGTTAGGGCTTTGATTTGAGACTTGAATCAACCTCAGATCATGTTTAGATTGCAAGATATGATCGGTCAAAGTCCGTTGACCGAGCACGAAACTTAGAATCTGGAAAACCTAGAATTTCCAGTTTGGTCTGACAACCATTTTTGAAGGCTTTGATCTTGCTTCTGTTAAGTGTTTTCGCCATGTTATTGTATTAAAGTGGTTGTCTGACATGTAGGCTTCATATTGATGTAGCTGGAACCCCAGATCATACACTGAATTAAAGATATGATGGGTCAAAGTAGGGTTGACCGGCTGTTTTTGCAGATTTCTGGAAAACCCATAAATCTTCATGGGTGATTTTTCTGACATGGTTTGACTATGCCAGATCTTGGGCTTGTGATGTTTTTATGTTTATATGATGTTATAGAATTGTATCTTGACATCAGAACTACAAGAATAAACATTTAGATTGCACTAAGTGAAACCAGGATGCAAGTTATGAAGATTTAACGTAGCATACTCGAACTGTTCTTCATTTCTGGAAAACCCAGAAATGAAGAACAGCGTCTGACAATCTTTTCTGAAGCATGGATCTCTCTGATATGTTATAGAATGGCCATAGAACTTATTTATAATTATAGTACACTACTTATACTACATCAATAACAATTTAGCTACCCAGAAAACACAAACATCACGATTATAAAACCGATCAATCCAAGTACCTTTTTCATTGACATGAAGACCTAGGCAAGCTCAAGAACACCTATAGCGACGGTTCTGTCGATATAAGGCCCTTTAGTGACACTTATTTTCCAAAAATTAATTATTTTAATAAATAATTAGAGAAAAATAGTTTTCAATTATTAAAAATACATAATAAATTATTAAAAATTATTTTAAAGTCCAAAAATTAGTTTTTAATTATTTTGAGTATATTTCATAAATATTTAATATTTTTGGAATATAAATGATATTTAATTATAATATTAAATAAATTACTTAAAAATGATTTTTATACTTGAAAAATCATTTAAAAATATATTATGGTGTTAGAAAATATTTTAAGTTATTTTCATTGTCTTTTAGTATTTTGTGATGAATTTCATTAATAAATTTTTATTAATGGTAATTGATTTATTTAATGAATATATTAAATAAATTATAGAAAATTAGAAATAATGATTTAAAAATCATATAAAAATGATTTAAGGGTTATAAAAATATTTTAAATTATAAAATATAACTTTTGATATTTTGTCATGAAAATATTAATATTTTAATATTAAAGCATAATTATCGTGATAATGGATTTAAGTGTTTAAAAATCATATAAATACGATTTTAAGGTATTAAAATACTTTGATATAATATAAATATATTATAATATTATATTATGATTTTCATTAATATTTGATATTAAATAAATATTAATGATAAAGAGAATAATGGTATTTATATTAATAGCGAGTTATTGAATAATGTTTTTAATTACTTTAAAAACATTTAAAGGAAATAATAAAGTATTAAAAATACTTTGAAATATTATAAATATGTTATAATATTTAATAAATACTAATGACATGTATTTCATTAGTATTTAATATTAAATAAATATTAATGATATTAGAATATTGTGATATTTAAAGCATATAAATACGATTTTAATGATTGAAAAATCAAGATAAATGATAATAATTATTTAAAAATTATTACGAGCTATTGAAAAATGTTTTGACTGATAATAAAATTATCTAAGATAATTGTTAAGTGTTAGAAAGAGTTTAATTGAACTTAAACTTGATATATATTCGACTAAGCCGTCGGGATGTTAGAATTATGGCGGGTTCAACTCAGACTGCAATAGTTTGACTTGATGCTAAGTCTTATGTGTGTTATAGACGGATAGGATTATGCGATAATGTGTTTAGGTTATTTTAATATTGTGATAATATTATTCTAATTTGTATATCGATATTATTTATTTATTAGGTCTTCAGATAAAGCTTATTAAAATGTGTAATGATAATTTACGAAACAGGCAAGTTTTTCTTAACTCTACTTTGAGTTGTTGTATTCAAATGTACTTATGGTTAATCATTATTGATTACCATGTCTAGAATTATAGAATTGTACTCTGTACATATTGCGTGTATAAGTCAGGTATGAAAGGCTGATCACCTTCATTACCATTCGGTCAAGATATATTTGTTCATGTTCAATGTTTGTTCAGTCAAAAATTTGTTCATGCTAGTTCTTAACTATATTGAAGAATTATAGCCAGCTTATTATTCATACTCTTTCAATCATGATATATCCTCAAATAAATTATACTTGCAGGGCAAACTTATGCTCACCCTTGCTATATCATGATAAACATTGCAGATTAAGGAGAATACATCGGATACAAGGAAAGGTTAAAGACAGTTCTAGCTTTAAGTTAACGTGTGCAGCAAAATTTGTATAAGTATTGTATATTAATGTTGTTGTAAGTCAAATAAGTTATGAATTATGTATAAATTAAGGTTATTCGACCTTGGGGAAAAGTGTGTAAGTTTATTGTATAAACAATTTATGTTTATATCTTCCGCAATAGTTGTAGAATGATTGTACCAGATCCGTGGTGATTTAGGACCCGAATTTGGGGCTGTCACAGTAGGTATCAAAGCTGTTGGTTATGAACCTTAGGTAGGAATACTTTAGACCAATAACCGCAGTGATTAGGATAAAATCTAACTCACATAGAGTTAGTCGATCGATAAGATTCAAAGACGAATCTCGACGAGTTGTAAAGATACGAAGTTCCCTAACTCTGATAATAAAGGTGAATAGTAGTGGTGAATAGATAGAGTTTAAAAGACTAAAAGTACAGGGATAAGAGATCGTAAAACAAAACGATCATAGTATAGAAATAAATTTTAATATATACTGAAAGTCAAATAATAATCTAGAAGGGGGGTTGAATAGATTATTACAGGTTTATAAATTATCTAAGACCTTTTTGAAATTTTGAATTAATTTGCAGTGTTAGAAATTATTATGCGAGATAGTAAAAATTCAATCACACAATGCACATAGATTTATCTGGTTCACAACATACAACCCTTGGTATGTTTCTACGTCTCAAGTCCCTACTTGGAACTTGTGATCCTATTACTATCAGTAATAAATACTCTTTCAACAGGTGGAGAAGCCTTTACAAAGTTTTATAGTCAAACTTCTAACTAGTCCCAACTAATCTATTTTGGACAGCAAGCTCCCCGCTCCCTCCTCAAGCTTAGTTGTACTTCTTTTGAGGTCAGTTCTATTCTATGATCTGGTCTTGAAACAACAACCTCTTCCTCACCTCACAAGTACACTAGAGACCCAACTTCTCGCTGACTTCTCTAAGACTCTGGTCTTGGTCGAAGAATTACTCGTCTTTCTCACAGGTACATAAAATAAACTAACTCTGACCTTTTCTCCTTTTACAAATGATTTTACAACAATGTGCTTCTCAAATAAGCAGATAAGAATTTAATACAGACTGATGCTTCTCAAATAAGCAGATATTAATTAAAGAACAAATGTATTTATAAAAGTTCAAAGACTTTTATACTTGAGAAATTATGCTTCTGATTAAGCACGTATATGATATTAAAGCACTTTTATGAAGAATTTATAATTCTATAAAATAAAGAGTGTTTTTCTGTGGATTTGAATTGTTTCTGAGTTACCAAGTATTTTATGAACTAATTTTATAAAAAAAATTTTTGTATGAAAGAATAAATTAGATCAAGTATAATTTCAGTTAAGCACAAATTGATATAACAAATATTATTTGTTTAACTCAAATAATATATAGGAATATTTTATCTATTATGTGAACTCTTTATAAATAGTGTCACTTGGTACTATAAGGAATCGTATGACCGGATTCCTCTCCGTAGAGGTTTATCTCTGTAGCCTTGAGGCACCCAAGTATAACAGAATTTATAATTTTCACAATTGATATTTATATAAATATTTTCAATAGATCACTACGATTCTCAAATCCGGTTTGGATGACTACTCTTTTTGGAGCAGTATCTGTGTTGTTTTGAGCTATCAAGTGTCGTATATATTTTACGATATTTATATAAATAATATCAATAAAAGGTTACTGAAGACTATAAGGAATCGTACGGTTGGATTCCTCTCAAGTAGAGGTTTATCTCAAGTAGCCTTGCACGGCCCAAGTATCCTTTTATTTGATAAATAGATGAAATATAGATATATAAAATTGTGTAGAACAATAAGTATTTGTATATCTATAGATATAACACAAGTAAGAAATAATTCAACAAAAATTAAACTTATCTCAATACTTGGACCAATTTTTTTTTCTTCAAAAATAATAAGAACTTTTGTATGAAGAGATATATAACTTAGAGAATGTAGGCAAGGAGAGTATGATTTTCTTTTCACTGAATTGGTAAAAATCAAATGAATGAAATACTCCCTATTTATAGGATTTTTGAAGTTGGGGCAAAATTGTAATTTCAAAAACTTATTTTTGAATGTGCGGTTATGATCAAGTAATTTTGAAATTATCGGACCAGATCAAAAAATAATTTCACGCGGAAGAGGAACAAAAAGCGCCCAGGCACCACTTCATCAACATAGCAATTAATGTTTTGACCATGTGTTTTTAATCCAAAGCCAGCAAGCATTACATAGTTTTTGTCCCACAAAGATTATCACATTACACGGTTTCAAAAAGGTGATAACATGCATGTATTTGTTCTATATGGTTGTTTAACAAATGGTGACATATGTATGCATTAAAATTTTTATATATATAGTATACTATATAGTTATATTAATATCTGGTTATATATATATATCTAATAAGTATTCTAAATGTTTTAGTATATATGAAGTATACATGCGTAAAAATATTTTCACCAACTTTAATTTTAGAAAAAGAAATAGGGTATCCTTGCCTTGAATAATATCTCGAAATAATTTATTTAACACTTGACATATAATTTATCAAGGTCAATAAAAATTAATTCAAGTAAAATAGAAAATAAAAAAATAATTAAATAATTACCTATTTAATTAAAAACATAATTGTTATCATCAAAATAAAATTATACCTATCAATCTCCCCCTTTTTGATGATGACAATTATATAAAAATATTTTTAAGAAAACTCCCCCTTAAACTGTAAACGCCTTATAATAGTTTAGATTCAATCATAGCAGTTAATAAAGTTCATTCATGGCAGTTCATATATAATCCATTCATGACAGTTCATATATAGCAGTTATATGGCAGTTTAATAATGGCAGTTCATATATATATATATATATATATATATAATCATATTTTTCTTCTCCCCCTTTGTCATCATAAAAAATGACGGGGTAAAGAAAATAACATGCAGTAAAGACTGTTAGAAATCCTGCAAAGAGAGTTAGGTAAAATATATATAAGCCGAGTAATAGTAAGTAGTAGTAGTAATGTTTAGAAGTAGTAATAGAGGGGAGAGGGATTAAAGATTACAGACAGCCAAATAGTTAGTTGAGTGAAGGGTGAGGGATTAGGGAGTACAGTCATCCGAATTAGTAGATAAAGGGAAACAAATAGTTAGTCAACATGATCATACAGTTGGATGTCCTCTAGATCAAGAGGAGAGAAATGAGACATATCCAGAATATTGCCTTCTGGATCCGCTGGTGGAGGAATAGACACAGTAAAATCTGGTGTAGTATTGGCATTGAAATGATTCAGCAGCATGTTGTTGTGCTCTAATAATAAACAGACCAAATATTTGACAGTGTGTAAGGAAAGCTGAGTATCTTCCAGTTTTTCTAGAAGCAGTGTTTGATTTTGCAGTAAAAGTTGATTCATACTGTTGAGAGAGTCGAGTTTGGAAACCATGTTGATGGTAGTTTCAAAATGTTCATTATCAAGAGGTTTAAAGATAATGAGGGGTTGTGGTGGCAGATTTAGGTGAGCAATAATATTGCTTGTAGGAACATGCTGAGATTGATGAGTGGTCAGAGGAAGATCTAAATAATTGAATATTTTGGTGAGAAGGTGATCGAAACCAAGACAATTGTTCTGAAAATAGAATTCGAATGAAGACAGCAGAAAATATGCCAGATTGTAAGGCATGCACTCATTTAGTAAACTCTTGATAATTTCCAAGTCAAATGGTAACATTTTGCGATCATCACGAACAGGCATAAAATTTTGTCTTAGAATTTTGCCTAAAAATTGAGACTCAGGAGTTAAGAACTCTAAACCAACTTTGCATGGAAAGTCAAACAGGACAGCTGGTACCATTTGGTCAGAAACCACAGAAAGATTGAATTTAAACAACATGCATTCTTCAACAGATATTCCAGAGGGATGTATATAGGAATTTACCCTAGGTAATTCTAGAGTAGAAGGAGATAACTAGAGGGCATTGACAATAAATAATTCATCAATTATATAAGTTTGTCCTTGAGTACAAGTTGTAATACTTTTTAGTAACCCAGATAAATCAGTTGAAAAATCCATGTGAGAATAAAATTCAGCAATGAGACTAGGATAAATAGATTTGTCATGGAAAGAAACTAGACAGTCCCACCCAACATTTTTAGAATTTTCAAATAGTTTTGGAAAACCATGAAAGGTAATGACATTGCCAGGACATAGATTATGGCGCATGGATCTATATTTAGACTGAGCAGATATAGTAGTGAGATGAGGGACAACATTTGAAAATTGAAGTTCAGAATGAAGAGGTAAAGCTTTCCGTTTGGAAGAAAATAAGTTAGTCATGATAAGTATTGAGGCAGGAAGGATAGGGGAGAGTATTAGATTGAGAAAAGATTGCATAAAGAAACACATTTTTGAAATGACTTATATATATAGAGGGAAAAGAAATATGATATGCGACAGATGAGATGTACTCCAAATAAGTAGCAATTAATAAGTTATTAAAGAAGCATGTAACAAGAGGTCACAGTAACTAGTGGTAATAAACATTTAAGAGAAACAATAGAGTAAACATGGTATGATTACAAGAGACAGTAAATATTTAAGAGAAGCAGTTGGGTAAAAAAAACGAAATAGTAAAAAATCTCCATATGTCAGTAAAAATAAAATTTAGTCAAGTCATAAGAATGAGTACTAAAAATCTGGAAATATTTTATAAAACACGGCAGAAAAGTATTATTTCAGTCTTCAAATTTTCAAAGCAGCAGGTAAAGTGTAAGATTGCAAAATTTATGGCAAATCGTAAGGGATATCAAATAGCAGTTAATGCAATTAATCAACCCGATGAATTCTAGTATTCACACATTATATAAGATGTAAAAAGTAATCTAGTGGACATCAGTATCCATAACATATATATGACAGATAAAAGAAAATTCAGTGGACAACAGTATCCACACAAATAAGAAGATAGAGAGAGATAGAAAGGTTATACTTGAGGAGATACCAATTTATGTAAGCTAAGTTCTCTGTCGAACTTTGTCACGATCAAAGCAGCAGTGAGCCCAAGAATGCATAAAGATATAGAGAATATATATATATATATATATATATATATATATTTATTATATCAGAATGAGTAAAATAAAAAATTAAAATTAATAAAAATGAGGATAGTGAATGAAAATGAGGTAAAAAAAATAGATCTTTTCATAGCTTACCAGTAATAAGGTAGACGAGATTGCTTTTTTTTTAAAAAAAAAAAAAAACGTGAAAAGTAAAAAGTGATTGGAACAATGGATATAATGTTTAGTTGAAGCATTATCATTAAAAATTTATTTTATAGATCAGAGTGAAAAAAATTTGTGGACAGAGAAAAGAAATCAGATGATCCAAAAATTATAAATGGATTTTTTTTAAAAGAAATAGAGACGAGTTTGAGTTTTTAATCAACACTGAGAATTAATTGTTTGTAGTGACCAAGAAATATACATACATGTTTTAAAAAAAAACTTTGAATACGTAATCTCATATCTAGTCAGAAAATCAGAAACCCCCCCAAAAAAAAATTTGTTAAAAAAATTGGTTCGATGAAGAAACCCTAACTCCCCAAAAAAATTTAATTCGTCAGAGATTTAACAGAAGAACACTTGCAAGGGTTTGAAAATCTTAGAATAAATAGAAATTTTAACTGAAACCCTAGAGATAAAAAAAATTTACCTCCCCCTTTTAAAAAAAATTGTAGAACATGAATGAAAAAGGTTCAATAAAATAGGAACTTGCAGAAAAATAATTGAGCACACCAAAAATCACCCGAAACCTAAAAATGGAAGATGTAAACAGAAGCAAAAAATTAGAGTAAGTAATCCTAGATTTGAACAGAAAATCATTTTAAAAAAATTAACTAGAAATCATGATTAAGAAGAAGAAGAGATCAATATATGAAACAGAGATCGATATATGAAACAAAGATCAATATAGGAGATGATAGAGGGTAGTCGGAGAGGAACGAATCCGAGAGGCGAGAGAGAGAGTCAGATGAGTGAACAGAAAAGAGAGAGAAAGGGAAATGAATAAAAAAATAAAAATCGTATATATATAGTTTATTTTACCAGGCAAATCCAACGGTGGAGAAGATTTTGCAGTTCAAGATCAACGGCTATCAAGGAATCTGATATGTGTTTTCTTTTAAAAACATGATCCAAAGGCTCAGAGTAATGCTCAGTCTTGATCGGATGACTCTGAAGCATGATCCGTGTGCTCCATGATGGTAGAGTCTAATTGGTTGGATTGATCAATTTATGGCCCTTAGATATGCATACATTTTGATAATATAGATTTAAATCTTTAAACAATATATATATATATGTATGTATGTATGTATGTATAATATACCTTATAGTAAAATAACTATTTACATGAAAATTATCTATATTCATAACTTAGTTTAAAGATAAATATATCTAATTTTAATAATTATAAGAGAGACATTATGTGAGACCCCAAATTTTATGAATAAAGATTTAAATTTCTCGAAATGTTTTTTTTGAATATTATGGTGTGGATTTGATATAATGTTATAGTTGTGGGTAATATTTATAAATTTTGCAAAGTATGCAAGTTGTTATATAATATTCGATTGGTCAGGGAATATTCATACAACGGCACAATCATTGGTGGACCCTAGAATGGAATTATTGTCGGATTGAGAAAACGATAAAAATATTTTATGAAAATAACGGCGAAAGTTTTACCGTTAACTGTTGAAACACCCGGTGTTAAAAGTACAGTAATACGCGTGGTTGTATAATAGCACACGGTATTGATTATTGATGCTTACGTGAGAAGTCACTCAGTTTTGTTCAATTATTGCTACAGTAATTGCTGCATAGTATCTCACATCATTTGATTTAATTATTGTCAATATTTTATATATTATTAAATCAATAATTGAGATAACAAAGTTATTAATATTATTATTTGCAATATTAACGATGTCTAGAAGTTCTGTCAAGGAGAGGTTTGGTCACCTAATTGTGCGCCAATAGGGAGAAATCCTTATTGGAAAGCCCCCTCTTTCTTGGGAACGACCTGGTCGATTAATAGTGTGAATTATAATAATGATGATAAATTTTGTTTTATTATTATTATAAATGTAATAAAAGCGAAAAACTTTTTAATATAAAAAATGTAATACTTTTTATAAAGTTTTATTTTATTTGATTATAAATAGAATATAATATATTTTATTATGCATAGTGTTTTGTATAAATTTCTGCATAGTGATGGCATAGTAAAATCTTTTTATATAAAATAGAATACTTTTATAAAGTTATTTGTTTTATTAGATTATAAATAGAATATATTATATTTTATTATGCATAGTGTTTTGCATAGTGCTCAGATAGTGTTTTGCATAGTAAAATCTTTTTATATAAAAAAGAATACTTTTATAAAGTTATTTGTTTTATTAGATTTTAAATAATATATATATATATATTATATTATATTTTATTGCATAGTATCCTTTCCATTCTCCTATAAATAGGATGCTTAGTTAGAATAGAAAATCACACCAGAAATTCAGAGAATTCTTCTTCTATAATCTTGAGCGTATTTCTTTAGAGTTTAAGAAAGCTTCGAGCGTAGAAAACAGTATAAGTTTTCTTCAAGAATATCCTCGCCCTACCAGTCGGAATAATCTTCTTTCTAAGGTAAGGGGTATTATTTCTTTCGTATTCATGAAGAGAGCATCTGTTATTCCATTCTTTATTATTATGTTGGAATAACCTGTCTATGCGAAGTACCGCATACATGATGAAATTCTTCTGTTATTCCATTCTTTATTATTATGTTGGAATAACTCATCATCGCGTAATTACCGCATACATGGTGAAATTCTTACATTATTTTATTCTTTATTATTATGTTGGA
Organism: Panax quinquefolius; assembly: GCA_020205615.1. Taxonomy (NCBI): domain Eukaryota; kingdom Viridiplantae; phylum Streptophyta; class Magnoliopsida; order Apiales; family Araliaceae; genus Panax; species Panax quinquefolius. Next base: position 1,561,346 of record JAINUW010000585.1, read on the forward strand.
ATAACTTGCTTCATCACGAAGTACCACATACATGGTGAAATTCTTCTGTTATTCCATTCTTTATTATTCTGTTGGAATATCCTGTCTGTACGGATTACGCATGACCTGGTTCCATTCTTTATTATTCTTTTGAGAATAACCTATCTTTGCGGTCTATCACATGCTTGGTGAATTCTTTTGTTATTCCATTCTTTATTATTCTGTTGGAATAACATGTCTATGTGGATTACCGCATGCATGGTGAATGATCCTTCATATTCATTCCTTATTAAATTGTGGAAATGATCTCGTCTATGTGGATTACCGTGATATGCGGGCGAAAATCCATTTTGCATTTCATATATTCTATTATACTATACTCGGTTGGTTAAAGTTTTTACTTCTATACTCCATGAAATTAGTAGAATATCCCGGATATTTAAGCGCTTTACCCAAAGATCTTTTCATGGAAATATTCTTCTGAGCATTCTTGAATTTTACTCCACAAAGCAGTATCATGTTGACAATTTGGACGTAATTGATTTAAGGATAAATTAACTTATAAATCTTTAAAATTTATTCTTGAACTTGTTTTGTTGAATTATTATGTCATTGTCATCATCCTCATGCTTATATTGTGATGAAAGTCATCTTTGGCTTACGTGCATAGATGGACTTGGTATGATTATAACCAGGGATCATTCGGTATAATCATGACCTGTAATGTTATAAATGATGTGGTAAAAGTCCTCAATGGCCTGTAATACATTGATGGACAGTTTTTGGTATGATTTTGACCAGGGATTATTTGTTATAGTCATGACCATTGATGATTTAATAAATATCCTTGGCTGCGTAATCAAGTGAGGATGACTCGATGATGTGGTTTATTTATTGTGAGTCTCAAATGATAAAAATTGATGAAAACATTTTAAATCATAGAAGATAGTAGATATTATGCTCTACTTGACTCTTCTAATATCCTTGACCCTTCTATTATATTTTATCAGTTTAACACTGTTGAAGGCTAATGATAATTTATTCTGCATTATTTTAGTCATAATATTTCTTACTGGGCTAGTTGCGCTCACCTTTTCTTTCACTATTCTCTTCAGGAAATGAGAACATAGCCGGAACTAGTCGGGGAACGGAGTGACGGTTTAGATGATAGCATTAGTAGTCCTCACTATTCTGTTAAATAGTTTGACAATAAATGTAATGAGGACTCCATTGAGTGTGGATATTGTCTAGATGACAATATTCTTATTAAAACTCTTAGATTATGTTTTGTCGTATTTTACATTTACATCGTTGTATAATTAAGTTGTATTTGAATTTTGTACCATGTATTTGGCGACTCAAGATGGGTGATGTATACATATTTTGGGGGCATGCTGAGTTTGGTATCAAAGCTTAGGGATATGATCCTTGGCTGAGATGTGAGACAAGAACTAGGAGGGGAGAGACGGAGAATTCCTTCACTAGTATGACCTACCTAAGTTTATTTGGTATTTAATTGGTCGGTCAGAGTATAGGGATAATATGTGATATGTTAATTAACCCTTGTTTTGTGGCAGTATTTGAAAATGGCATCCAAAAATGTTGAGATAAGCAATGGCGCACAGGAGACCGTTGAGTCTCCACAGATCAATAATCAGGATAATGTGCATCAGGAAGGCGACAATCCTCATGCAAACAATAACACTGACCAAATGATGAATGATGGAATGTTCAGAGGCTTTATGAAATTCATGCAACATCAGGAAAGAACGGCTCCTATCCAAAATACTGGTGGAAACACTGGCAACTCTCGAACGGTCACCGCTAAGCAGTTCAAGGAACTGGGACCACCAAAGTTTTTTGGAGAGCCAAAACCACTTAAGGCAGAGACGTGGATAAAGTAGATTACCAAGATATTTGATGTCCTGGAATGCTCAGAGGAGCAAAAGGTTTCCTTCGCCACCTTTATGTTGTGTGATGAGGCAGATTACTGGTGGGAATCAGTAAAACGTACCCAGCCTGACGCACTCAAGATATCTTGGGAGAAGTTCTAAGAGCTGTTCAACGACAAATACTTTCCCGAAAGTATTCATCACATGAAGGAGGTGGAGTTTATTAAGTTGGAGAAAAACAATATGACCGTGTCGCAATACGAGGCTAAATTTGTGGAGTTATCCCGATTTGCATCCCATTTAGTTGATAATGAGGAGCGAATGATGCGAATGTTTCTAAGAGGTTTGAAACCAGATATATGTTAATACCTCATTTCTCATAAACTTTGTTTATATTCAGATGTTGTGAATAGGGCTCAGTTATTGGAGCGCTATAATGAGTCAGTACACCCAAAAGGCAACGACCAACAACACGATAATAATCGTACCGGTGGTAACGGCCATCAGAACAATGATAACCATCGTGGGAGAAATTATCATGCCAAGAATGGTAACCACTTTGGTGGTAATCATGGCCAAGATAATAGAAGTGGATATTTCAAGAAGAGGAGGTTCAATAATAATGGAAAGACAGCAACATCAGCACCCATTTCAAAGGAAGAAGAACGACCACCGGTCGTATGTTACAAATGTGGAGGGGAAGGACACATCAGTCCAAACTGTACGATGCAGTCCAACGCATGTTACAATTGTGGAAAAGAAGGTCACCTAGCCCGATTTTATCGTGCACCAAAGTCAAGTCCAGCTGAGATGATGGCAACAATGGCGGATACGGACAAAAAAAGTCGGTGGTTTCAGGAAGAGCGTTTTTCGTGACTTCTCAAAAAGTGAGTAACCCGAACGAAGTTAGCATGGGTTAGTTAATTATAAATTTTTGCGAAGCCTATACCTTGTTAGATACCAGTTCTACCCATTCTTTTATCTCTCTTGCTTGCGCTCAACGTTTAAATTTGACTGCGGAGAAATTAGACTTTGACTTATCGGTTGAAACTCCGTTAAAAGAATCCTTCGTTACCTCCACTGTTTATAAATCTTGTTTGATTCAAATCGACACTTTCACGTTACCTGTCAATCTTATCTCTTTGAAAATACTTGCCTTTGATGTGATTTTAGGAATCGATTGGTTAACTACTCATCATGCTTTTCGTAAGGTTGTTAGCTTTTATATTCCTAACCAACCTGTTATACGAATTCAAGCAACAAACTACTAAAGTCAATCATTGTCATATCAAGCCATAAGTAAAGAGCCCCGAGCCTTTCGCTGGTGACTTCCTTGTGTGGAATGCACCGAAGCCAGACTTTCTGTAGGCGATGTCGTGAATGACGATGACAAGTTGATAGGTATCAATGTGACGTACTATCCAAGTCTTGGGATGAGAGTCACAGTTTTGAAGGATATTTCTATTGTTAATAAATTTCCTGACGTATTCTTGAAGACTTCTTAGCCTACCCCTAGAGCGTGAAATTGAATTTTGTATTGACCCCAGTACAAAACCCATTTCTAAAACCCTTAAATATTTCTTCAACCAAAACAAATGTATAATGCGCCAATGACATTGGCTCGAGCTGTTGAAGATTACGACTATACCATTCAGTATCATCGTGGAAGAGCGAACGTGGTAGCTGACGCGTTGAGTAGAAGATCGTATGTGTTTACGAGTACAATGTTGTTAACACAAAAACCCATTTCGTATAACTTTCAAATGATGAAGATAGAGTTAAAGACTATAGGGACCCATGTGAAGATAACGAATATACGATTAGAACCGACTTTAATCAATAAAGTTAAAGCCGCTCAAGCTACAGACTCAGAGCTTATGAATGTGAAGAAGAAGGTTCAAGAGGTCGTTATTCTAGAATTAAGAATCGACGAAGAGAGGAAATCTCAACCGACGATTTAATTGGCCCATTTGAAATCCTCGATCGAGTAGGAACTGTGGCCTATAGACTCGTTTTACCGCCTAGTATATCGCGTGTTCATAATGTTTTTCACGTATCGATGTTACGTAAATATGTGGACGACCTCAACCACATTATTGAATTAGAACTAGACGAGATAGCAGAAGATTTAACGTATGAGGAGATACGTGTTAAAATCTTGGATAAGAAGGATCATATTCAACACTCAAAGGTTATACCTCAAGAGTTAGAATCTGAAATGAAGTCAAGGTATCCTCATCTCTTTAAGATATACAGTAACGCACGTAAATTTCGAGGGCAAAATTTCATAAGGAGGGGAGATTGTGAGACCCCAAATTTTATGAATAAAGATTTAAATTTCACAAAATATATTTTTGAACATTATGGTGTGGATTTGATATAATGTTATAGTTGTGGGTAATATTTATAAATTTTGCAAAGTATGCAAGTTGTTATATAATATTCGATTGGTCGGGGAATATTCATTTTAACAGGGAATATTCGTACAACAACACAATCATTGGTGGACCCCACAATAAAATTATTGTCGGATTGAGAAAATGACAAAAATATTTTATGAAAATAACGGCGAAAGTTTTACCGTTAACTGTTGAAACACCTGGTGTTAAAAGTACAGTAATACGCGTGGTTCCAAAGTAGCACACGGTATTGATTATTGATGCTTACGTGAGAAGTCACTTAGTTTTGTTCAATTATTGCTACAGTAATTGCTGCATAGTATCTGACGTCATTTGATTTAATTATTGTCAATATTTTATATATTATTAAATCAATAATTGAGATAACAAAGTTATTAATATTATTATTTGCAATATTATTGATGTCTAGAAGTTCTGTCAAGGAGAGGTTTGGTCACCTAATTGCGGGCCAATAGGGAGAAATCCTTATTGGAAAGCCCCCTCTTTCTTGGGAACGACCTGGTCGATTAATAGTGTGAATTATAATAATGATGATAAATTTTATTTTATTATTATTATAAATGTAATAAAAACAGAATACTTTTTATAAAGTTTTATTTTATTTGATTATAAATAGAATATAATATATTTAATTATGCAAATACGGCATAGTAAAATCTTTTTATATAAAACAGAATACTTTTATAAAGTTTTTTGTTTTATTAGATTATAAATAGAATATATTATATTTTATTATGCATAGTATTTGCATAGTGCCTCCATAGTGTTTTCATAGTAAAATCTTTTTATATAAAATGTAATATTTTTATAAAGTTATTTATTTTATTAGATTTAAATATATATATATATATATATATATATATATATTTTATTGCATAGTATCATAGTATTTCCATTCTCCTATAAATAGGATGCTTAGTTAGAATGAAAAATCACACCAGAAATTCAGAGAATTCTTCTTCTATAATCTTGAGCGTATTTCTTTAGAGTTTATGAAAGCTTTGAGCGTAGAAAATAGTATAAGTTTTCTTCAAGAATATCCTCGCCCTACCAGTCGGAATAATCTTCTTTCTAAGGTAAGGGGTATTATTTCTTTCGTATTCATGAAGAGAGCTTCTATTATTCCATTATTTATTATTATGTTGAAATAACCTGTCTATGCGAAGTACCGCATACATGGTGAAATTCTTCTCTTATTCCATTCTTTATTATTATGTTGGAATAACCTGTCTATGTGAAGTACCGCAAACATGGTGAAATTCTTCTGTTATTCCATTCTTTAATATTTTGTTGGAATATCCTGTCTGTGCGGATTACGCTTGACCTGGTTCCATTCTTTATTATTCTATTGGAATATCCTGTCTGTGCAGATTACGCATGACCTGGTTCCATTCATTATTATTCTGTTGAGAATAACCTGTCTATGCGATCTATCGCATGCCTGGTGAATTCTTCTGTTATTCCATTCTTTATTATTCTGTTGGAATAACCTGTCTATGTGGATTACCGCATGCATGGTGAATGATCCTTCGTATTCATTCCTTATTAAATTGTGGAAATGATCTATCTACGTGGATTACCGCATGGCGGGCGAAAATCCATTTGCAGTTTCATATATTCTATTATACTCAGTTGGTTAAAGTTTTGACTTCTATACTCCATGAAATTAGTAGAATATCCTGGATATTTGCGCTTCACCCAGTATCTTTTCATGGAAATATTCTTCTGAGCATTCTTGAATTTTACTCCACAAAGCAGTATCATGTTGACAATTTGGACGTAATTGATTTAAGGATAAATTAACATATAAATCTTTAAAATTTATTCTTGAACTTGTTTTATTGAATTATTATGTCATTGTCATCATCCTAATGCTTATATTGTGATGAAAGTCATCTTTGGCTTACGTGCATAGATGGACTTGGTATGATTATGACTAGGGATCATTCGCTATAATCATGATATATAATGTTATAAATGATGTGGTAAAAATCCTCAGTGGCCTGTAATGTATTGATGGACAGTTTTTGGTATTATTATGACCAGGGATTATTCGGTATAGTTATGACCCTTGATGATTTAATGAATATCCTTGGCCCGTAGTGCAGGGATGACTCGATGACGTGGTTTATTTATTAAGTTGAGTCTCAGCGATAAAAATTGATGAAAACATTTTAAATCATAGAAGATAGTAGATATTATGCTCTACTTGACTCTTCTAATGGATTGCTTATTCCGCTACAATTAAACTTGATGTCTATTGTATTTTATTAGTTTAACATTGTTGAAGGCTAATGATAATTTATCCTGCATTATCTTAGTCATAATATTTCTTACTGGGCTATTTGAGCTCACCCTTTCTTTCACTGTTCTCTTCAGGAAATGAGAATGTAGTCGGGACTAGTCGGGGAACGGAGTGATGGTCCAGATGATAGCATTAGTAGTCCTCACTATTCTATTAAATAGTGTGACAATAAATGTAATGAGGACTCCATTGAGTGTGGATATTGTCTAGATGACAATATTCTTATTAAAACTCTTAGATTATGCTTTGTCGTATTTTACACGACTGTTGTATAATTAAGTTGTATTTGAATTTTGTACCATATATTTGGCGACTCAAGATGGGTGATGTATACCTGTTTTGGGGGCGTCACACATTAAACTTGACTAAAAATAAAAAAATGTTTATATATGTATATTAATTTCAAATTTGTAAAATAATTAATTAGAAACATCTAGCATTCCTAACTCAATTCTTAATTTGCAGAATCTGTCCGAACTTAGTGGTTTAGTAAATATATCAGCTATATTTAATTCAGTGTCAATATGTTCTAATTTAATGCTTCCATTATTAACATGACCACATAAAAAATGATGCCTAATGTCTATATGTTTTGACCTAGCATGCAAGACTGTATATTTGCTAAGATTTATAGTACTAGTATTATCACATAAGATTGAGACACAATCAAATTTTAGTTTATAATTTGTAAGGGTCTATTTCATCCATAATATTTGAGCACAACATCGTGCGGTTGCAATGTATTCTGCTTCGGTGGTTGAAATGGAGACCGAGTTCTGTTTTTTAGAAAACCAAGAAACCAAACATCCTCATAGGAATTGGCAGGTACCACTGGTACTTTTTCGATCGACATGATGACCTGCATAGTCAGAGTTTGAAAAATATACTAGATTAAATGGTTGATCCTTAGGATACCATAGACTTAATTCAGTGGCTCCTTTAAGATATCGAAAGATTCTTTTTTATTGCGGTTAGGTGAGATTCTTTAGGATTAGCTTGAAACCTGGCACATTTACAAAGACTAAACATGATGTCAGGTCCACTAGTAGTTATATTTAATAAACTTCCGATCATTCCTCTATATTTCTTTGAGTCAACAGATTTGTCATTTTTGTCGATAATTAATTTATCAGTTGTTGACATAGGAGTGTTAAGAGGTTTTGCTGATTCTAGGCCAAATTTCTTGATTATTTCTTTACAATATTTAGACTGAGATATATGAATTCCTTTTTCTCCTTGTTTGATTTGCAATCCGAGGAAGAAGTTTAGTTCTCCCATCATGCTCATTTCAAATTCTTTACTCATACTTTCAGAAAACTCATTGCATATAGTAATGTTAGTAGAGCCAAAAATAATATCATCAACATATATTTGAATTACCAAAATGTCATTATTTTTATTTTTAATAAATAGGGTAGTATCAACAGTTCCTCATTTAAAGCAATTTTTTAATAAAAATTTACTCAACCTTTCATACCAAGCTCTAGGAGCCTGTTTCAAACCATATAGAGCTTTATGTAATTTATAAACATATTCAGGATGATTGAAATCTTCAAATCCAGGAGGTTGTTTAACATAAACTTTCTCTTCTAAAACACCATTTAAAAAGGCAGATTTTACATCCATTTGAAATAGTTTAAAATTCTTATGGCATGCAAATGCTAACAACATACAAATAGATTCAATTCTAGCAACAAGAACATATGTTTCATCATAGTCAATTCCTTCCATTTGATTATATCCTTGTGTAACTAACCTTGCTTTATTAAGAATAACAATTCCATTTTCATCAAGTTTATTACGAAATACCCATCGAGTTCCAATGATTGAAATATTCTCAGGTTGTGAGACTAATTCCCATACTTTGTTTCTAGTGAATTGTTCAAGTTCATCTTGCATAGCCATTATCTAGTCTTCATCTAGTAAAGCGTCTTTTATCAATTTAGGTTCAATTTGAGATAAGAAAGACAAATGACTAGCTATATTATGTGCTTGTGATCTACTGATAACTCCTTTTTCAATATTACCAATAACATTTTCTAAAGGATGATTTTTAATAACATGAGACTCTTTAGGCAAATCATTCAACTGAGGGTTTGGATTTTCAAGAGGATTCTCAACAATAGGTGGAGATGCATTATCTAGTTTTTGTTCTTCCATATTTCTAAGAATATCTTCAATGACAACATCATTATCCGTCAGTTCTTTGTATTTAGGAGGAGACTGAGTTTCATCAAAAGTCACATTCATTGATTCTTCCACAACTAGACTTCTTTTGTTGAAAACTCTGTATGCTTTACTATTAAGAGAGTATCCAAGAAAAATTCCTTCATCAGATTTAGGATCAAATTTCAATAGGTGTCCTTTGGTGTTTAGAATAAAACATTTGCTCCCAAAAACACGAAAATAATTTATTTTTGGAGTTCTTTTATAGTAGAGCTCATAGGGAGTTTTGAGCAAAATGGGTCTTAATAAAACTCTGTTTAGTATATAACATGATGTTGCCACTGCTTTAGCCCAGAAATATTTTGGAACATGGTATTCATTTAACATTGTATTAGCCATTTCTTGTAAAGAACGCTTTTCCTTTCAACAACACCATTTGACTGAGGTGTATAAGGAGCAGAGAAGTTATGACTTAAACCCTTCTCATCACAGAACATAATGAAATTAGAATTGTCAAATTCTTTTCCGTGATCAGATCGAATATAAACAATAGAGCTTCCCTGTTGATTTTGAATCTTTTTACACAGAGTAGAAAAAGAATTAATAGCCTCATTTTTAAATTTTAGAAAATCAACCCATGTAAATCATGAATAGTCATCAACCAAAACAAGAATGTATACAGCACCACCCATGCTGTGTTTAGGGATTGGTCCAACAAGGTGCATGTGTAATAAGTCTAAGGGTCGAGAAGTTGACACAGTAAACTTAGGTTTATGTGATGCATGAATTTGTTTTCCTAATTCACAAGCTTCGCAGATATGGTATTTGAAAAATTTTAATTTAGGAAGACCACGGATAAGATCTTTAGAGGAAATGTTATTTATGAGTTTTATATTGATATGCCATAGCCAAGGATTTGCATTTGAAGATACAAGACAAATATTATCTAAATGAGAGTAAGCATCTAAGTCACATGTATGCACGTTTTGATATCTAGGAAAAACTAAGATCAATTTACCAGTTTGATAAAAAATAGAGCAGTTATGTGTACTAAAGGATATTTTAAAACCACTATCACATAGTTGACTAATATATAGAAGATTATACCTAAGTCCAGTAACTAACTAAACGTTGGAAATGGTTATGTGTTTATTACAAACACATCCAACTCCGATTATTTTACCTTTATTGTTGTCACCGAAAGTTACCTCACCAGACTCTGTAGCTTGTAGATTTTTTAATTTGGACTTGTCTCCAGTCATATGTCTTGAGCAACCACTATCAAGATACCATTTGCTTTTATTTATATCAGCAGCAAGACATACTTGTAATATATATACTAATTTTATAGGTTGGTACCCTTTAAATTGAAGGGTCCTTAGGGTGAGTTTTCCATTTTGTATAAGGAGCATTTGAAGTTTCCTTTATAAAATTGGGCATAGGATAATCAACTTTAGCAGAAAGAAGCATTCTATGAGTAATTGGATTGTGATAAGTATGATAATGTTGTTTATGAAATTCTCTTCTTGTAATGGTTGGTGCAGTATATGTTCCCTTGGGAACCCAAATCATTTTTCCTTTATAGTTTTCATTTCTAGCATTGCACATATAAAAAGAGTGACCATTTCTGTTACAACATGAACATTTTGTGAAAGGGAATATATAAATTTCATTTTCCTTAATTTTAACATGATATAGTCTTTTATCTTTTGATTCACTTGTTTCACTAGTGTATCCTAAACCTTCTTTATTAAAGCTACATTTTTGTTGATTTAACATGACATCCATATTTTTCTTTCCTTTTGTAAATTTATAAATTATATTATTTAAATCTTCACGTTCTTTGGTTAAGTTTTTAATTATGCAATTATGGTTTTCTATTTCTGTCTTTAACCTTAAATTTTCATTTTTAATTTCTTCAATTACAACTTGATCTTGCACTTGATTATCTTCATTGATTATCGCAAGTGTTGAATTTTCAATTTCAAGATTTTTAATTGAGATGATAAGTGAGGAATTTTCTATTTCAAGATTTTTATTAATTTTCTTAAGTTGTGCTACTTCTTCGTTATTTTCTAAGTTTATTTCATTTAAACTTTCGGTAGTGATAATTAAATTAGCATTTTCAATTTCAAGAATTGTATTTATTTTTCTTAATCTTTCTAATTCTTCTTTTAACAGTTCATTACTTTCATATAAATGACTATAAGCTTCTTATAATTCATAGTGTTCTTCCTTTATATTTTCTAGTGTGTATGAAGAAAATGAAGTGCTAGGCAGTTGATGTTCAGAATTTACCTCGGATCTAGGTGATGAGTCATTATCTGCCATTAGGCAGAGATTTGAAACTTCTTCGATTTGTTCAGCTTTTTGTTCCTCGTCACTTAGATCCCATCCTTCGTCAGCTACAAAGACTTTGTTGTTGACTAGTTTTGGACAGACCTTCTTGAAGAGTCCAGGCTGCTTACATTCGAAACATGTGTTTGAATTTTCATTTGGATTGGTATTTTTGAAGTTGTTGTTATTTGTTTTTAAATTTCCTCCTTGCGTCTTTGGTTTGAAATTTTTTTTGCCTTTGAAGTTATTGAAGTTGTTGTTTGTTTTCATGAAGCCTTTGCCATATTTTCTTTCTTTGCTTTGAATTACTCTTCTGAGTTGTCTCGATAGTAGAGCAACTTCATTGTTGTCTAGACTGAGAAGTTCTTCATTTAATTCTTCATCGTCACTTTCTTGATCCACCACGAGAGCTTTGAAGGAAATTCCTTTCTTTTTGAGATCTGTGTCTGATCCAGCTTTTTCAACGAACATATCGACTTCATGAGCACGAAGATTTCCAATGAGATTCTCCATAGGATATGTGGTTAGATCTTGCATTTCTTTTATTGCTGTAACCTTCATTTTCCAAATGGATGGAAGGGCTTTGAGAATTCTTCTGTTTTTCTCATTTGTAGTATATGCTTTTCCCAATTGCTCTAGCTCATCAATGATTTTGGAAAATCGAGTTTCCATATCAATGATCTTTTCACCTTCTTCAAAGCTTGAAACTTTCATATTCTTGAATTAGAGCATCTTTTCTGGTTTCTTTGATGTGGTTGGTACCTTCATAGGTTACAATCAGTTTTTCCCAAATTTCTTTTGCATTTTTACAGTTACTAACTCTTTTGTATTCTTTTTCAATCAAGGCATTGCTTAGCACTTGTTCTGCTCGAGATGCAATATTCATGATTTCTTCTTCTTAAGTGGTGAATTCATATATGTCTTTCTCGACAGTCTTTTCTCCTTCAATTTTGGTTGGAATTTGTACACCTCATTCGATGGTACACCAAATTTTGTTTCCTTGGGATTTGGCATAGATTTTTAATCTTTTTTTCCAGGTGGAAAAATTGGTACCATCAAATAGTGGAGGTCTGGACATAGATAGTCCTTCCCCGCAACCAGTAGCATTGTAGGCCATGGATCTACTCTTAGGTATACCTGTATAGACTCAACAAACAAGTTAAAGAGCACTGCTCTGATACCAATTGAAAGTCAAATAATAATCTAGAAGGGGGGTTGAATAGATTATTACAGGTTTAAAAATTATAAAAGACCTTTTTGAATTTTTTAATTAATTTGCAGTGTTAGAAATTATTATGCGAGATAATAAAAATTCAATCACACAATGCACATAGATTTATCTGGTTCACAACATACAACCCTTGGTATGTTGCTATGTCCAGTCTCAAGTCCCTACTTGGAACTTGTGATCCTATTACTATCAATAATAAATACTCCTTCAACAAGTGGAGAAGCCTTTACAAAGTTTTATAGTCAAACTTCCAACTGTTCCCAACTAATCTATTTTGGACAGCAAACTCCCCGCTCCCTCCTCAAGCTTAGTTGTACTTCTTTTGAGTTCAGTTCTATTCTATGATCTGGTCTTGAAACAACAACCTCTTCCTCACCTCACAAGTACACTAGAGACCCAACTTCCCGCTGACCTCTCTAAGACTCTGGTCTTGGTCGAAGAATTACTCGTCTTTCTCACAGGTACATAAAATAAACTAACTCTGACCTTTTTTCCTTTTACAACAATGTGCTTCTCAAATAAGCAGATAGGAATTTAATAAAGATTGATGCTTCTCAAATAAGGAGATATTAATTAAAGAACAAATGTATTTATAAAAAGTATAAAGACTTTTATACTTGAGAAATTATGCTTCTGATTAAGCAAGTATATGATATTAAAGCACTTTTATGAAGAATTTATAATTCTATAAAATAAAGGGTGTTTTTCGGTGGATTTGAATTATTTCTGAGTTATCAAGTATTTTATGAACTAATTTTATAAAATAATGCTTGTATGAAAGAATAAATTAGATCATGTATAATTTCAGTTAAGCACTAATTGATATAACCAATATTATTTGTTTAACTCAAATAATATATATGAATATTTTATCTATTATGTGAACTCTTTATAAATAGTGTCACTTGGTACTATAAGGAATCGTATGGTCGAATTCCTCTCCGTAGAGGTTTATCTCCGTAGCCTTGCGGCGTCCAAGTATAACAGAATTTATAATTTTCACAATTGATATTTATATAAATATTTTCATAGATCACTACGATTCTCAAATCTGGTTCAGATGACTACTCTTTTTGGAGCAGTATCTCAGTGTTGTTTTGAGCTATCAAGTGTCGTATCTATTTTACGATATTTATATAAATAATATCAATAAAAGGTTACTGAAGACTATAAGGAATTGTACGGTTGGATTCCTCTCCATAGAGGTTTATCTCCATAGCCTTGCCGCGCCCAAGTATCCTTTTATTTGATAAATAGATGAAATATGGATATATAAAATTGTGTAGAACAATAAGTATTTGTATATCTACAGATATAACACAAGTAAGAAATAATTCAACAGAAATTAAACTTATCTCAATACTTGGACCAATTTTTTTTTCTTCAAAAATAATCAAAACTTTTGTATGAAGAGATATATAACTTAGAGAATGTAGGTAAGGAGAGTATGATTTTCTTTTCACTGAATTGATAAAAACCAAATGAATGAAATACTCTATATTTATAGGATTTTTGAAGTTGGGGGCAAAATTGTAATTTCAAAAACTAATTTTTGAAAGTGCGGTTATGATCAAGTAATTTTGAAATTATCGGACCAGATCAAAAAATAATTTCACGCGAAAGAGGAACAAAAAGCGCCCAGGCACAACTTCATCAACATAGCAATTAATATTTTGACCATGTGTTTTTAATCCAAAGCCAACAAGCATTACACAGTTTTTGTCCCATAAAGATTGTCACGTTACACGGTTTCAAAAAGGTGACAACATGCATGTATTTGTCCTATATGGTTGTTTAACAAATAGTGACATATGTATGCATTAAAATTTTTATATATATAGTATACTATATAGTTATATTAATATCCGGTTATATATATATCTAATAAGTATTCTAAATGTTTTAGTATATATGAAGTATACATGCGTAAAAATATTTTGCCCAACTTTAATTTTAGAAAAAGAAATAGGGTATCCTTGCCTTGAATAATATCTGAATTAATTTATTTAACACTTGACATATAATTTATCAAGGTCAATAAAAATTAATTCAAGTAAAATAGAAAATAACAAAATAATTAAATAATTACCTATTTAATTAAAAACATAATTGTTATCATCAAAATAAAATTATACCTATCATATACGATGAGATCACCCCGTGATCTGATAAGGTGATAGCAGGGAAAAGAATCAATACGATGATTGGAAAGTTTACAGCAAGATTGTTGTGTGAATTGGTACAGATTCAGGAAAGGATTATGAATACGGATTAAATGAAATTCGTATTCAGAAGGGAGTTAAGATTAGGTGGGAATTTCAATTGAGGACTCATGTCAGCAGCTGAGTTGTAGGATTCCTTGTATGGGCGGGGAATTGTACGTGGTGTAAAAACCACTTAGTTTCTGACACTGATAATCATTGAAATGTTTGTGTTGCGCTATTTGCTATATGCATGTTAAGAGGGTGATTCCTTTCTCATTTATATAACAAATAGATAGGTTATAGGTAGAGAATATAAGGATAAGTACGAGTTCTTAAAACTCAACTTATGGTATGTTCGTGACTCATAGTTATATGAAATGTTTATGAACCCCTCAACGAATGGATGCCAAAGGTCTGACTAGGATAAGTTCTTAAACTCATATGATTGTGGAAAGTTCTTGAATTCATGAGTGTGGTTTGACGAACTGGGAATAGTCATGTGTGAATGGAGTATTAAGGATAGTAGGAATAGATGGACTGTTTAAGCAACTGATCATTAGTGAAGACATAAGTTTTTCAAAAACTTCTAGCTATGCTAGACGTCGAAATTTTGACATCAAGCTAAATACGCACTATGTGCTTTTGAAAAAAAAATATAGACTTATAATAATTTTTTGGAACGGTTTAAAGTATAGTCTATGCTACTTATTTCGGCTAGACGAAAATGATTTGAAATATCAAAATATATTTTTATTTATCACTCATGCACCATGTAACTTGGTGCATAGATGATAAAAAGGTGATATAGTTAATAATACATGAATACATAGTGTGAATTTAATCTAAAAATTATTGTTCCACTATTGTATGATGTGTTATGACAAAGTCATACAATGACGACATTCTCAAACGGACTGTTTATACAGTACGACATCATGACGTCATTCTCAAAAATATTTTTCCAAAAAAAAAATTTAATTTGCCAACGACGTTTGGCTACACCTAAATAATTCGATTGAATTGAATTAGTGATATAAGTCTACGCTATTTGATTCAGTTAGACAAAAGTTTATGAAAAATCTAAGTGTTCATTGAAAGAAATTTCCCGTACCAAATTGTTTTGGTGCGGAATCCGATAAGATTGAGGTAAGAAAATTTTATGCTCCCAAGGCAGATAAGAGGAACAAGAAAATGGTTCCGACCAGCAGTACTTGATTAGTACAGGGCATAACGGGCTAATCACCCACTATGTCCGTAAGTTATGACGGTTTGCAGATGAATTTCCATAAATTTGACAATTTATTAAAATCTTAAATGATGGATTTAAGGTCAAATAATAGACCTAGACATAAAATAAGTTTATGCGTTTGATATTTTTGGGAAGAAATTTTGAGGATTTCAAAATTCTGTGAAGAATTTTGGTGAATTGTTAAGGATTAAGTGTATACGTATATATGTTCTGTGAATATGGTGTTATATGTGTACAGTATGTGGTTAAGGGTCAAAGGTTGACCACATAAACTATATCGGTGACAAACCCTAAGTATATATTTAGAATGTCAACTTTTAGTTAGAAAACCTTAATGACTGATAAGAAACCTTAAAACTGGATCTGAAACCCTAATTTTAGTTCTGGGGAATCCGAAACCCTAATTCAGAAATTAAAAACCCTAATTTGGGAATTCAAATGCTAGTATAAGGTTTAACGTTATTAATTATAACCTAATTAGGGAAAACCCTAATGATTTACTTAAATTCCTAATAGGAAATCCTAATTTTTGGGTTATAAACCCTAATGCATGATTATGAAACCTAATTGCTAAATTATCAATTTTAATTAGGAAATATTAGTCCTAATTAACAAGATTGAATTATGATTGGGAAAGTTTAATATAATTAGAGAATTCTAATTATAATTAAGTAATATTAATTTTCTATTTTGAAAACCCTAATATGGAAATCCTAAAAAATTGAATTATGAAAACCTTAGGTTTTAACCCTAAGGGTTAAACCCTAAGGGTTGGATCAAATGATAACTTTAGAATTAAAATTATATAGAAAATGACCATTATACCCTTTTATCACATTCTTTAATTAGTGGAGTGGAAATCTTACCATGATCTTGAGTTGGTGACTAACCCTAGCTCTAGACCAAGCTATGTGTCAAATATCAGCCATCAATTGCCAACAAATACGTTGAATCATATCAATTATATAGATCAAAGAGAGAGAAAAGCTTCACTTTACTTTTCATTTTTGTCAACCTCTTCTCTCTCTCAAAATTTCAAGATTGACTGACGAAGAGAGTCAAAAGTTAAGACATAATAACCTCTTAGCTTGACAAGATCAGGATCATGGATCAGAAATCAAGTAGGGAAGCATAAAAGAGGTATAAGCCCTAAACTTAGAAATTCTCATGATTCATGTTAATCTTTGTGTTTAGATGTTTAAAGTTATGCCAGAGGGTGTCATTTGATGATCTGGGTTGCTAAAACTTGGATCCATATCATTTAGATGCTCGAAATTGGAGTTTTTAGAAATCTGGGAAAAGTTTGAAAAATGGCCTGACAGCCATATGTCAGATGCCTTAGATCTGCGTGTGTTTGCATTTTGGGTTATATTATGTGATAGATCTGTTATTTGATGTTAGGGCTTTGATCTGAGAATTGAATCAACCTCAGATCATGTTTAGATTGCAAGATATGATCGATCAAAGTTCGTTGACTGAGCACGAAACATAGAATCTGGAAAACCCAGAATTTCCAGTTTGGTCTGATAGCCATTTTTGAAGGCTTTGATCTTGCTTCTGTTAAGTGTTTTAGCCATGTTATTGTATTAAAGTGGTTGTCTGACATGTAGACTTCATATTGATGCATCTAGAACCCCCAAATCATACACTGAATTAAAGATATGATGGGTCAAAGTAGGGTTGACCGACTGTTTTTGCAGATTTCTGGAAAACCCAGAAATCTTCATGAGTGATTTTTCTGACATGGCTTGACCATGCCAGATCTTGGGCTTGTGATGTTGTTATGTTTATATGATGTTATAGAATTGTATCCTGACATCAAAACTACAAGAATAAACATTTAGATTGCACTAAGTGAACCCAGGATGCAAGTTATGAAGATTTAAAGTAGCATACTCAAATTGTTCTTCATTTCTGGAAAACCAAGAAATGAAGAACAGCGTCTGACAATCTTTTCTGAAGCATGAATCTCTCTGATATGTTATAGAATGACCATAGAACTTATTTATAATTATAGTACACCACTTATACTACATCAATAACAATTTAGCTGCCCAGAAAACACAAACATCACGATTATAGAACCGGTCAAACCAAGTACCTTTTTCACTGACATGAAGATTTGGGCAAGGTCAAGAATAGCTCAAGAACACCTATAGCGACGGTTCTGTCGCTATAGGGCCCTTTAGTGACACTTATTTTCCAGAAATTAATTATTTTAATAAATAATTAGAGAAAAATAGTTCTAAATTATTAAAAATACATAATAAATTATTAAAAATTATTTTAAAGTCCGAAAATTAGTTTTTAATTATTTTGAGTATATTTCATAAATATTTAATATTTTTGAAATATAAATGGTATTTAATTTATTTAATTATAATATTAAATAAATTACTTAAAAAATGATTTTTATACTTGAAAAATCATTTAAAAATATATCATGGTGTTAGAAAATATTTTAAGTTATTTACAATGACTTTTGGTATTTTTGTGATGAATTTCATTAATAAATTGTTATTAATGGTAATTGATTTATTTAATGAATATATTAAATAAATTATAGAAAATTAGAAATAATGATTTAAAAATCATATAAAATTATTTAAGGGTATAAAATATTTAAAGTTATAAAATATAACTTTTGATATTTTGTCATGAAAATATTAATATTTTAATATTAAAAGCAATTATCTGATAATGGATTTAAGTGTTTAAAAATTATATAAATATGATTTTAAGGTATTAAAAATACTTTAATATAATATAAATATATTATAATATTATGTTATGATTTTTATTAATATTTGATATTAAATAAATATTAATGATAAAGAGAATAATGTGGTATTTATATTAATAATAAGTTATTGAATAATGTTTTTAATTACTTTAAAAACATTTAAAGGAAATAATAAAGTATTAAAATACTTTGAAATATTATAAATATGTTATAATATTATGACATGTATTTCATTAGTATTTAATATTAAATTAATATTAATAATATTAGAATATTGTGGTATTTAAATCATATAAATACAATTTTAATGATTGAAAAATCAAGATAAATGATAATAATTATTTAAAAATTATTACGAGCTATTGAAATGACTGATAATAAAATTATCTAAGATAATTGTGAAGTGTTAGACAGAGTTTAATTGAACTTAAACTCGATATATATCCGACTAAGCCGTCGGGATGTTAGAATTGTGCCGGGTTCAACTCAGACTGCAATAGTTTAACTTGATGCTAAGTTTTATGTGTGTTATAGACGGATAGGATTATGTGATAATGTGTTTAGGTTATTTTAAATATTGTGATGATATTATTCTAATTTGTATATCGATATTATTTATATATTAGGTCTTCAGATAAAGCTTATTAAAATACGTAATGATAATCAACAAAACATGCAAGTTTTTCTTAACTCTACTTTGTGTTGTTGTATTCAAATGTACTTGTGGTTAATCATTGCTGATTGCCATGTCTAAGAATTGTAGAATTGTACTATGTACATATTGTGTGTATAAGTCAGGTATGAAAGGCTGATCACCTTCATTACCATTCGGTCCAGATATATTTGTTCATGTTCAATGTTTGTTTAGTCAAAAATTTGTTCATGCTAGTTCTCAACTATATTGAAGAATTATAGCCAGCTTATTATTCAAACTCTTTCAATCATGATATATCCTCAAATAAATTATACTTGCTGGGCAAACTTATGCTCACCCTTGCTATATCGTGATAAATATTGCAGATTAAGGTGAATACGTTGAATATAAGGAAAGGTTAAAGACAGTTCCAGCTTTAAGTTAATGTGTGCAGCTAAATTTGTATAAGTATTATATATTAATGTTGTTGTAAGTCAAATAAGTTATGAATTGTGTATAATTTAAGGTTATTTGACCTTGGGGAAAAGCGTGTAAGTTTATTGTACAAACAGTTTATGTTTATATCTTCCACAATAGTTGTAGAATGATTATACCAGATCCGTGGTGATTTAGGACCCGGATTTGGGGCTATCACATACACAACCCATTCTGAGTCACCAAATACATGGTGCATAATTTAAATAGAAACTTTATTTATACAACTATTGAATTGTCATGCAAAATACGATAAAACATAAACTGTGAGTTTTAATACAAATATTATGTCGTAGACAGTATCCAAACTCAAAATAAGTCTCCATTACAATTATTATTACACTATTTTATAGAATAGTGAGGATTACTATAACCACCATTGTTGGAGTGTGATTATTTGGGTCTAGCCAAGGTGTAACCCAATTTATTTAATGAGCTAGATTTGGTGTTGACCCATAATATATATTTATGTTGACAGTGAGAGAGTCCTTAATAAAGAAAGATTGTGTTTCTTTATTTGGTGGGATAAGGAGGTTTAATTACGACTCTTACTCCTAATTGGATTCATCAGTTATAAGGTGATTCTGAAAAGGACTTCTACTCCTAATTGGATTGAGGTGGATATAATTTTTATAAATACTGTTAGGTTTGTAATATTCATAACGCAATCAAATTGCATAAAATTGCGGAAGCGTGGTAAAAATCAGAGTTTAAAAAAATTTACAAACCATATACCCGGATCACCCTTTATGCACAATTATTAATTAAACGAAAAGATAAAGAATAAATCATACCCTTGAAGATCGAGCTTCCTCAGGTACAAGTTCACCTCCAAATCCTTTAGCGCTCAATCTTGAATCCAAGGGTTTGGTTCCTTCCTTTGATCAACGTTAGCCACCCATGTGTTTGGCCTCTAGAGGTGATCCACCAAGGAAGAATAAAATTCAAGAAGATGGGTGTTATGGCTAACCCTAGTTTTCTATCTCTATAGAAAAGGCATACTCCCAACAACTTGGAATTATTACGTACTTTGTTAAAGTCAACAACCCATACCCACCCATAATAAGACTCCTCTTATTTATAGATGTGGACAACCCATCTTAACAATTAAGGAATTGAGTTTTATTTAATTAATTAAATTCTTTTAATTAATTAAGCTCCCTAATCTTATTAGGGATAATTAATTAAACTCCTTTAACTAATTTTCCTTCCTAATCCTATTAGGAATAAATGAGAGTACTTATATTAAATTAATTCCTAAACTCTTTTAGAAATTAAAATAATAATAATTGTAATAATATTAATAAGACTCCTCTTATTAATTTATATTTAATATTTCTAAAATATTAAATAATAAATATTAAGCTATTTAATTTATTCTATCACCATAGATTAAATTAAATATACTTAATATATTATTACGATTATGCCATTAACTTCTTAAATAATTATTCTTCCTTTTATGGTGTGACCCTTTAGGTTCTCCATATTAAACCGGTTGTGAATAAATCAATTAGAACAATTCTAATCTTATTTAAATAAATAAATTAAACAATTAATTTATTTAAATAATATTTATTCTACAATAGGATAAGCCTCCCAGCGATCAACGACTTTCCAGATAATATAGATTTCAACATTAATCATAAAAGAACCTTTGAGTAAATAGTTACCGCACAATTCAATCCTTCCACCATACAATGTCCCAATTAAATATAAGACATGGAATTACTGTCAAGTCTTATTTTATTTAATTATATGTATTTCGATCCTTAAATGCACAACTCCAAATAATGCAAATTAGAAACTCCTTTCTAATTTCATTACGCTTCTTGGCCAAGGACTACTGGGTTGTCATTTATCGAATCACATAGGACATTTCTCTTCTTTTATTAGAAGTGGTAGATTCTTTATTGATCATACATTATCTCCATGTACAACTTATTATACCCAAGCATACCCTTTGATATACCCTAAGGGTCTTAAGGAATAAGTCAAAGTATAACTCATCATACACAAGATACTATGATGATCTCAAGTCCAAGGATCACTTGTACTACTATCACTACAGGAATTCCTATTGATAGGCAAATAAAACTCCATTAGGTATTCCTTAGCGAGCCACGTTCAGTGAACTTATTCTCTAATAAGCACCTACATACTTGCTTTTAGTGTCTCCACATAAATGATCATGAGATCAATCATCCTCATCCAATGAGCAAGCAACGTATGTACCAATCTATCCGGATTCACTAATCCCCAATTTAGTAATCCAATGATTGGGAACTATTTTAGTTTTAAGCTTTCTTAGAATTTAGATCTCATTAGAATGATCATCATCATTATTCTAAAAGCATTGCTTAAAACTATGGGTTTATCACATATTATAAAAACAAAGATCATGTAGATAATTAAAAGCCTTTAATAAATTAATACCTTTTATTAATAAATGAATAAGATTGTTACAAAGTATATGCTTTATCATCAAACATGATTGGCTTGTGTGCATATTACTTTCAAATACAACAACAAGCAAGGGTTGGGAGACAGGACACAAGATCATATAACACAAATGAACACTTTGTACTCTCCACATTATTATAGTGGATTTCTCTCTCTCTCCGTGATTTTTTTCCAATTGGGTTTCCACGTAAATTTTTGTGTTCATATTTTATGTCTCTTTATTTATGTGTATGCGAGTGTATTTCATGAGTTTGATATAATCAACTACTCTATCAGCCGTTAGCGTAATTTTGGCCTGTTGTTTTGGTGATCTCGTCAGGAGTACAAAATTTGGCGTTAACATTGGCGCTATCTGTGGGAGCGCAAAATTCTATTCGAAAAATCACCAAAGATAAGTATCAGATTATATTTATTTATGAAATTTATACGCATGATTAAATTATATTTATTTACACAATTTGGACATATGATTGCATGCAATAAATAAATATGATTAGGATGATACAAAATAAGTAATATATATGTTATTATATGATACATTGATGACATTTGCAATGATTTGTAATAACTAATATATGTGATATTGAAAACAATTATTTGACATATCATTATATCTCAGTCCCGTGATAGGAAAAGTGATATTATTGATGGAGTCTGGTAGTGGAAAGATGATGATGCAAGCGTCATGATAAAAAGTGCAAATTTTTTTTCAGTACAACAACAACATAGTATCATCATGCCAAAACATTTGCACTAGTCATCCACTTCGGTAGTTCGCTTCAGCTGCCCCAAGTCAAGTCCACACCCCTATAATAACTCGGCAATGTGAAAAAGACCCGTTTAACTCTTGTTCTCGCTGAACTCACCGGCAAAAAGCAGATTCAATTCACAAAACGTCCATTGGAAGTGGCTTTACTCCTTTTGAACGGACAAAAGTCCTTCGAAAGTGGCTTTATTTCCCCCGAACGGACAAAAGTCCTTTGAAAGTGGCTTTGTTCCCCCCCGATCGAAAAAAAGTCCTCCGGAAGTGGCTTTGTCCCCCTGATTAGACGAACGTCGCGTATTGTGTTTGTGTGAGATAATTCGTCTTTGGCAGATACGGATCTTTGGTTGGGATAAAATTTGTATAATCTCTTATTTTAAGTTCTATATAAATAAGAGACTGGGGGCAATGTTGGAGTGTAATTATTTGGGTCTAGCCAAGCTGTAATCCAATTTATTTAATGGGCTAGATTTGGTGTTGACCCGTAATATATTTATTTTAATAGTGAGAGAGTCCTTATTAAAGAAAGTTTGTGTTTCCTTATTTGGTGGGATAAGGAGGTTTAATTAGGACTCCTACTCCTAATTGGATTCAACAGTTATTAGGTGATTCTGAAAAGGACTTCTACTCCTAATTGGATTCGGGTGGATATGATTTCTATATATACAAGAACAAGCAAGGGTTGGGAGATAGGACACAAGATCATATAACACAAATGAACACTTTGTAATCTCCACATTATTATAGTGAATTTCTCTCTTTGTGTGGTTTTTTTCCAATTTGGTTTCCACGTAAATTCTTATGTCCATATTTTATGTCTCTTTATTTATGTTTATGCGAGTGTATTTCGTGAGTTTGATATAATCAACTACTCCCTCAACCGTTAGCACAATTTTGGCCTGCTATTTTGGTGATCTCGTCAGGCGTACAAAATTTGGTATTAACAACCATCTTGGACCATCACTCCATTCCCCGACTAGTCCCAGTGATATTCTCATTTCCTTAAGAGAACAATGAAAGAAAAGGGTGAGCTGAACTAGCCCAATAAGGAATATTGTGACTAAGATAATGTATAATAAATTATCATTATTCCTCAACAGTGAAAATGCTAATAGAATACAATAGACAACAAGTTTAGATCAAAAACTGTAGCGAAACAAGCAATCCATTAGAAGAGTAAAGTAGAGCATGATGTCTACTATCTTCTATGATTTAAAAGTTCATCATCAATATTTTATCTATTTAACACAACTCAATAAATATTTCACATCATCGAATTATCCATGCACTACGGGCCAAGGATATTCGTTAAAATCACCAGTGGTCATGATCATGCCAAACATTTGTCCATCTATGCACTACGGGCCAAAGAAGACTTTTACTACATCATTTGTCTATAACATTACAGGTCATGATTATACCAATACACAATTCCTCGTCATAATCATAGCAATCACCAGTCCATCTATGCATTACGGACCAAAGATGACTTTCATCATAATATAAGCATGAGGATGATGATAATGATATAAAGAATCAATCAAGTGAGATCAAGGATAAATATTGGATATTTATAATTTAATTTAGCCATAGTTCAAGAATGTTCAAATTGTCAACATGATAATTAATTATGGAGTAAAATTCAAGAATGGTATTCATGTATAAAAATAATTTTGATAGAAAATAATTCAATTTTTGTCATGAATAGTATCCCATGAATAGTACCCAAGTGAATAGTACCTCGTGAATAATACTCGAATAAAAAGTACCCCGAATGAATAGTATCCCGAATGAATAGTATTCCAAATGAATAGTACCCCGACATAAATAGTATCCCGCCATTTAATAAGAAAGTTCAGACCAATAGTGGAATGATACTAGATGAAGCACATACTATTAAGAATATACCACTAATTTCAAGGGTTTTCACCATTTAATAATAAGGTTATGGAAACAAACAATAAATTCGTACCATAAATGGAGAAATATGACAGAAGACGATATCCCTTGATGAGTATAAAAGAAATGATATCTCATACGAGTATAAAAGAATATATGAAACTTCAAATAGATTTCACGCGTCATGCGGTAATCTGCGTAGACAGATAAATTCCACAATTTAATAAAGAATGAATACGAAGGGTTATTTACCATACATGTGTTAATCTGCGTAGACATGTTACTCCCACAGATTAATAAAGAATGAATATGAAGGGTTATTTACCATACAAGCGGTAATCTGCGTAGACAGGTTACTCCCACAGATTAATAAAGAATGAATACGAAGGGTCATTCACCATACATCCGGTAATCTACGTAGATAAGTTAATCCCGCATATTAATAAAGAATGAATACTAAGGGTTATTCACCATGCATGCGGTAATCCGCGTAAACAGGTTACTCCCGCAGATTAATAAAGAATGAATACGAATGTTTATTCACCATACATGCAGTAATCCACATAGACAGGTTACTCTCGCAGATTAATAAAGAATGAATACGAATGATTATTCACCATTCATGCAGTTATTCAGACAGGATACTCCCACATATTAATAAGAAATGAATACAAAAATTAATATTCCTTACAAATACGAAAAATAATATCCCTTACGAATATGAAAAATAATATCCCTTACCTTAGTTTGAGATTGGATACTACAATAGTGAAGTAGCAGAATACTCTTCTTCTTTCTCTTTATAGTTTCTCTCACTATAACTTATGATTATAACTTTGCTCTTCAAAATGGTAGGAAATAATGTATAGATGAAAGAGTATTTATAGGCTAGGAAAGGGTGGTAAATTACAAGGTTAATTATACTTTAGTACCTTCATCTTTTCCTCCATTTTTAATTTAGTCCCTTAAGTATTAACAATCTTGCATAACCTCCCTGAATATTACTTGCATGTGAATCAATAGTTCCTTGCATGTGAACCAATAGTTCATTGCATGTGAACTAATAGCAATTAATTGCTCATTTATCTGATTAATTACCTGTTTGGTGAATTTAACATCCAAAAATCAACTATTATCAAAATAAATGTCTATTTCTACTAACGCTAATATTCCCAACACAATGGAAATATTTTTATCAACAATTATTCCTCACAATATTGACAACTAGATCCTTCCTAGGAAAGAGGGGGCTTTCCGATAAGGATTTCTCCTTATTGGCGTGCAATTAAATAACCTAACCACTTTCCTCGATAGAACATTCTAGACATTGTCAATAATGCAAATAATAATATGAATAACTGTGTCGTCTCAATTATTATTTTAATAATATAAAATATTGTGCAGATGATACTGTGACAATAATAAAATCAATAATATGAGATACTATGCAGCAACTACTGTGGCAATTATTGAATGAAATTGAGTGGCTTCTTACGTAAGCATCAATACTCAGAGATATTGTGCAATACCGTGTGCTAGTGTGAAACAACGCGTATTACTG
This sequence comes from Panax quinquefolius, assembly GCA_020205615.1. Lineage (NCBI taxonomy): Eukaryota > Viridiplantae > Streptophyta > Magnoliopsida > Apiales > Araliaceae > Panax > Panax quinquefolius. The sequence continues at coordinate 1,587,687 of JAINUW010000585.1, forward strand.
TACTTTTGTCATCAGGTATTTCAACAGTTTAGTGATAAAAGTCTTGCCATTATTTTATGAAAAGGTTATTTCTATCGCTTTCTATACCCGACAGTTATTCTGTTATGTGGTCCACCAATGATTGCGCCGTCGTACAAATATTTCCCGACCAAACGAATATTTTATGACCACTTTCTTACTTTGCAAAATTTGCACATATCACCCATAACTATAACATTATGTCAAATAAACATCTTACTATTCAAAAACATATTTATAAAAAATAACTCTTTATTCATAAAAGTTGGGGTCTTACAACCTCCCCTCCTTATGAAATTTTGTCTTCAAAATTAATGTACGTACCTGGTATGTCTAAGAGGTGAGGATACCTTGTTTTCATTTCAGTTCTAACTCCCAGGTCATTTCCTCTATATCATGGTTTCTCCATAAAACTTTGACTTGAGGTATAACCTTTGAGCGTAGAATATGCTACTTCGTATCCAAGATCTTGATAGGTACCTCCTCATACGTTAAATCTTCGGCTATCTCATCTGGTTGTAACTCAATAACGTGGTTTGGGTCTTCCATATATTTACGTAACATAGATATGTGAAAAAAGTTATGAACACGAGACATACTTTGTGGTAAGGAGAGTCTATAGGCCATAGCTTTAACTTTATCGATTAAAGTCGGTTCTACTTGTATATTTGACATCATCACATGGGTCCCTGAAGTTTTTAACTCTATCTCCATCCTTTGTTATTCATACAAAATGGGTCTTTGTGTTTGACAATATCGCACTCGTACCCGCATATGATCTTCTACTTAACGTGTTAGCTACTACGTTCGCTTTTCCAGGAATGTATTGTCAGAACAGGTGCTGAAATGAGTTTCCTCTTGAGTTCTTGGAAGCTCTTCTCACATTCCCTGCTCTATCCAGATTTTGTATCTTTACGAGTTAGCTGAGTTAATGGAGTTGAAATTCAAGAAAATCCTTCCACAAATCTCCAATAATAACCAGCTAAGCCTAGGAAGCTATGTATTTCGATTACTGACTTAGGTTGCTCTCAACTGTGACTCATATCCCAACCTTGGGATATAACCTCACAATGGCACCTATCAATTTACCACCACACAAAGACGACGTCTCCTATGGAGATTCTGGCTTCGGTGCATTCCACAAAGGAAGTCACTAGATAGAAGCTAGGGTACCAACTCTTGTAGTTGGGTTTTTAACTCCTGAAGTTTAATAGGAGTCCTTCGATATGGAGTTTTGGAAATGGGTTTTGAATCGGGTTCAAGGTCAATACAAAATTTGATTTCACGCTCTTGGGTAAGCCAGGAAGTTCTTCGGGGAATACATCAGGAAATTTATTAACAATAGAAATATCATTCCAATCTGACGTATTTTTATTTAAATCTGTGACATAGGCTAAGAAAGCTTGACATCCATTTTTTAATAAACGAATGGATTTATGGCTTGATATGACAGTGATTGATTTTAGTGGTTTGTTTGCTTGAATTCGCATAATAGGTTGGTTAGGAATATGAAAACTAACAACCTTATAAAAACAATCAATTTTAGCATGATGAGTAGTTAACCAATCAATCCCTAAAATCACATCAAATGCAAGTATTTTCAAAGAAATGAGATCAACAGATAATGTGAGAGTATCGATTTAAATCAAATAAGATTTATAAATGGTGGATTTAACGAAGGTGTAAGACCCCAACTTTTATGAATAAAACTTTAATTTTCTCGAAATATCTTTTTGAATATTATGGTGTGGATTTGATATAATGTTATAATTGTAAGTAATATTTATAAATTTTGCAAAGAGAGCAAATTGTTATAAAATATTTGATTGGTCGGGGAATATTCATTTTATCAGGGAATTACTGTCGGAGTTAGAAAACGACAAAAATATATTTTTATAAAAATAACGGCGAAAGTTTTACCGTTAACTATTAAAATACCCGGTGATAAAAGTACAGTAATACGCGTGGTTGCATACTAACACACGATATTGTACAGTATATTTGATTATTAATGTTTACGCGAAAGGTCACTTAGTTTTATTCAATTATTGCCACAGTAATTACTGCATAGTATCTCACGTTATTGATTCAATTATTGTCACAATATTTTATATTATTAATTTAGACCCTCAAAATTTTCTGCATACCTGTTACTAATATTACAGGAGGGCAGAATCGTCTTTCAGAGATAACCTTGGAGGACAGCTCAGCTCAATACCAAAAATCACACCGGAGAAGGCCGTTTCATCTCAGAGATAACCCCGAGATACTCAGTCTTAGTCCCGAAAACAACACCGGGAAAGACAATGTCAACCTTGGAGATAACCCCGAGGAATGCAGTTGCGGTTCCGAAGATAACCCCGGATATGCTCGTTTCAACCTATGTAGTCAGTTTCAACCTCGGAGATAACCCCGAGGCACTCAGTTCCAAACCAGAGATAACCCCGGTAGGACAGGCGCACCTCAGATAAAATCCTGAGGACATCCTGTACTTGTAGTATCCCAATCTCAGAGATAACCCTACGCAACGACTGCTTTATCAGCCCAAACCGGAGATAACCCCATTAAAGGGGCAAAATTGTCATTTTGCCCCTTGATTCCACATTGTGCCATCTCAACAACAGTTCAACATACATTCTACAAAGTAATGTCCCACAAGAGCCAAATAGCTACGATCATGAGTGACTACTACACAGTACAACACACCAGATGGAATTTAAAGCTTGAAGACAAAGGGTATGATCCCATCTTCCTGACTTCTAACAACCTCCAATCCCATGTGATTTGTATAGCTCGCGACAACAACACTATGTAAAAGGTCTTATACACCTCAATCGGAGGCTCGGATTGAAGTTCTGCAAGTTCGAGGGAAATACACGTTGCACGCGTGCACGTAATTCGAGATGGCGGGACCGCAGAGCAGGCACCAGGCGTGACGCATGTGTACATCTGTGCCGCCGCAGTATATCTATGTTTGTCGCAGGTGTACCTGCGGCTCCCCTCTCTATAAATATATAGCTTGGGGTGGCCATTTTGTAAGAGAAAATGGCGAGAAAGCCCAGTCCAATTTGCTCTATACACACCCTAAACTGAGTGCTTTCTCATTTTAAACACTTGTGAGCTTATATTCAGTCATATTTTTACCAGCGGGAGCTGAGTGTTCATCCATTTAAAGCTGTAGAGGTTTTCTTTAGAAGTCCACTGTAAGCCTTGTTACACACTTTAAAGCCTTTCTCTTCAATTTTGCACACACCGTTCTTCACATTGAGAGTCGTGTTACATGTGTATGCCCGAACTTCAATCAAGTGGCTTTTATTTCCTTTTTGTATATATATATATATATATATATATATATATATATATATATATATATATATATATGGAATAACATTATCGAGTTATACTCGATTGAGCACTGGACTCAAGTCCGTAGCGTTTATTTGCTTATATATATATACTTATATATATGAACTGTTGTCGAACTCATTCGATGAGCCACAATTTTACATCGAGGAGCATTTATTGCTTATATATATATATATATATATATATATATATATATATATATATATATAACGACAAATCGCTAAAATGATAAATCGAGTAGGGATTGATATATATATGTATGCGTTATCGCTTTTATATATATATATATATATATATATATATATATATTTATATTTCTGTCAGTTTCGGAGTTTATTTCGTGGCCTTTTTCTCGCTTTATTTACATTCCATCCTCGCTGGAGTTTACTTTGTGGCGATTGATCATTTTTCTCGCTTTATTTATATTTCATCCCACCTGGAGTTTACTTCGCGGTGGTTGATCGTCTTTATTGCTTTATTTACATTTCTGATCCCCATGGAGGTGCTTCGTGGTGGTTGATCATGTGTCTATATATATATATACCGGTTTTATATATTTACATTTCTGATCCCCCATGGAGGTGCTTCATGGTGGTTGATCATGTTCAGATATATATATATATATATATATATATATATATATATTTACTGACTTATATATAATAATTTTATCGCTTTCATATAAATTATGCATCATGTGAGCCTAGGAATCATGTGATCATAGATTCAGTCTACTGAATCTAGATTCGGTTCCCGTGATGGACATTTTCAGCTATAAGCAGCTTATAAATTATTCACGGTGTTTGGATTTCTTTAGATGGATTTCATGCCCATGAGGAGGTCGGTATTTCTTTATATATTATTTTCTCGAAGAGGCTTCGCATCTTGAAAATAAAAGCAATCAAGCCGAACATTTAATAAAATAGAAGTATCAAAGGCCTCAATTACTATTGAGAACATGGTTTGAAAAACCTCATTGCTATATCTTGTTTAAAACTAAATTTCTATACAAATTCAAACCCTATGTATATAGGTGCGAACAAGGCATAACACTACTTCCAAATAAATTGCACATTGATCCACACATACACACACACATATTTATATAGCAGTTTAATTGAAAAGTGGTGGTAACCGTGGTAACACGGGTGTCAAGGGGTGCCTAACACCTTCCCTCCGCATAAGCAAGTCCCCAGACCCTAATGAATCTCGATTTCACAGACTTGTTTAGTAGTGTCACATCACTGGGTCAATGTGCAAACCTTTTCTCGGTTGTGTTGGTACAACCATTTAAAAAACCAACTGGCGACTCTTACAGTCAAATCGTCGACATATAAATGTCGGACCTTTTCAAAACTTGTTATTTCAAACAAATCTCACCTAACATGAGAACACCAAAAGATAAGAACAGATAAGGGACAATAAAAATCCAGACGTCAACTGGTGGCGACTCTGCTGGGGATTCCAGTAAGAGGATTTAAGCCACTACTACAAGCTTTTCAAAACTGTTACATGCTTGTGTGTGGATGTTGCATTTACATTTTTTGATGAATGTGTATGAATGCATTTTACTTACTACACTAAAATATATCTATCTGTGATATTAGTGCTTCGCACATGTCATCATTCCCATAACGGTGAGACACGCTGCATGTGAATGTATGTTGTGTGGTTCCTCCACCAGGAGGCTATCTTGTAGGTGTTTGATTACTGGACTCGTAGGGAGACTAATTCCAACGAGGATCAGGAAAGGCACCACCCAGATTCGCTCCAGTTGAAAGACAAAATTAACTTCCCGTCAAGTAAATTGCGATGATCTAGGAACCTTCATGCCAAAAAGCCGCGAGAGTAACCTAAGATAGGTCAGCCTCTGATAAACCAAACGCAGAGGAAAGTCTCTTCATGCTTTCCATTTTCAATTACTTGTAAAGACAATTACTTGTAATTTTATTCCATGTCAATCTCTATGTAATGGAAAATATGAAGAATATGTGTACATGCATATTAAGGCTTGACATGCTATCAAATGACACCAGTTTTACTGGATAATATTCCTAAAATGGACACATTATGATAGCATGTAAACATTTTATACATTCCTTAAGACTAAACTACATAAGTTTTTTATAGGGAAACAATTAGGCCTGTTACCCGTTTAAAGTCCAAAAAGGCCACGAGCCTACAACCAATTATGTCTTCATCTGACCAGTCTAATTCTGCTCCTGTCTCTCGGGAAGAGTTTGACAGACTAAGAAAACAAATTACAGATTTGGCTATTCTGCTTAAAGAACTACACCAGTTTACTCAGGGTTCATGAATACCCGTACATACAGAATCCTCTGCCCATGGAGGAACACAAGGTTCGGATAAAAAAATTCTAGAACTTCAGTTGGATACGACACACAAAATTCTTGAAAACAACTATCTCAAAGAAGATCCAGACACCGGTGATATCAGGAAAAAAGTCCTTCAAAAGAAAGAGACCATTCAGTCTATAAAAGTGATTGGAGCACACGAGAGTGTTTCCTATGTTGATATTTGTATATTCCTCGGTGTTCATTTTCCAGAGAAGTTCAAGACTCCTTACATTGAAAAGTATGATGGGTTAGGAGATCTTTACACACATTTAACGGTATTCATTGGAGAACTCGGATCTTATGCCGAGAATAAGAAGCTCAAAATACAGCTGTTTCAAAAGAGTCTAACTGGATAAGCCCGATCATAGTATACCAGATTAGACAATTCTAAAATACATAGCTGGGAAGAATTAGCTCATGCCTTCCTCACTCAGTATAGCTTCCAGTCTCACATGGCTCCTGATCGGTACCAAATTACCAAGGTCAAGAAACAGTCCAATGAGTCATTTAGAGAGTATGCTCAAAGGTGGAGGCGCCTTGCTGCTCAAGTTATCCCTTCTATGACAGAGTCAAAAATGGTGATGACCTTCATAGACATACAAGAAGCTCCTTTCTATGAGAGAGTCTTAGCTGGCATTGGCAAGCCATTTTCTGAAATGATTAAACATGAAGAGATGGGATTGAAGTCAGAAAAAATTCAAGACCTAGCCGCTCTGAAAGCTGTTGCTGAGCACATTCAGTCCAGAACTTATGGAAACAACCCCCGGACAGTCCATAAAAAGAAAGAGGAGGATGCTTCCTTGATTCTACAAGGTCAAAAAGGCAGTCAGAACATGCCTATCTAGAGGAAAAACTACTTCCCTCTTCCAGCACAGTCTTCCAACCCCACATTGCCAAAAGGTGGAGAAGTCTGATGCAATCGAGTGTTCACATCCCTAGAGGATTCGCTCGAGAATATTCTCAATCTTCTTACTACTTTGAAGAAAATTACACATCTTTTTCCATCAGCCAACCTGAATGGGAAAGGTTACAATGCTACACAGAAGTGTGCTTATCATGCTGGGGCACCGGGACATGACACTCAGGATTGCTGGGCCTTGAAACACAATATCCAGGACTTAATCGACAATGGGGATATTGTGGTCACTAAACTCGACCAACTTTATGTGCAGGACAACCCTCTTCCTCAACACAAAGAAGAAGAGGTTAATATGATTAATTGGAGCAGTGTACAAAGTTTCAATTACGTTGTTGAATCTTCCCAGACGAGCAAAGACGGTGCTGACAAATGGGATTACGCACAGTTCCAGTTTATGATGAAACGAAAGATCAAAGCTTTTTACAAGCAAGTAAACTAATTGGCAGAACTGGTGATCCATAAACACCAAGTCACACGCCAATTAGTCAGTCAGGAGCATGCTAGTCTCCTTCCTTTTGTCATGAATACTCCATCATCATCTTCAAAAAGTGAAACACTGGAGGATAAAGTTATAAAAAGAGCAAGTTCCAAAACCCATCGGGATTTTTCCAACAAGAGGGAATTTACATACCTTGGCCAACCTATAGATGAGATATTTCAGATGCTAATCAAAGAAGGAAGAATTGCATCGCTTCTACCTCTAATCAATCCCCGTTCCAGACGGTTCAATTCCAATGGAGTATGCCAGTACCACTCCCATTCTCGCGGTCATAACACAGATAAATGTTTGGCACTCCGCCATCTCATTCAGAATTTAATTAACAGAGGTGTCCTAGAAATAGCAGATGACGACAATTTGTTACTCGAGAGTGGGAACACATGTCCTACAAAATGGAAGGACGACATAGCAGTTATATCCGCTGAGGAAGATTTGGCTGCCAGACCACTCACAATACAAGCAATTCAATTCAAAGGTGCTGACAATCCTTTGAAAGTGGTTGCACCAGACCAAATTCTCTTGCCATCTAGGCCACAATATCCTGTTGTCAGCTTGAAAAAAGTCCCATGGAATTATGGGCAGGCTGAAGGATCTACCTCACATACAACTGTTATAGTGTCGAAAGAGAATCCACTGTATCTTCCCCATCGGGTGATGAAACCTACCATCAAGTCAAATGGGAAAGTTCCCATGGAGAAAATTGAAGAGTTCCTCCGTACCATGGGCCATAATGAAGCCATGGTGGTTCTAAGCTTGAGAGAAGCTCCACAACAAATTTCTATACTGGAATTGGTTTTCTCTTCCAAAGATCTTGCTAAGGGTCTTAGAAGAAGCCCATTTACCGAAATCAGTGGATGTGGAAAAATTCTAACATCTGGTTGATCACATTTTTAACAACAATGTGATATCTTTCACTGATGACGACAAACCCGCTGAAGGGATTGGTCATTATAAGTTGTTGCACATAGCGGTTTTATCCTCCAGATACATCATAGGAGGAGTTTTGATAGATGGAGGTTTAGCTCTGAATATTTGTCCTTATGCTACCTTGGAGAAGATGAATATCAACCCCAAGAGGATCAAAAGCAGCCATACGGTTATCAAAGCTTTTGACGAGTCTTGACGAAACGCCGTTGGAGTGATTGAACTGCCAGTGGAGATTGGTCCATATACATTCAACCTATCCTTTCACGTGCTCAGAATAGCCACATGATATAACCTACTTTTGGGAAGACCGTGGATTCATATGGCTGAAGCCGTCCCTTTCACCATTCACCAGCAACTCAAGTACATTATTAACAATAGCCTAGTTACTGTTAATGCTGAGTTGGAATGTCCTGAACAAGGTGACATACCACTCATCAGCTTCAATTTTTAAGTTGAGCTAGTCAGTTTCCATGCCTTGGAGGTGAACAACACTCATTACCATCCCATTGGGGCTCCACCTCTCACACCCAAGATTTCTGCCGAGGTAATGTCGGCCAGTTAAGAGATGATATCATTGGGTCATCAACCTGGACAAGGGTTGGGAAAAGATCATCAAGGTATTAAGCACCCAATTCAAGTTCCAAGTCAAATAGGGACAACTCGATTAGGCTATTCTTCTAGCTCCAGTCACATGAATCCTCATAAGCACAAACAAATTCCTTCATCTTCAGCCATAAGGTGATTATCTCCACCTACAGACCCCGGGCTTGTACAGTCTCCGGTAAAGGTTCCAACCCATGTTATGGCTATGTTATTCCCCAAACCGATACTGGTTAAAGCAAAAGAGGTCCTGATTCCTGATCCCAAAGTGGAAGAAGAGGAACTGAGACGTACACAAGACATTTCCAAGAGATTGTCTCATCTATGCATCCTTTTTCATAATGAGCACACAAATAGTTACACTCTATACGATGATTGTCCCGACATTATGGTCATCATTCAGGAGAAGGAGGACGATGATCGTCACTTCGTTACTGCCGTCCACCAAGACTTCACCCTTGACAATTGGAGTAACACTCCTTGCATTTGTCGCCAAGGGTAAAAAGGGCAGAATCCCTCTGCCCTATAGATAGCTTTAAATGCTTACTTTACTGTACAGTATTAGCTCTTATTTTATTAGTACATGCTAACACTTTGTATGATTTAATAGTTTCATATATTAAGCGAAAGCATATTTTGTTTTAGGACTCTAAATTTAGATGTGCCTGTACTTGCTGATGAGGTGCCTTTTCTCCACATAGACTATAACTTAGATGAAAAGTTGGACTCAGACTTGATGGAAATATAAGAGGACATTGAGATACCTCAGGAGATCAAGGAATGGGTCGAAGACAAACCCAAACCAAATCTTGATCAAACCACCTCAATCAATCTCAGAACCTTAGAATGCCCTAGGTTGATCCAGATTGGTACAGACCTCACTCTAAACCAAAGGAATGACATGGTTACGCTATTAACCCAATTCCAGGATGTGTTTGCATGGTCTCACGAAGACATGGTGGGTTTGTCCACGGATATCATCATTCATCGCCTTCCCATTAAAGAGGGATTCAAGCTAGTCAGGCAGAAGCTCAAGCGATTAAAACCTTAGTGGAGTTTAAAGGTTAAAGAAGTAATTGTGAAACAATTTCAAGCTAGCATCATCATGGCATCCATATAACCTGAATGGCTATCAAATATAGTCCCCGTGCCTAAACCAGGAGGAAAGGTGCTAGTTTGTGTGGATTACCGGGATCTGAATAAAGCTTGCCTTAAGAATAGCTTTCCCGTGCCATTTATCCACATTCTCATTGACAATACTGCTCAATATGACATGTACTCCTATGCTGATTGCTTTGTGAGGTATCATCAAATTATGGTTGCCGAGGAAGATCGTGAGAAAACTACATTCATCATGCCTTGGGGAACCTTTTGCTACAGACGGTTGTCATTCGGCCTCATTAATACCGGAGCAACCTATCAACGAGCTATGATGCCTCTTTTCCACGATTTAATGCACAAAGAGATAGAGATCTACGTGGATGACATTATTGGCAAATCCCGAAGGGAAAAAGACCATCTAGACCATCTCAAAAAGCTCTTCAACAGGTTGCATAAGTACAACTTGAAGTTGAATCCAGCCAAGTGCGCCTTTTGCGTTAAATCAGGCAAGTTGCTAAGTTTCTTAGTTAGCCACAAAGGGATTGAGCTGGATCCCACCAAAATCCAGTGCATCAAGGAAATGCCCATTGTTCAGACAAGAACACTCTGATTGAGAAGACTTGTTATGCTTTAGCATGGGCTTCTATGAGGTTACAACATTACCTCCATGGTCATACAACCCATCTCATATCCCGCGTGGATCATCTCAAGTACGTGTTCAGTAAACCCATATTAAATTGTCAGCTGTCCAAATGGTTGTTGATCCTACAACAATTTGATATCGTCTACATGACGCCAAAGTCCATTAAAGGTCAAGGAATTGCGGATCAACTGGCCGCCACACCTGCAGGGGATTTCAAACCCTTGGAATCATACTTCCCCGATGAAGGGGTAATGACAGTGCAGCAACACTATCAGTACAATGCATTCCATACGTGGAAAATGTATTTTGATGGAGCTGTAAATATTGAAGGTTCTAGATTTGGAGCGTTTAGTAGTATCCGATGCGGGGAGCGAGATCCGTCATCGCCTCAAATTGTAGTTTGTCAGCACCAATAACACAGCTGAGTATGAGGCTATATCATGGGACTCAAACTTGCCCAATCAATTGGTAACAGGTGGTTAACTGTCTTTGGGGATTCAGAATTGATTATCAGACAGACCACAAGAATTTATCACACCAAAGAACTACATTTGCTGCCTTACCATTGGCAAGTTCTATAGATGGCTTTGGAGTTTGAAGAAATCTCATTCCTCCACATTCCTAGGAATAAGAATGATTTTGCGGATGCGCTAGCAACTTTGGCCTCCTTGATCAACATACCTGATAAGGAAAACATGCCAAGCATCCCACTTGCCCTAAAAAAGGCTCCAGCCTATGGGAATTACATTGGAGAAGTATCAGATGAGCTACCTCCCATCCAACACCCTTGGTATCAGCACATCAAGGAGTACTTGTGAGATGGATCTACACCCGCTAAGGCGAGCTCGACTAAAAGAAGGCGGATCCATCGACTGGCTATGAAGTTCTACGTGAGCGGAGATGCACTCTACAAAAGAGATGTAGGACTTGGTCTCCTCAGATGTTTGGACAAGGACCAAGCTCAGTGGCTCATGGATGAAATCCATGGTGGAGTATGTGGCCCACATATTAGAGGCCCCTTGTTAAAAAGATCCTCAGAATAGGGCACTACTGGCTCTCGCTTAAGGCTGATTGTGATGATCATGTCAAGAGATGCTACCAATGTCAAATTCATGGGAATTCTATCCACACCCCTTCGAGGGAACTCCATAATATGAGTTCACCTTGGCCCTTCTCAATGTGGGGAATTGACGTGATCGAGCCCATCGAGGCCAAAGCCAGTAATGGGCATCGGTTTATCTTCACTATGATCGACTACTTCACCAAATGGGTAGAAGTAGCCTCCTTCCCTAGGGTTACCAAAGAAGTCATCACTGCTTTCATCAGAAACAATATCATTTGTTGACATGGACAACTAGAGGTAATTATATTAGACAATTCTAAGAACCTCAACAACAAAATAATGGAGGAGTTGTGAAGTAAATTCCACATCAAACACCTTAACTTCGTTATCTACCGTCCAAAGATGAATGGTGTTGTTGAAGCGGCTAATAAGAACATCAAGAAGATCATACAGAAGATGTCCTCCAAACATAAAGGATGGCCTGACCTCTTGCCTCTGACTCTATTAGCCTACAGAACTTCAATGCGTACTTCCACTGGGTCAACCCCCTACTCATTGACCTATGGGATGGAAGCAGTGCTCCCCATAAAGGTGGAAATGGAATCCCTTAGAGTGTTGATTGACGCTCAGCTAGATGAAGACCAATGGTTACAAGACAGATATCACCAATTGTCTCTAATAGAAGAAAGTCAAAGTGATGTTATCTTCCATGGTCAGTTATACCAACAAAGGATCGCCAGGTCCTATAACAAAAAAGTATGGCTACGGTAGTTTAAACAACATGACTTGGTTTTGAAGAAGATCATTGACATCCAAGATCAGTCAAAGGGAAAATTTTCTCCAAATTGGGAAGGCCCGTTTATTTTCAAGGAGGTATTGATAGGAGGTGCTCTCAGATTACAGGAAATGGATGGCGATGAATTTCCACATCTCATCAATTCAAACACAGTGAAATGGTACTATGTCTGAAGTTACCATCAAGCAAACATCTTGGTTTTGGATCACCAGATTACCAATCATTTCAGGTTTTTTAACCCTTACTACACACAACCCTTTCTTCATACCCATTTTCCCCATCAGGGAAACACACTTTTCAAGCCAGCAGCCTGGTTTTCAGATCATTAAATCTTTCATTTCACACTTCATACAATTTTGGTTATCCCACCAGGGATTGAACCCTTCCCCTGTAGTTTGTCCTAAACATGGGATCAAACTTTTTTATACCCGCAGTTTGTCCTGAACATGGGATCAAACTTTTCCCCACAATTTATCCTGAACATAGGATCAAACTTTTTCGACTGGAAATCGTCCTTAACATGGGGCAAACTACATCGACCTGATCTCTCCGATACCTGGGAGTACGTAGGAAACCATTTTATATGGCCCGGTCGCAATAAAACAAAAACAACAAAAACATTTCTACACCCTTCTCTATAAACAAAAACAATAGAAACATTTCTACACCTTTCTACCCTTACACCATTCAGCGTTGAACCTCTTACACCATGTTCGAACTTCGCAGACCTGATCTCATCTTCAATAGGAGTACGTAGGCAGCCATTTATGGTTCGGTCTAACCCCCTACAAAAACATAAATACTTGTCACATGGTACTGGGATCAAACTTCAATCCATTATATTTCATCGGTTTCAGACCAAAGGGATGGAATTACCTAGCCTCCCCATAAACGGGAGAGTTGGCGACCATCTAAGATGTGGTTGATTCCTTAAAGAGCAACACCAATCCATAAGAGATGGAACTAACTGGGCTCCTCTTAAATAGGAGTACTGGTGACCATCTGTGGTCTGGTTAATCTCAGAGAGGAAAAGTCACACTCCTCTACACATATACATACAGAAACCAGTCCCAAGACACCAAAGAGGGTAGGGATGCATACAGATCAATGATCCATTCTGAAAGATCTTGCGACATCTCAATGTCCATCTATCAAGGATGAGTTCGGAATACATCAAGATCATAAGCCCTGAAGAAGCAGGAAAATATCAAGCAAGTATCAAGGAATAACTAAAAGGGAAGTGAATCAATATATATTTCCCTGCCATATATAATGATGTTTGATATATACAATATGTGTTGTACATGACAAAATGGCTAAACTAGTTTGTGCAGGAAAATTTAAGTCTATCTATAGATCGGTATGTATGCTGACTATCAGATCTAACATAGCATCTCTATCCGAAGAAAGGGGTAACGTTGCAAGCTCCTGCCCAAGGGTATCTACACGAGCTAGCAGATCCGAGGTCAACTGCATGGTGGCATGATGCTCATCAATATATGCAGTCATATCGGCAAGTATGCCAGTCGTAAGGGATCACACTGAAGTACTATCTATAACGGCCACATCCCGAGCAGATAGGGCATCATCCCGCTCAACAATGAAAGCATCTCTGGATGATCTAGCCTCATTTCTCTCCAATAGAGCGGTGTCTCCCATCAAGAGCTATTAACATTAAGGCCCTAACCTGATTTCTCTCAAAGGTCATCAGATGAAGACTCTGCTCTAAATACTGTGCTGAATGATGAATTACAGTAGCACTTATATTGGGAGAATCTGCAAGAGCTACTGGAAACCTAATGAGTAGCTCCTCCTATGTGGGAATATCAATGTCCTATGTGGGCTCCCCATCATCAGAATCAATCCCTGACAATGTGGATACTACCGCAACCGATGTAGCCTCTGTCTCCATCCATGCGGAATACTCTGCAGAACAACCTAGATGGTTAACAAAAAATGTAGCTAGCTTACGCTAATCCCAACAGGCATACACCCTGGATTTTTCCTACGCTGACAAGTGGAAAGAAGCCAAACGCTGACTCAATGCCCCCTCAAAAGGATGGAAGTCCTGGAACTGGTCAAACTGACACATCACAGCCAGTGGGTTGTAAGTAGTCATGCCCCTTAAACCAACTAGAAGGAGATAATCCATGCCCGGAGCATGAGTGATGAAGTTGTAGGGTGAACAAAGCCCTATACACGGTAATACATCAAATGGATCTCAATCCCTGCCAGGAAAACGGACCAAGAAATAAGATCTATACACTTCGCAGGCTAAAAGGAGTATAACATGGCTATCTCATAGGTAAAACAATACCCGTACTGTCAGAAAGTGCCAATCGGTCTCAAGTGTGATATGAAGCACACGTACAACATGACCGAACTACCTGTGAATACCTCCGCAGGGTAGGAACTGCAATATGTAGCCAATCTCAACATCTCTGCTACAATCATCGGCACGATGGTGTGACTCTCCCTAAGATCTCTCACTACCATAATGACACCAATGTCCAACTCATCCATGTACCGTGGCATGTATATATATGACAATACGCACAGTAGTAGTACATCTACTCTAGCTAAATGCCAATGATCCTCCGACATGGTAAAATCTTCGGAATGCCGTGTATAGCTATCCTTTGAGCCAAATCTATCCTTTAGAAAACACTAGGATACCACATGGGCCCATGTGATCTCATCTTGCATAACTCTAGGCCTCAACCCGGTGAGGGTCATAAACTATTGGTTCATATGCACGATAGATATCTATCCAAGAAGTCATCATAATGGCGCGGCGTGGCCAACCGTGCATACTCCTCTAAGGTAGGAGTCAACTCATAGATACCAAATCAGAAGACTTGCCTCTCTGGTATCCAATGCTCCAGCATACCTTCTACATAGCCTGTCGGAACCTGAAACATCAGGAGAGTCATAGTATGCTGCAATAACTGATCTATAGTCACCCTGTCTGAAGGTGACATACTATCATACCACGATCTCAGATGGGATATCACCAATACTGGTGGGGTATGATCAATACAGGTAACTGTCGAAGAAGACATCTGTACGGGCCGTGTCATAAGACCATCCAGGGGTCAATGCTAAATATCTCTTGACATACATACATATGTATAACATAATACATGCATGATAAATAATAGATGTCAATATGATTTAGGGAATAACAATATATACATTCCTAAGTACATCATCATCTAATACATCTCTTTATAGCTAAAAATATAGGGAAATGGGGCACAGACGCCCAACTACTAACCGAGCCCTATCAAAAGATATAACGAGAATGGGGCACAACCACCCAGTGTCTAACAGAGGCCTATCAAAAGATATAACTAGAATATACATCAAAAGAAGACAGTGGTGTCAATGTCTACATCATCAATCCTGTCCACCAAATGTAACTCCTCCTGAGTCACTAGATCTCCATCAACGGGGATGTCAGGTCTATACAATGGAGGATCTGCATCGGCAAAGCCATATGGGTCATCTGAGGGGCCAGCTCCTGAGCTGGAAGGATCAAATGTATCTGCCTCTGTCAGATCTCTGCCCAAGTGTCGGATAAAGAAATGTGTCCGGTCCAACTGTCGGGTCAAACTATCAATCTGTGTCAAATGAGTTGTATCTCTGACACAGGTCATCCAATCCGTCATCATCATGGATCCAGGAACCATATCCCCCATAAAATTGTGTGGCGCGGGTCTGGGCTCCGATGTTATGAGGGGACCACCAATGCTGGAACGTATCCTAGGTATATGGACCCTCTGATAGTGTAAAACCATCAACACCCATCAAGGGGATATCAATGACGGGTGACTGTGAAACAGACCAATAACACCTGACAGGAGGCAAGATCGGTATATGAATCTCTCCTGTGGTGCTTTTAATTGCACGCTCTCCTAAATAGAGCTCTCATCCTCCATCTGTAAAGATGGGAAAAATACATGTGGAAATCACATACTCGACACCAGTCGGGTATCCATCCTCAAAACCAATGGCCAAATGCTCCCCAGAATAGGGAATCCAAGTAATGGCATCAACTATCAATAACTTCAGCGATAGGCGAAAATGAGTGAAACCCTCAGCTACAGGGACCTCTGATAATATGGAATGATGCTATCGTCGTCCTCGTGGATAGGTCTCTAAGCCTAGCACACTCACATGATGCAAACATGGGAGTCTCTCTTAGGCCCAGAACTGCCGACACAAAGGCAACCATCTGCTGTCAGTCAACACTCTTAACCTGTACATGGTAAATTACAAGATAAATACTCACCAACAAAAATGGGTAAAATCCTAGCCAAGCCTCCGTCAAGCCCATGTGAACACATGTGCATACCCCTAAGGAAATAGGCGAAGGTGTAGGAACCCCATTCAAACTCTCTGATACAGTCTATTTATCGTGTGGCGCTCATCAAAGCAAATGACACCATAGAAGAGTTATCAGCTATAAAGCAGCCCCTAATGATCATTAGGAACAATCGCCAAAGAATGTGATCCCTGACTCTTATATCATCGGGTATGGGCTCACTCAATAGCTCTCTTATAGCATCTATGCTAAATGGACCTGTACGAACGGTCCTACCCTTGAGCGCCTCAGCCGAAACTCCTAGCAAGGATCGAATGGTAGTCGGGGAAATATCTGCCGTACATGGCACTAGATCCCTGCTAAACTCCATATCGGTGATAAATCGCCAACTACCGGCGTCATCATCACCTCACAGTCCAATAAACAGAGAGACTAAGTCTGGTGAAACCAATGCTCAGACAATGCCTTGAGATAACCCCATGGACAGTGACGGGGAAGGATGGAAAAGAACGCTCCAAATCCCCAACCATGCACAATCGATCTATAATCAGGATGCAGAGCCTGATATGTGGAGTGAATACTGAACCAGTTCCCTCTAGGCTATGTAAAGCCGGGAACCTACATCAAAAAGCAGATTAACATCAGAATCCTTTACTCCTCATCAATTGGAAAAAAAATGAAGATCAAAATCTAGCTTTTACCTCATTTGCATGCAAGTAAATCGAGGGGTGTCTACTCAAATCACCCAGAAGCTCTAGGATCGACACCTGAATGCCTAGGAAATCCCTATGGGGAACATGTGCAGCAAGAGTAGGGTCCATAACCGGAACATCCTCCTCATCGTCCTCAACGTCCGACACATCAACCCGGACAGGACGTATCACCGCCTCCGCCAAATGACGAAGCTGTCTAATAGAACGAGATTGAGGCACTTCAAAAGCCCTTCTCCGTACACCTGAAGTGGTCTTGCGGGAACTACTTGGCTGATCTGGATCCATATATCTGGACAACAAGTCTTCAAATCACCTCAGAAAGGGTGTGGTAAATTCTAACCTGAAGGTTTTAAAAAATGCAATTTATGACTACATGCATGCATGCATTATTTTAACATACATCTATAGTAGAGTTAAAAATGCATGACGACCCAATGCCTATGTTTTGGAAAATTTTTTCCATAGTCCCCTTTGTAAATAGGACTATCCATATGCACATAGGAATGACTAGGTGGCCATTCAGTAGTACACCTCCCCACTGTCATAAACATCCTACATGCATTAATACATCACAGTAAAAAATTTGTAAGGGTAGCCTAATTACCAGGATTACTTTGCTTTTTCACCTTAGCTCATTTATCCTCAAATAGGATAAGAAATAGCAGAAAAAGGTGCCAATTTGGCTATTTCAAAAGTCCAATTTTTTCACATCATTATGTTTAGCATGGTTTAATACTAACATTTGCTATGTTAAATATTTTTTATCACATCATATGAGTATACATATTCATTACTATGTGTTTAGATGCATTTCATATCATAAGTCATTTTCCAACGGATAAAAACTAGAAAAGAAGACATGCATACATTAACAGGACAGTGTAGAACACTTGTACGGTGATAGAATTTGTAGAAAGGCGCCTGAACTCAGCAAATCTGAAGAAGAACTCTCGGATTTCCTTCTCGGCACAACGTGAAATGACTTGAAAAGGTAACTTGCAGCCTTAAAAGCCACCCATAACTGGCCACAGGTGTACCTGTGGCTATCGCAGGTGTTCCCCTGGGTGAGGCCACCCCTCCGGCTCGGTCCAGTTTGAGTTACAAAGGAGTTCTTACAAGCTAAAAAGGCTAAATTAGGAATAAAAACGCAACGCAATTGAGTAGAATAGCCTGAAATCCTGGTTTTCACGGGTCAAGTTGTGGCTTTAAATATCACTCATTGGAATTCACCCAAACACAGGGTAAACTATACTAATGATCTCAGTTGTTGCAAACTACATTCAGAAATACCCCTCAAAGGTCTGATGCCATCAATTCAGGGTCGTAGCCCTAAAACCTTTTCCCTAGTTGATTTTCATACAATCTTCCGTTGATGCACATGTTAACGAAGGTCACGCAGCCTTGACATTATCCCCAACAGGGATCTCATCAATTGATGCACATGTCAATGAAGTTTAGGAAACCCTGACAACACCGACTGTTTGTAGTAACTCCAACAGAGCAGTGGAAAGACCTAGCGGTATAAACCAGGGAAGAACATCCTCATCGGGGAGGACCGATGATGGAATATGTTATACACATCCTCAACAGACAAAGTTCTATCCCCATAGAGTCTCTTGTACATGAGAGATACATCTTTAGTGTGAAGTCTGTATCAAGGATTAAGGACTTTGGTGATAACCCCAACGTCAACATCCTGGTAGCTCCTGAGAGCATTGGATTGCACGTCCAAGACAGTTCATCAGGGTTGTCAGTAATAACTGTTAATCCTAATAGAAGTCAAAAGGAGCCGACAATCATCCCACCATGTTGGAGAACAATCTAACAAACCACATACATTCGCATCATGTTATTGTACATTGCATTATGATCATCTTGTTGTATTTGAAGTGTTTAGTATTCTTTATCTTATCCATGCCATTGCATTGCATGAATATGATAAAAATGGGCATCTGTAGACACTCGAATTTTTTTTCATACCTGTTACTAACATTATAGGAGGGCAGAATCATCTTTCAGAGATAACCCTGGAGGACAACCCAGCTCAATACCAGAAATCACACCGAAGACGGCCGTTTCATCTCGGAGATAACCCCGAGATACTCAGTCTCAGTCCCAGAAACAACACCGGGAAAGACAATGTCAACCTTAGAGACAACCTCAAGGAATGCAGTTGCGGTTCTGGAGATAACCCCGAAGATGCTCGTTTCAACCTATGCAGTTAGCTTCAACCTCAAAGATAACCCCGAGGCACTTAGTTCCAAACCAGAGATAACCCCGAGAGGTCAAGCATATCTCATATATAACCCTGAGGATATCCAATACTTGCAGTAGCCCAATCTCAAAGATAACCCTGAGCAACGACTGCTTTATCAGCCTCAACATGAGATAACCCCGATGAGGGGCAAAATCGTCATTTTACCACCTCAATTCAACATTGCACCATCTCAACAATAGTTCAACATACATTCTACACAACAATGTCCTATAAGAGCCAAATAGTTGTAATTCCGAGTGACTACTACATAGGACAACACACCAGATGTAATTTGAAGCTTGAAGACCAAGGGCATGGTCCCATCTTCCTGACTTTTGACAACCTCCAATCCCATGTCATTTGTGTAACTCTCAATAATAGCACTCCGTAAAAGGTCTTATACACCTCAATCGAAGGCTCGGATTAAAGTTCTGCAAGTTCGAGCGGACAACATGTTGCACGCGTGCATGTACTTCGAGATGGCGAGACCCGCAGAGCAGGCACACCGGTGTAGCAGCAGTACATATGAAACTATCATGAGTGTATCTCTCTGACTACTACAAGTGTGTATCTGCAGCTCCTCCCTCTATAAATAGTGGGCTTGGAGTGGCCATTTTGTAAGAGAAAATGGCGAGGAAGCCCTGTACAATTTGCTCTATACACACCCTAAACTGAGTGATTTCTCATTTTAAACAATTATGAGCTTATATTCAGTCATATTTTTACCAGCGAGAGTCGAGTGTTCATCCGTTTAAAGCTATAGAAGTCTTCTTTGGCAGTCCACTATAAGCCTTCTTACACACTTTAAAGCCTTTCTCTTCTATTTTGCACAAATGTTCTTCACATTGAGAGTCGTGTTATGTGTGTATGCCCAGACTTCGGTCCGTGGCTTTTATTTCCTTATATATATATATATATATATATATAAACTTATATATATGTACTATTGTCGAACTTTGTTCAATAAGCCTGGATTTTACATCCGGAGCGTTTATTGCTTATATATATATAAATATAAACTTATATATATAAACTGTTATCAGACTCTGTTTGATGAGCCTAGATTTTACATCTGGTGTGTTTACTGCTTATATATATATATACACACGAGAAATCGCTGAAATGATAAACCGAGCCGGGATCAATATATATCATGTGTATTTCTCATTTTTATATATATATATTTACATTTCTGTCAGGCCTGGAGTTTACTTCGTGGCTTTTTACTACTTTATTTACATTTCGTCCCGCTTGGAGTTTACTTCATGATGGTTGATTGTTTTTACTGCTTTATTTACATTCCGTCCCGCTTAGAGTTTACTTCGTGGCGGTTGATCATCTTCATTGCTTTATTTATATTTCTGATCATCATGGTGGTTGATCATGTCTCTCTATATATATTTACATTTCTAATCCCCCATGGAGGTGCTTCGTGGTGGTTGATCATGTCTCTATGTATATATTTACAGCTTTTATATATATAACTGCTTACTGCTTTCATATAAATTTTGGCATCATGTGAGCCTAGGAATCATGTGATCACAGATTCAGTCTACTGAATCTAGATTCAGTTCCCGTGATGGACATTTTCAGCTGTAGGAGCTTATAAATTATTCACGGTGTTTGAATTTTCTTAGATGGCTTTCATGCCCATGAGTAGTTCGACACTGCTTTATATATTATTTTCTCGAAGATGCTTCGCATCTCAAAAATAAAAGCAATCAAGCCAAACATTTAATAAAATGAAAGTATCAAAGTCCTCAATTACTATTGAGCACATGGTTTGAAAAACCTCTTTTATAAAATCTCATTGCTATATCTTGTTTAAAACTGAATTTTTATACAAATTCAAACCCTGTGTATATAGGTGTAAACAAGGCATAACACTACTTCCAAATAAATTGCACATTGATCCACACACATTTATATAACAGTTTAATTGAAAGGTGGTTGTAAACGTGGTAACACGGATGTCGGGGGGTGCCTAACACCTTCCCTCCGCATAAGCAAATCCTTGGACCCTAATAAATCTCAGTTTCACAGACTTGTTTAGCAGTGTCACATCATTGGGTCAATGTGAAAACCTTTTCTCGGTTGTGTTGGTACAACCATTCAAAAAACCAATTGGCGACTCTTACAATCAAATCGTCAACATATAAATGTCGGACCTTTTCACAACTTGTTTTTTCAAACAAATCTCACCTAATATGAGAACACCAAAAGATAATAACAGAAGAGGGACAATAAAAATCCCGACGTCGACAATTAAATCATTAATTGAGACGACAAAATTATTTATATTATTATTTATATTATTGACGATGTCTAGAAAGTTATGTCGAGGAAAGGGGTTTGGTCACCTAATTGCACACCAATAAGGAGAGGTCCTTATCAGAAAGCCCATCTTTCCTAGGAATGATCTGGTTGTTAATATTGTGAGTTATAAATGATGAATAAATGTTGTTAAAAATGTGTTTTGTAAAGCCAAGTGAATTGAGATAAATAGATGGATTTTTTATGAAGTATTTGTTGTAAATTTGGCTTATTATTTGGACCCCCACTTACCCATTTTTCAAAACTGTCGGTAGAGAGTTATCTCAGTTTTGTTTCATATATATATATATATATTATTTAATTTGTCACATGGGTGGGGGGGGAGAAAAAAAGGGCATGGAAGGGGTTACTATTATTATTATTATTATTATTATTATTATTATTATTATTATTATTATATTATATTATATTATATTATAATAAGTTTTATTTTTTATGAAAAATAGAGTATATTATAATTTATTATGCATGGTATTTGCACAGTGTCTGTATAGTATTTGCATAGTGTCTGCATAGTAAAATCAAAAAATTTCGTTCTGCACCCGTGAATTCGTCCATGAACCTTTTCTACTGTGCGTCCAAATAGTGCCTTGCTATTCTCCTATAAGTAGGATGCTTAGTTTAGAATTGAAAATCACACCAGAATCAGGGAATTCTTCTTCTATAATATTTAAGCGTATTTCTTTAGAGTTTAAGGAAGTTTTAGTATAGAAAATAGTGAAAGTTTTCTTTAAGAATACCTCCGCTATACCAGTCAAAATTGCTCTCTTTTGAGGTAAGGAGTATTATTTATTTCATATTCGCTTACAATATTATTTTTCATATTTGTAAGTAATTTTGTTTTCGTTCAATATTCGTAAGGAATATTATTTTCATTCAATATGCGTAAAAAATATTATATTCGTTCAATATTCGTAGAAATATTATTTTATTTCAAAAGTTTTAAGGAATATTATTTTTGTTCAATATTCGTAAGAAATAATATTTTCTTATATACTCTGTAGTATGTAAGTAATATTATTTTGTTTCAGATTCCGAATTCTACACTCATTTTGTTAAGTATTGCTTCTATACTCCTTGAAATTAGTAGAATATCCTTGAAATTTGCGCTTCATCTAGTATCGTTTCACAAGAATATTTTTCTGAATATTTTTGTTCATTTTTAAGCTTTTCATGCCAGAGTTCTATTTATGGGTATTATTCATTTATACAACACTATTCATACGTATGGTACTATTCATACGTACGGGTACTATTCACAAAGTACTATTCAGTTGGGTACTATTCACCCGGGGTACTATTCATGATAAAAATTAATTTCTTTTCAGTCCAAATCATTTTTGATACAATATTATTCTTGAATTTTACTCCACAAAGCAGTTATCATTTTGAACATTTTTAAACTCTTGATAAATTTAAAGTCCTTAATATTTATCCTTGATTTTGTTTGATTGATGCTTATATTATTGTCATCTTCCTCGTGCTTATATTGTGATGAAAGTCATCTTTGGCCCGTAGTGCATATAGATGAACTGTTGATTGGTATGATTATGACCAATGATTATTCAATATAATCATGACATGTAATGTTACAAATGATGTGGTAAAAGTCCTCATCGGCCCGTAGTGCATTGATGGACAGATGTTGGTATGATCATGACAATGCGTTCTCTTCGGCCAAGGGTGCAAAGATTAATTGTTATTTGGCATGATCATGACCATTGGTGATAACACGAATATCCTTATCCCATAGTGCATGGATAATTCATGGATGTGATACTAATGAACATCCTTGGCCCGTAGTGCATGGATAATTTAGTGATGTGGATTATTTATTAACCTGAGTCTCAACGATAAAATTGATGATAAACTTTTAAATCATAGAAGATAGTAGATATCATTCTCTTCTTGACTCTTCTAATGGATTGTTTGTTTCGCTGCAGTTAAACTTGTTGTCTATTGTATTCTATCAATTTAACACTATTGAAGGCTAACGATAATTTATTTTTCATTATCTTAGTCATAATATTCTTTACTGGGCTAGTTGAGCTCACCCTTTTGTCACCGTTCTCTTCAGGAAATGAAAATATAGCTGGGACTAGTCGGGAAATGGAGTGATGGTACAATTGGTTGCTTTAGTAGTCCTTAATATTCTGTGAAATAGTGTGATAATAATTGGAATGAGGACTTATTTTGAGTTTGGATATTGTCTAGGAGACAATATTTATATTAGAACTCATAGCTTATGTTTTGTCGTATTCTGCACGACACATAGTAGTTGTATAAATTAAGTTTGTATTTGAATTCAGTACCATGTATTTGGAGACTCAGAATAGGTGATGTATACCTATTTTGGGGGCGTCACAGTTGGTATCAAAGCTTAGGGATATGATCCCAGGCTGAAATTTGAGACTAGAACTAGGAGGGGAGAGACGGGTAATTACTTTGCTAGTATGACCTACCAAGTTTATTTGTTATTTAATTGGTCAGTCAGAATATAGGGATAATATGTGGCATGTCAATTAACCCTTATTTCGTGGCAGTAAAATGGCATCTGAAAATGTTGAGATAAGCAACAGAGCACATGAGATCGTTGAGTCACCGCTGATCAATAACCAATATAATGTGCATCAGGAAGGCAATAAAAATCCTATAAACAACAATACTAACCAAATGACGAACGATAGTGTGTTTAGGAGTTTTCTAGAATTTATACAAAACCAAACGAGAGAGACACTTGTTCAAAATGCACGTGGAAACACTGACAACTTATGGCTGGTTACCGCTAAGCAGTTCAAGGAGCTGGGACCACCGAAGTTTTTGGGAAAGCGAGAACCACTTAAGGCAGAGATGTGGATTAAGCAGATCACCAAGATATTTGAAATCTTGGAATGCTCAGAGGAGCAAAAGGTTCCCTTCACCGCCTTTATGTTGCATGAAGAAGCAGATTACTTGTGGGAATCTGTAAAACATACTCACCTTTCCGCACTAAAGATGTCTTGGGAGAAGTTCCAAGAATTATTCAACAACAAGTACTTTCTTGAAAGTATTCGTCACATGAAGGAAGTGAAAATCATCAAGCTGGAGCAAAACAATATGACCGTGTTGCAATACGAGGCTAAATTTATAGATTTATCCCAGTTTGCATCCCATTTGGTAGATAATGAGAAGCATATATCGCGATTGTTTTTACGAGGTTTGAAACCCGAAATACGTCAATACCTAATTTCTCATAAACTTTGTTTATATTCAAATGTTGTGAATAGGGCTCAGGTAGTGGAGCGCGATAATGAGTCAACTCAACCAAAAGGTAACGACCAACAACACGATAATAATCATACCGGTGGAAACAACCATCAGAACAATGATAACCATCGTGGAGGAAATTATCATGCCAAAAATGGTAACCACTTCGGTGGTAATCATAGCCAAGATAATAGGAAAGGTGATCTAAGTGGGAACAATTTTAAGAAAAGAAGATTCAACAATGATGGAAAGACATCGACAGCAGCACCAACACCCGTTTCTGAGGAAGGAGAACAACCACTAGTCATATGTTACAAATGCGGACAGAAGGGACACATCCGTGCAAACTATACACAACAACCCAAAGCATGTTTCAATTGCGGAAGAGAATGTCACCTAGCTCGATTTTGTCATGGAGTGAAGTCAAGTCTAGCTGGGATGGCGACGCCAAAGGCTGTCCCAGACAAGTTAAACTCGATAGTTTAAAAGAAAGTATTTTTCGTGACGAGGAACCCTAATGACGTTATCACGGGTAAGCTAATCATAAACTCTTACAAAGTATATACCTTGTTAGGTACCGGTTCTACCCACTCTTTTATTTCATCTATTTGTGTTCAACGTTTGAACTTGACTCTTTAGAAAGTAGACTTTTACTTTCTGTTAAAACTCCGTTAGGAGAAAACTTCGTTACATCCACTGTTTATAAATCTTGTTTGATTCAAATCAGCACCCTCACGTTACCTGTTGATCTTATCTCTTTGAAAATACTTGCCTTTGATGTGATTCAAATCGGCACCCTCATGTGATTTTAGGAAAGACCATGTCTTACTAGTAGGGCCAAAGGATCTTCTGAAAAGAAGAACGATTCTAAGAAGGTAAATAGAAAGGGTAAAAACAAAGGATAATAAGAACAAAACTGATACTGATAGCAAAGAAGTTTGCTTCCACTACAATAAGCCTGGACACTAGAAAGAAACTACAAGAAGCATTTTGCAGAGGCTAACCAGAAGAAGCTTAGTGAAGTTTCGGTTACTAATACAATTTTGTTCATGATTTAAAATAAATTTTTCTTTAAGTCAAGGTTCTACTTGGGTATCTGATACCGGCTTTGGCGATCATAAATATAGATTTATGAAGGGACCAAGCAGAAGTAGAAAGCTAAACAAATATAAGTAATCCTATGTGTGGGAAATGAAGTAAGGGTTGCTACATTAGCCATAGAAACTTATAGTTTAGCAATGCCTACGGGCAAATCTATTAAGTCAATAAGTTGTTATTGTATTCCAGTTCTTGTAAGAAACATTATATCCATTTTATTATTGGACAATGAAATCTTTGGTATTATATTTAAGAACAATTATTGTTCTATTTATAATAATTATGTTTTGTATAGAACTGGAATATTACTTAATGGATTTTTTATACTTGACTTACGTGAAAATAATTTTGCAAATTGAACAAACTAGTATAAGAAAATGTGATGATCATTCAAAAAGTTGAATGTGTGTATTTGCTGAAATACAAGTGTGAATTATTTGAAAGGTTCAAAGAATTCAGAAGTGAAACAAATTGACAAAGTATTAAGATTCTTTGATTAGATCAAGGAATAAATACTTGTGCAATAAGTTTCTAGATCATCTCAAATGGTTTTCTCATAATGGACGCCTCCTGATATGCTATAATTTATTGATGTATCTAAAAGGAAAAATCATACCTTGTTGGACATGATGCGTCCATAATGATTTTACCGATATTCTAGTATCCCTCTAGAGCCATGCCTTAGAAATGGTTGCATATCTACGAAAAGGTAACCTCAAAATCCAGCCCCAAGACTCCATAAAAGTTATGGACAGGGAAGATTCCTAATCTTAAGTATGTTAAGATAAATGGTTGTTCAACTTATGTGAAAAAGGTTTCAAGGGATAAGCTTGGGACAAAATTTGATAAGTACAGATTTGTGGGATATCCTAATGTAAGTTTAGGGTATATGTTCTATAATTTTACTTAGCAAAAGGTTTTTATTGCGAAACACGCTGCCTTCTAAGATAAAGATGTTTATCATTGAAGGGGCTAGTGGGAGGATAATAGATCTTGAAGAGTTCAAGAACCACAAAATACTATAAGTCAAATAAGAGGAAGTTCTAGATAGACCTATTGTACCATAACCAAATCATAAATCTGGAATAGTACCGAAGATACCTAGGAGGTATGGATTCATTATAGATGATGATGATGAGGTACACATCATAGAAGATGATGATCCAGTTAAATGTGATGAGATAAGAGTTGTAGACACTCAGAGAAATGGATTGAAGCAAGCTTCTTAAAATGGAACATTCATTTTGATTAGACAATCAAAAAGGTTTGATTTTATCAAAAACAAGAATGAACCTAGTGTGTACAACAGGGTTAGTGGGAGCGTCGTGACATTCCTAGTATTATATGTTGATATACTACAGATAAGGAATGACATACCAATGCTACAATCAGTAAAGATAAAGTTGTTTAAACATTCCTGCATGAATGATTTGGGAAGAGTATCATAATTGGGGATACAAATCTATATAGATAGATTCAAGAGGATGCTCGACATAACCCAAGGAACATATATTCATTTGATGCTAAAGTCGTTTAGCATGCAAACTCCAAGAGATGTCTCATGTTGATGAGCCATGGAGTGTATCTCTTGTGATAGTCCCCATAAACTCATAAAAGAGAGATCACATGAGTAACTATCATGTATGCAATGAAATATACGAGACCTGATGTTGATCAGTCATATTCTGGAGAAGTTCACTATGAGTCACTGAAAAACATCTTAAAGTATTTAACCAGCACTAAGGATGTGATCATATACATGGTGGGTCTGAATTAAAACTAGAGGGCTTAATAGACTCGAGTTTTTTTAGATAGACTAAGAGGACAGAAAATACACTTTAAGGTAAAGCGTTACCTTGAACGGTGGTGCAGTGAATTGGAAAGGTTCTAAATAGCAAACAGTTGCTAGTTTAGTGATAAAGACAAAGTATATATAGCTATAAATGAAGCTACAAGTTGATTGTTTGGATGAAAAGATCATTACAGAACTAGGAATAGTTCTTAAGTCTCATCTTGGATCTAAACATGTGATGTGGCACTTTCATTTGATTATAGAAATCATTGGAAGATGGGAAATTACTATAGAGATAGTGGACTCTTAATAACAACATTACATATCCATTTACTGAAGCTTAACCAACAACAGGATAATCGTCACTTAGAGAAGAAGGGTATGTGATACCATGATGATTGGCTTTAGTGTAAGTGGGAGATTGAAAGTAGTATGCACACAAGCCAATCATGTTTGATGATAAAGCATATACTTTGTAACAATCTTATTCATTTATTAATAAAAAGTATTAATTTATTAAAGGCTTTTAATTATCTACATGATGTTGTTTTATAATATGTGATAAACCCATAGTTTTAAGCAATGCTTTTAGAATAATGATGATGATCATTCTAATGAGATCTAAATTCTTAGAAAGCTTAAAACTAAAATAGTTCCCAATCATTGGATTACTAAATTGGGGATTAGTGAATCCAGATAGATTTGTACATACGTTGCTTGCTCATTGGATGAGGATGATTGATTTCATGATCATTTTTGTGGAGACACTAAAGCAAATATGTAGGTGCTTATTGAAGAATAAGTTCACTGAACATGGCTCGCTAAGGAATACCTAATGGAGTTTTACTTGTCTGTCAATAGGAATTCCTGTAGTGATAGTAGTACAAGTGATCCTTCGACTAGAGATCATTATAGTATCTTGTGTATGATGAGTTATACTTTAACTTATTCCTAAAGACCCTTAGGGTATATCAAAGGGTATGCTTGGGTATAATAAGTTGTACATGAAGATAATGTATGATCAATAAAGAATCTACCGTTTCTAGTAAAAGAAGAGAAATGTCCTATGTGATTCGATAAATGACAACCCAATAGTCCTTGGCCAAGGTAGAATGAAATTAGAAAGGAGTTTGTAATTTGCATTATTTGGTGTTGTGCATTTAAGAGTCGAAATACATATAATTAAATAAAATAAGAATTGATAGTAATTCCCTGTCTTATATTTAATTGGGACATTGTATGATGGAAGGATTGAATTGTACGGTAACTATTTACTCAATGGTTCTTTTATGATTAATGTTGAAATCTATATTTTCTGGAAAGTCGTTGATCGCTAGGGAGGCTTATCCCTATTTTAGAAAAAATATTATTTATTTAAATAAGATTAGAATTGTTCTAATTGATTTATTCACAACCGATTTAACATGGAGAACTTAAAGGGTCACACCATAAAAGGAAAAATAATTATTTAAGAAGTTAATGACATAATCGTAATAATATGTTAAGTGTATTTAATTTAATCTATGGTGATAGAATAAATTAAATAGCTTAATATTTATTATTTAATATTTTAGAAATATTAAATATATAAATTAATAAAAGGAGTCTTATTAATATTATTACAATTATTATTATTTTAATTTTTAAAGAGTTGGAAATTAATTTAATATTAGTACTCTCATTTATTCCTAATAAGATTAGGAGGCTAATTAATTAAAGGATTTTAATTAATTAAAATAAAACTCAATTCCTTAATTGTTAAGGAGGGTTGCCCACATCTATAAATAAGAGGAGTCTTATTATGGGTGAGTTGGTGGTTGTTTTTTTCACAACATACACAATTCCAATAGTTGGAGAGTACGTTCCTTTTCTATGAGTGATAGAAAATCTAGGGTTTTGCCAAACACCCATCTTCTTGAATTTTTGTTCTTTCTTGGTGGATCACCTCTAGAGGCCAAACACTTGGGTGGCTAACGTTGATCAAAGGAAGGAACCAAACCCGGTGGATTCTAGTTGAACGCGAAAGGATTTGGAGGTGAACTCGTACCTGAGGAAGCTCGAATCTTCAAGGGTATGATTCTTGTTCTTTATCTTTTCGTTTAATTAATAATTGTGCATAAAGGATGATCCGGGTATATAGTTTGTAAAATTTTTAAAACTCTAATTTTCCACTTTTCCGCTTACTTTGTGCAATTTGATTGCATCCAAGAATATTACAAACCTAACATCATGGCCAAGATAATAGGAAAGGTGATCTAAGTAGGAGCAATTTTAAGAAGAGAAGATTCAACCATGATGGAAAGACATCGATAGTGTAAGAACCCAAATTTTCAAAAAATATAAAAATAAGAATTTAGTGAATAAAATTCTAAAAGC
This sequence comes from Panax quinquefolius, assembly GCA_020205615.1. NCBI lineage: Eukaryota > Viridiplantae > Streptophyta > Magnoliopsida > Apiales > Araliaceae > Panax > Panax quinquefolius. Next base: position 1,618,119 of record JAINUW010000585.1, read on the forward strand.
ATGAGATGGGTTTGAACAAGAATATATATGTGTTACGAGGTATGTGGTATTGTGTTACATAGCGTAATATGAGCTATGTAATAAGTGATGTTGTGTCTAATGAATATATATCATTATTATATATTTGTTATAAATTGTAGAGTTGAATTAGTAAGAAGATGGACAAAAATTATCTAGTGATATTAAATAATTTATGTGAAATTATTTTAAAACAGTAATTTGGTGACATTAAAATATCTTTGATAATCACCAATTTCTTGAGTATATGTACGAGTGAGTATCAAGTCTAAGGTAGTGCAATCGTACTCTTTAATGGTGGATGTATAGGAGCTGGGCTAAACAATTCCTTCAGAGAGCGGAGGTTTATATGAATTAGTAACCGATCTAACTCATTGTGAAAACAGTGTAGATGCGACGGAAACTAATTTGTTGGTTGTTTGTGGGAAACCACTCAGTGTACTATATTGAATACTATTAAAGACTCGATGTGTGCTAGGTTTAGACTTGTATATGTGTACATTGACGATGAGAGAAGAAAATCAATATACCTTTAAAGTGGTTAGAGAATTATTGAGTAAATTGATATACGGCGAGAAGTGAGGATTAAAGGAATGTATGTATGTGTTCTATTCGAGTTTTGTGTCATTGGTGGTAAGAAACTGTAAAGGAGATGTATAGTTGGTTAAACTAATAAGGGAAATAGAGTTTTAAAACTCGAAGTGTGATCCTTAAATTGTTAAGGAAAATAGTAACCGATGATGTGGAATCAAAGAGGGGATTGTTGTTAAACGAGTTAACACTTAAGGAGGATGTAATACCCAAGAATTTCCACGTGTTATTAAATAAATATAATAATGGAAATAATATTTATGTGAATATAAGTGTTAATGTTTTGTAAGTTTATTAATTCAATTGAGTTGCACTAGAATAATACGTATTGAGAAGTGTGGAATTGACAATGAGAATTATGAAATGCCTTCTGTAGCATAATGTGAAATGAGGAAATTCACTTAGCGAGTTAAAAAGGGAATTAGGAAGATTAATCGTGTTTGATCATGTGATTTCATGTAGTTAATGAGTACACTCTTAGATTGGCAATATCACTCTTGTGGACATTAATTCATGTTGTGTAAAACGAGTTTGGCGATAGAGGTTGACACTGGCTTGAAGCTAAACCAGTCTTGCAACATCAAGATCAATGTGATTCTTGTAGTCGAAAGAAGTATAAATGCAAGCAAAATTGCGCCAAATGATCGATTGAGTTAGTTACTTTCTCTTGTAGTAACCTTTGAATTGGGACATTAATGTTATATGTGTTGTAAGACCCCAACTTATTATAAATGAAATTAAATTTCCTCTATTTATTATTTTGAAATAATAAGGGTTGATTTGATTAATGTGGTTAGTTATGGGTAAAATGTGCAAATATTTCAAATAAGCAAGTGGTTATAAAATATTCATTGTTGTCGAGGAATATTCGTTTGGTCGTGGAATATTTTTACTACCAGGGAATATTCGTACGACGACGCAGCCTTGTGTGGGCCCCATAACGGAAAGCGATTGGATGAAGAAAATGACAAGTATAAGTTGTTTATAAATAACGGCGTAGTTGTTACGTTAATACGGTTGAAATACTCGGTGGTTAAAACACAGTAGCACACGGTATTGCACCAATTATTGATTCTTACGTAAGAAGGCACTACTCAATAATTATTACGATAATTCTTATTCAATATTTTATTTTATTGATTCAATAATTGCTACATTGATATTTTATATTATTGTTATTTCAATAATTGTCACTACACAGTATTTTCCATTATCAGATCAATAATTCATATTATTTGAATAATATTATTAGACAACATTATTGGCAATGTCTAGAAAGTTCTGTCTAAGGAGAGGTTTGGTCACCTAATTGCGCGTCAGTAAGGAGAAATCCTTATTGGAAAGCCCCCTCTTTCTTGGGAACGGCCTGGTTGTCGATATTGTGATTCTGTAATATTATTTGTGAATAATTAATTATTGATAAGGAAAATATTCATTTTATGTGGATATAGATGGAGAAATTTTTTTAATGTGACAATTGTTGAAAATTGATATTTTATCTTTTTTGATAAAATAATTCATTTAAATATATTATTATATTATAATAATATAATAATGGTGATATTATTACAATGAATGTGTGATATATGAATAAATGAGGATGAGTAGTATTTTTGTTGGAATAAATTTTAAAAACATGTTTTTCATGTTTGTGAACCCCATTTCTTGACTGAAATTTGATTATAGCCTGTAAAATCGTCCGTATGTGGATTTTGGTCAATTTCTGTTTGGAATTTGGAAAAACTTAAAACTACAAAGTTGTAGAGAATTGAATTTTCTATGGAATGTACATAAGATTCGAATTTTTTTGAAAAGGGGTTATTTATTATGAATTATTGAAGTTCCGAAGTTCTAGAATAATTAATTTTTGAAGTTTAAAATATTTTAATTAAGAAAAATGTTTTTGTTATTTTTTGTGGAGTGGATGGCTGGTGTTTGGTCTGGTGGTGTGTGTAGGAAATAAAAAAAATATATTATTATTTTATTAAATTTTTTGATTTGGTGTTCTAAGCATTTTCCTATAAATAGGGTGCTTAGTTTAGAATTGAAATTCACACCAGAAACTAAAGTGTTCTCTCAATATCATCGAGCGTATTCTTGTGAGTATTTTGATACTTTGAGTGTTGCTATACAGTGCAAGTTCCCTTCAGCACTATATCTAGTATTCTAGTCAGAAGTACTGTCTTTTTGAGGTAAGGGGTGTTATTTTTTTATAAATGATATTATTTCTTTCAATATTATTATGCCAAAATATTGGTAAAATTTTTCTTGTGAATTTCTTGTCTTTTAGTGTCGGGGTTACTATTCACGTATACGACACTATTCACGAATACGACACTATTCACAGAAAAATTAAATTTTCATTTTTTTGTCCAAAATATCTATTATGGATACTAGCTTTGATTGTATCCATGTTTTGATCAATCTTGAATTTTTCTTTACTATGGTTATTTATGAAGTATTTTTGAACTTGGAATGTTTAAAGTACGAATCCTTATTATTTGTTATTTTGTTTCACTGGATTCGTTTTCTTTAAAATATTTTTCATCATCCTTAGTCCTAAATGATGATATTACTAAATATCTTTGGCCTGTAGTGCAAAGATGGTTGATTTTCTTATGAATATCTTTGGCTCGTAGTGCAAAGATGTACAGGTATTGAGACGAACATGACCAACTGATGAATATCTTTGGCCTGTAGTATAAAGATGAATATTTGATTCAAGATGTATATTGATTGATGTTACAGGGATAAAATATTGATGATGGACTTTTAAATTTATAGATAATAGTAGATTTCATTCTCTACGTAACTCTTCTATGAATTATTATTTCCGCTGCGAATATTGATCTGAAACTTGTTGTCTATTATATTCTATCAAATTTTTCCCTGTTGAAGACTAACGATAATTTGTTCTATATTATCTTAGTCATAATATTCTTTACTGGGCTAGTTGAGCTCACCCTTTTCATTTTTGTTCTATTTTTCTTCTCAGGAGGCGAGAATGTAACGAGTACTAGTCGGGGTATGGAATGAAGGTTCTAGAAAGTCTTTTTAGTTGTCCTCACTATTTTGTAAAATAGTGTATCAATAATTGTAATGTGGACTTATTTGAGTGTTGATATTGTCTAGAAGACAATATTTGTTTTTAAACTCACAGTTTATGTGTTGTCGTATTTTGCACGATAATTGTATTCATAAAGTTATAGTTGTTTCTGTACCATTTTTTTGGCGACTTAGAATGGGTGTTGTATATCTATTTTGGGGGCGTCATAGTTGGTATTAGAGCTTAGGGATATAATCTTTGGCGGAGATCGGGGAATAGAACTAGGAGGGGAGAGATGAGTAAATCCTTCGCTAGTGTGTCCTACCTAAGCTTATTTGTTAGTTGGTCAGTATATAGGGATATTATGTGATATGATTTCTTTAATTAACCTTTGTGTTATTGCAGTATTTGAGAATGGCTACTGAGAATGTTAACAGTGAAGTAAATGAGACCGTGTAGATACCTTTACCCACCAATGAGGAAAATGTGCAAAAGGCCGGCAATGTTCCTCCTGTAAACAACACCACTAATCGAGGCGATGAGCGATGGAATGTTTAGAAGCTTTTTTGCGATTCATGCAAACTTCGAGACAAGGAGACTCATGTACAAAATCTATGAGGAAATGATAACAACGCACGGTTTGTCACAGCCAAGCAGTTCAAAGAGTTGGGATCACCAGAATTCTGGGGAAAGTCGGATCCGATTAAGGCAGAAATGTGGGTCAAGCAAATTACCAAGATATTCGATGTCTTGGGATGCGCGGAGGAACAGAAGGTTCAATTCGCCGCCTTTATGTTCTGTAATGAGGCGACTTCTTTGGTGGGAATCGTGAAGCGTATCCATCCGGTACTTTTCGGCATGTCTTGGGAGACATTTTAGAAACTGTTCAATGACAAGTACTTTCCTTAAAGTATTCGTCATATGAAGGAAGTGGAGTTTATTAGACTAGAACAAAACAACATGACGATGTCCCAGTACGAGACAAAGTTTGCAGAGTTATCCAGGTTTGCACCTCATTTGGTGGAGAATGAGGAACGTATGACGCGGATGTTTTTGAGAGGTTTGAAACCCGACATACGTCAATATCTCATTTCTCATAAATTTTCTCTCTATTCAGATGTTGTCAACAAGGATCAATTATTAGAGTGAGATAACGAGTACGTTCAACTGAGGGACCACAACCAGGATCATACCGGTGACAGCATTCATCAGAACAACGATAACCAGCGGAGAAAGAAAAATACAGACAAAAGCAGTAACCCCTTTGGTGGTAATCATGGTCATGAAAATAGAAGAAGCGAGTTGGGGGTAGATTTTAAAAAGAGGAGATTCAACAATGACAAGGCAAAGACGTCAGCACCAGTAGCAACTGGTTCTAAGGGAGGAGAACGACCACCGGTCGTATGCTATAAATGTGGAAAAGAGGGACATATCAGCCCAAATTGCACACAATAATTCAAGGTATATTATAATTGTGGAAAGGAAAGACATATCGCTCGAGATTGTACTATAGCGAAACCAAGTCCAGCGGGGATGGTGACTCAAAAGGCTGTCCCGGAAAAGTCTAAGTCAACGGTTCCTAGAAGAGCATTTGTCGTGACTGGTCAAAATGGGAGGAACCCAAACGAGGTGATCACGGGTAAGCTAATCATAAATTCTTGTGAAGTTTATACCTTACCAGATATCGGTGCTACCCATTCATTTATCTCTCCTGCTTGTGCTCAACGTTTAAACGTGACTCCGGAGAAATTAGACTTTGATTTATTTATGGAGACTCCGTTAAGAGAAACTTTCATCACATCCACTATTTATAAATTTTGTTTGATCCAAGTTGGCACCATCACATTACCTGTTGACCTTATCTCTTTAAAGATACTTTCTTTTGATGTGATTTTAGGGATTGATTGGTTAACTACTCATCATGCCAAAATTGATTATTTTCGTAAGGTTTTTAGTTTTCATATTCCTAACCAACCCGTTGTACGAATTCAAGCAACTAAACCACTAAAATAATTCACTGTCATATCAAGTCATAAAGCTATTCATTTATTGAAAAACGGATGTCAAGCTTCCTTAGCCCATGTTATGGATTTGAATAAAGACACGTCAGATTTGAATAATATTCCTATTGTTAGTAAATTTCCTGAGGTATTTCCTGAAGAACTTCTCGGTCTACCCCCAGAACGTGAAGTTGAATTCTTTATTGATCTTGAACCTGGTACAAAGCCCATTTCTAAAACCCCATATTGAATGGCTCCTATTGAACTTCAGGAGTTAAAGGTCCAACTACATGAGTTGTTGGACATCGATTTCATTCGTCCTAATACATCTCCTTGGGGTGCTCCTGTTTTATTTGTAAAGAAGAAAGACAGAAGTATGCGACTTTATATTGACTATCGAGAATTGAACCATGTCACCATCAAGAATAGGTATCCGCTACCTCGCATTGATGACCTGTTTGACCAGTTACAAGGAGCACAATTCTTTTCAAAGATCGATCTTCATTACGGATATCATCAATGAAGATTAGAACTAAGGATATTCAAAAGCGCGCCTGAGAACTCGGTACGGGCATTATGAATTCTTAGTCATGTCTTTTGGATTGACTAATGCTCCTGCGACTTTCATGGATATGATGAACTGAATATTCAAGGAATATTTGGATCAGTTTGTTGTTGTCTTTATTGATGACATCCTCATATATTCCAAAAGACATGAAGATTATGAGCACCATTTAAAGCTGGTACTCCAAAGGCTTCGTGAAAACAAGCTATATGCCAAGTTGAAGAAATGCGTGTTCTAGTTTGAGGAAGTAGCATTCCTTGGGCACGTGGTGTCAAAACATGGAGTATCTATTGACCTGGCGAAGATTGAAGCAATACAAAGTTGGGAGCAACCGAAGACGGTGACCGAAGTACGTAGCTTTCTGGGCTTAGCTGGTTATTATCAGAGATTCATGGAAGGATTTTCTCGAATCACTACTTCGTTAACTTAGTTAACTCGAAAAGATACAAAATTCGTATGGATCGAGGAATGCGAGAAGAGTTTTCAAGAGCTCAAGAGGAGACTCATTTCGGCACCTGTTCTGACAATACCGTCTAGTTTGGATGGATTTGTTATCTACAACGATACTTCAGGCAAAGGGTTAGGATGTGTTCTCATGCAACATGGGAAAGTCATAGCCTATGCCTCGTGACAACTTTAAGAATATGAGAGGAATTATCCTACTCATGATCTAGAGTTGGCAGCAGTCGTTTTCGCGCTAAAGATCTGGAGGCACTATCTATATGGGGAGAAAGTGGAGATATATTCCGATCATAAAAGCCTCAAATATTTTTTCACCTAAAAGGAACTCAACATGCAGCAATGACGTTGGCTCGAGCTGTTAAAAGATTATGACCACACCATTCAATACCATCCTAGAAAAGTGAACGTGGTAGCTGATGCGTTGAGTAGAAGATCATATGCGGGAATGAGTGCGATGTTGTCAAGACAAAGGCCCATTTTGTGTGATTTACAAAAGATGAAGATAGAATTCAAGACTTCGGGGACCCATGAAATGATATCAAGTATACGTATAGAACCAACTTTAATCGATAAAGTTAAAGTTGCTCAAGCCACAAACCCGGAGCTGATGCGTATGAAGAAGAAAGTTCAAGAAGGTGCTATTCTAGAAGCAATAATCGATGAAGAAGGAATACTTCGAGTCCACTCCAGACTTTGTGTTCCTAATGACTCTGATTTGAAGAACAAGATCATGATGGAGGCACACAATACACCGTTTGCAATCTATCCTGGAAGTACCAAAATGTATCGTGATCTTCGACATACATTTTAGTGGAACAATATGAAGGGAGAGATCGCAAAGTTTATCTCGAGGTGTTTAACTTGTCAACGTGTAAAGGCAGAACATCAAGTGCCTAAGGGTCCATTGCAACCACTTGAGATTCCAAAATGGAAGTGGGAACACATTACCATGGATTTTGTTACGGGTCTTCCCACGGTTTCTCAAGGCATAAATGCTATTTGGGTTATTGTTGATAGATTAACCAAGTCTGCTCATTTATTGCCGATACGGGAGACTTATTCCCTTGAACGTCTTGCTCGTATGTACGTAAATGAGATTGTGAGATTGCATGGCATGCCAGTATCCATAGTTTTGGATCGTGACCCAAGATTTACTTCACGATTTTGGGATAGAATGCAAAAAGCTATGGGCACGGATTTACAATTCAGTTCGGCATACCATCCTCTAACGGACGGACAATCAGAGAGGACTATTCAAAGTCTTGAAGATCTATTAAGACTCTGTGTCCTAGACTTCAAAGGGAGTTGGGATAAGTATTTACCATTGGTGGAATTCTCCTACAACAATAGTTATGAGGCAAGTATAGGTGTGGCTCCAAGAAGCATTATATGGACGAAAGTGTCGCTCTCCAATATGTTGGGATGAGGTGGGTGAAGCAAAATTGTTGGGACCAGAGTTGATACGTATTACTATAGAAAAGATCCAAATGATTTGACAACGTATACAAATGGCACATGATCGACAAAAGAGTTATGCGGATCTTCATCGAAAGGACGTGGAATTTAGTATTAGGGATCATGTATTGTTACGTGTTGCTCCATGGAAGGGAGTTACAAGATTTGGAAGAAGAGGAAAGCTCAATCCACGATTTATTGGTCAATTTTAGATTCTTGACCGAGTAGGAAATGTGGCCTATAGACTCGCGTTACCTCCAAGTATGTCTCGTGTTCATAATGTTTTTCATATATCTGTGTTTCATAAATATGTGAAAGACCCGAACCATGTTATTGAGTTAGAACCAGACGAGATAGCCAAAGACTTAACGTAAGAAGAGGTACCTGTCAAGATCTTAGATAGGAAGGAGCATGTCCTACGCACAAAGGTCATACCACAAGTCAAAGTTTTGTGGAGGAACCATGCTATAGAGGAAATGACCTGGGAGTTGAAAACGAAAATGAAAGCGAAGTATCCTCACCTTTTTGAAACACCAGGTACGCACGTCAATTTCGAGGATGAAATTTCATAAGAAGGGGAAGTTATAAGACCCCAACTTATTATAAATGAAATTAAATTTCATCTATTTATTATTTTGAAATAATAAGGGTTGATTTGATTAATGTGGTTAGTTATGGATAAAATGTGCAAATATTTCAAATAAGTAAGTGGTTATAAAATATTCATTGTTGTTGAGGAATATTTGTTTGGTCATGGAATATTCTTACTGCTAGGGAATATTCGTACGACGACGCAGCCTTGTGTGGGCCCCATAACGGAAAACGATTGGATGAAGAAAATGACAAGTATAAGTTGTTTATAAATAAGCAGGCGTAGTTATTCTGAGATTATACTGGTTGAAATACTAAATTGGTTAAAACACGTAGCTATTACCAGTATTGCACCAATTATTGATTCTTACGTAAGAAGGCACTACTCGATAATTATTATGAATAATTCTTATCAATATATTTTATTTTATTGATTCAATAATTGCTACGTTGATATTTTATATTATTGTTATTTCAATAATTGTCACTACGATATTTTCCATTATCGGATCAATAATTCATATTATTTGAATAATATTATTAGACAACATTATTGGCAATGTCTAGAAAGTTACATCTCAAGGAGAGGTTTGGTCACCGAATTGCTTGGCGCCGATGAAGGAGAAATCCTTATTGGAAAGCCCCCTCTTTCCTGGGAACGACCTGGTTGCCGATATTGTGATTCTGTAATATTATTTGTGAATAATTAATTATATATATGGAAAATATTCATTTTATGTGGATATAGATGGAGAAATTTTTTTAATGTGACAATTGTTGAAAATTGATATTTTATCTTTTTTGATAAAATAATTCATTTAAATATATTATCATATTATAATAATATAATAATGGTGATATTATTACAATGAATGTGTGATATATGAATAAATGAGGATGAAGAGTATTTTTGTTGGAATAAATTTTAAAAACATGTTTTTCATGTTTGTGGACACCATTTCTTGACTGAAATTTGATTATAGTCTGTAAAATCTTTCGTATTTGGATTTCAGTCAATTTCTGTTTGGAATTTGGAAAAACTTAAAACTACAAAGTTGTAGAGAATTGAATTTTCTATGGAATGGACATAAGATTCAAATTTTTCTGAAAAGGGGTTATTTATTATGAATTATTGAAGTTCTGAAGTTCTAGAATAATTAATTTTTGAAGTTTAAAATATTTTAATTAAGAAAAATGTTTTTGTTATTTTTTGTGGAGTGGATGGCTGGTGTTTGGTCTGGTGTGTGCATAGGAAATCAAAAAATATATATTATTATTTAATTAAATTTTTTACTTTGGTGTTCTAAGCATTTTCCTATAAATAGGTTGCTTAGGTTAGAATTAAAAATCACACCAGAAACTAAATTTTTCTCTCTCTATATCATCGAGCGTATTCTTGTGAGTATTTTGATACTTTGAGTGTTGCTATACGGTACAAATTCTCTTCAGCACTATATCCAGTATTCTAGTCAGAAGTACTGTCTTTACGAGGTAAGGGATGTTATTTTTTTTATAAATGATATTATTTCTTTCAATATCATTCTGTTAAAATATTGGTAAGATTTTTCTTGTGAAATTCTTGTCTTTTAGTGTCGGGGTTACTATTCATGTATACGACACTATTCACGTATACAACACTATTCACGAATACGACACTATTTATAGAAAAATTATATTTTCGTTTTTTGTCCAAAATATCTATTATGGATACTAGCTTTGATTGTATCCATGTTTTGATCATTCTTGAATTTTACTTCACTATAGTTATTTATGAATTATTTTTGATCTTGGACTGTTTAAAGTACGAATCCTTATTATTTGTTCTTTTGTTTCACTAGATTCGTTTCCTTTAAAATATTTTTCATCATCCTCAGTCCTAAATGATGATATTACTAAATATCTTTGACTGTGTAAAAAAGATGGTTGATTTTCTTATGAATATCTTTGGCGTGTAGTGCAAAGATGATGCAGTGTTGAGATGAACATGACCAACTGATGAATATCTTTGGCATGTAGTGCAAAGATGAATATTTGATTCAAGATGTATATTGATTGATGTTACAAGGATAAAATATTGATGATGGACTTTTAAATTCATAGATAATAGTAGATTTCATTCTCTACGTAACTCTTCTATGAATTATTATTTCCGCTGCGAAGATTGATCTGAAACTTGTTGTCTATTATATTCTATCAGATTTTTCCCTGTTGAAGACTAACGATAATTTGTTCAATACTATCTTAGTCATAATATTCTTTACTGGGCTAGTTGAGCTCACCCTTTTCATTTTTGTTCCATTTTTCTTCTGAGGAGGCGAGAATGTAGCGTGTACTATTCGGGGTATGGAATGAAGGTTCTAGAAAGTCTTTTTAGTAGTCCTCACTATTTTGTAAAATAGTGTATCAATAATTGTAATGAGGACTTATTTGAGTGTTGATATTGTCTAGAAGACAATATTTGTTTTTAAACTCACAGTTTATGTGTTTTCGTATTTTGCACGACAATTGTATTAATAAAATTGTAGTTGTTTTTGTACCATGTATTTGGCGACTCAGAATGGGTGTTGTATATCTATTTTGGGGGCGTCACATGTGTGACATAAATAAAACCATATGATAGGAGTATATTGAAATGAAATTAGGTACCTAGTAGCACCATGGTATCATATGAAGTTGTAATGCATAAATGATTAATTATTTGGGTATTCTAGAATCTGAGAAACGAATTCAATGTTTTAAATAAACATTAATATTAAATAAAGTTATAATGTGGTTATATGAGTGGTAGAGATAATTATGGGATTACCCGGACAATAATGCCTAACTGCGATATTTTATCTCGTGTAGTTAATGTACATGGCTTATATGATGTGAGTATAAAATTATCTTTAAATTCCTAAGATGATAACAATTGTACCTTAATATTTCATTATTGGAATTAAAAGGACCAAACCAAGCTTTACATAACCAAATGCTGAGATTTTTCTCTCTTGTCCTAAATTGAGTGTCACCGAGTACAATGAACAGTGTCCTAAACTATCTTTACATATTCTCCAAGTGGCTAAATCATAGGTGATCATTTGCTAGCTAAGTGGCTAGTATGGAGTTGTTAAACTACCCTCTATGAACATATGTATCCTTCCATTACACCATGGACTCCAAGATTGTGTAATGTTAAGATCTAGTACATGCTCTTTCTATAAATATAAGCTACAAGTTCAGTTTTTGTGTTGCTTAAAAAACTTGTCTGGTAATTCTAAGTGTAGAGTATAAGTTGCTGAGCTATTTTAGAAGCATACTCAGAGTGTAGGAAGTTCAATTCAAGCTCAAGGAGGTATAATTTCTAATTATGTTCTTGAGATGGGTCTTGTTTGATTCATGTAATTTCTTGAAATTCTATGTTAATTAAGATGAAGTAGCATACTATAGGGTGTTTAAGAAGTTTTCTAGCATGTATGAACCCTTTGGTAATGGTTTGGAACATGTTTGAGCCAAGGGAAATGGAGTTGGGTAGCACTCTACAAAAAGCAGTATGTACGCTCTGAACCGGACATGGTAAGCAAATTGCGCCTTAATTGAACTAGGTGTAGGTATGCCAATTACCAGTCCTTCGAAAGTTCGATTGAGCCTTCTATTTTAAAAATTTGCTAAGTGTGATCAGTTATTATGGCTTAAACCAACATGCAAACATGTGTAACATGTATATATAAGTATAATAACCCAGTGTGAGCATATTTTTACTAAGATTAGCATGATTTGGTAGAAGATCTTTAACAAGGACTTTAAGTTTTGAAAACAAACTTTGTTAAAGTTCATGTTTTGCAAATTTTGAGCTTAGTGGTCTATAAACATGACTGATTTTACACATAAACGAGCATGCTTAGTGTACATAGTTCCTTTGTTCATAATCATACTCGTTAGACATTGTGCGAAAAAAGTTTTTAAGAAAACCTGGTATAAAAGAACTAAGGTGCATAAATACTACTTGCTAAACATTCTGATCTTGCGAGCATGTTAACATGACTTGACTACATATGAATAAAGCCTCAAAGTTACCTTGTATATGTTTAATGGCATTGTTCAAGTTTAAAGTGGTTTCTATGACACCCCCAAATCCGTATACTTCATTTCCACCAGATTTGGTGTTCACTTGATAAAAACTTACATACCTAACTACCCAAACATAATAAAGTTTAATAACAAACCTTCCAGTTAAAGGGTTACATCAATAAATCCAACAAAATCTCCCAGGTTATCTAACCTTTAATTACAAACATCATATGCGGAAAATTAAATAAATACATCATCAAATTAAAATAAAGTTCAACAAAATAATAGTTAACAGTTTTACAAGTCTTCAAAACTTGCTTATCTTCCATTTCCCTCTACTGGTTGTGGGTTCATCAACCTTCTCGACTTTAGCTGTAATGTTTATATAAGCAAGAGTGAGCAAACAAAGCTCACTTAAAATGATAATGAATAAATATCATATCAATTACCAAATGAATAGGCTCAATAGAACATGAATAAGGTATTTCATCAATTATGATAATCAGGAACAAAATCTAAAATATATAACTGAGGGTCATAAGACCACGAACTATGTCCATAGTTGTAAGTAATCTTTCAACTTAAACTTTAACAATCATAAGAATATAAGGACTCCTCGTACTTAGGGGGATCAGCCCTTCGTACAATGTATTGTGAACAAACATTTCAACGCTATACGTAAATTATCCCCTATAATAAGGCTGTTCATCTCAGTATTTAGAATACGAGTCCGCACCAAAGTAAGTTTGGTTTGGATAGGTTTCAAGGAAATTTAGAGTTTACGAACATCAACTAAGGATTAGTTGAATAAAAATGTAATAACATTATGCTATAGAATAAATCATAAGTGAAAGAACATTGTATACTAAGGTCATGCTTTAGGAATAATCTAAGAGCATAAACATTGAATAATGTAACATACCTTACTTGAACAATATTAAGCTAATGTTATTTAGAATTGAGTATTGAGCATGCATAAAAATAAGTTAAATATTAGAAAGACTGGCTCAATATCAAAAAGTAAGATTTAGGAACTTACACAATATAAATAGAGGTACGAAACTTCCACAAAGATGTTTAGGTTTAGAAAACTTGCTCAATGCATCAATAAGGTTTAAGCACTTGCACAATTGTAAAAGTAGAGTTAGAGAACGTGCCTCGTGTGTAGGTTAACTACTTACGTTCACCACAAGTCCTAGACATACCATATGTATTGACAATACACATTAGTTACAATAATATTAGCTTCAAGAGTTTCTTTCCCACTTTTAGTATAGCTCACTAACTAAGTTTAAGTTTAAACAACATCACATCTTTTCATGAACATCACTTTTTAGCTTTATTACAACTACTTAAGTGATCATGTCATTGCACCAGATACACATTAACAACTTGATACAACATCCTATTACATGTCCAACATGTTATCATTAGGTTATACTAACACACAAAGGATTGCACTTGCATTCGCACATCCCGACGCCCTCCGATTGCCCCTAAATACACAACAGTCCTAAAGATGGCCATTTTGACCCTTCATAACGACATCAAATTGAAAAACTTAAAGAATAAAAGTTATAGGCCTATTCATCCTCGATCTGAATCATCTTGAATCGCGTCAATCGGAGTTCGTATGAAAATGTTATGCTCATTTTAATAAAACATGTCCGGTCAATTTTTTTTTTCAAAATTCGACTAGGAAGACTACCCCAATTGGGCGGGGTTTTTTTCTTAAGGGTTTTTTTATGGGGCCGGGGCTCTGCTGTATGGGGTCCTTCTTGATAGAACACTAAAAAAGCCAAATTAGGCCTACAAACTCCTTTCTAACAATCATACCAACGTACCCAAGGTGTAATATGTTTACAGAAACATAATCTAATGTTTTCTAACACATTTCTAACCACTTAAACAACATTAACATCAAGATTAAAACCTTTAATTTTTACTATTTTTGCTAAAACCTCACTTTTTGAAAGTTTCAGTGAAAATCATCACTATAATTTTGTTTTTCAACCAAAATAGTTAATTCAACATACTATGTTTAAGTTTCTTCATCCTCTTTCAAAATCAATAGTCAATATATATATTAAACAACTAATTAAACCTCAATTTTACTTTAAACTAATCCATAATCACATATATTCATACCAATTCACTGTAATATGGTTTTATTCACAAATAATTACATAACATGAATTAATTCATCTATAAACTTATACAAACAACTGTTTAACCACCAATTTATCATATAAACTATATATAACAAATAATTCAACCTCTACAAAGATTTTGCAGAGTATTTTGGAAGAGAATAAAATTATATCTTTAAAAAAAATAAAAGAGTAAAATGATACCTTAGTTTTAGAAGATGCTGACTATTCTTTAAAAGCTTTCTTTTCCCCAATTTCTCTCTCAAATTCTCTAGCATTCTCCCAACTCTCTCTCAATTTTCTTTCTCTACAACTTATCTTCTCTTCTTTTTCTTCTTCTGAGTTCTTCCTATCCAACTCTAACTTACTTACTAACAAATATAACATATAGGTAATAATATAGGTATTAATTATATAATATAAATATATGTATAACTAATATCAGTTATCTTATTTTTAAAAATCAAAAGCCATAAGGCTTGTTTGGCTAACTACTTTAAAATTTATTCAATTAAATTTTTATGCCTTGTTTGGCAAAACATATTTAAATTAAAGACTTAATATGCATTAAGCCTTGTTTGGCAAAACTGAATTAATCTCTTTTAACTTATTTTAATAACTCCTTGATAATATAGTTTATGGTCACATTTAATTTAATTAATTCTAATAACAATTTATTAAATAAATTTATCACATAGATCAATACAACAAAATTATAATTTTCTTTATATTTATAATTTTATTTAATCAACTAACACATCATTTTAATTATAAATTCACATTAAATATTATTATAATAATTTATTTAATCATTATAAACTCTCTAACTTAATTATTAAATAAAATGAGAATATTGTCTCAAGATGATCAATTTTCTTAACTCATAAATTATTTATTTAACAAATAAATAATCGAATCAAATCACCTTAAACAAATATTTATTTGTTCAATAAACACATCAATTAAAATATTTATATAACTCAATAAATATTTTGAATTACAATTTAAAATTTTGGATTGTTACATCCTTCCCTCCTTACAAGGATTCTGTCTCCAGAATCACAACTCAAACAAATTATTTGTCACCTTCTTCTCTCCTTACAAAGATTCTATCCCCAGAATCGCAGACACAGATTAAACAAATAACTCAGGGTAATCTTTCATCATTTTATCTTCGAGTTCCTATGTAGCTTCTTCAGCATTGTGGTTCCTCCATATCACCTTCACAGAAGGTATTACTTTATTCCTGAGCACTTGTTCTTTCTTGTCAGCTATCTGGATAAGAACTTCTTCATAAGATAAGTCTTTATCGAACGATAAAGGTTCGTACTCTATCACATGCTTGTAATCGCGTTTATACGGTCATAATACCAAAACATGAAAAACATTATGAACGTGTTCCAACTCTGGAGGTAGAGCTACCTCATAAGCCACTTCTCCTACTTTTCGCAGCACCTCGAAAGGTCCAATAGATCTCGGGCTCATCTTTCCCTTTTTACCAAAACGGATTTTCCCCTTCCAAGGAGAAACTTTTAAGAACACGAAATTTCCTATGATGAACTCACGATCTTGTCTGTGTTGGTCAGCATACTTCTTCTGTCTATCTTGAGCAACTACCAATCTTGTCCTGATTAGTTTAACAACCTTAGTAGTTTTCTGTACTAGTTCTAGTCCTAATAGTTGACGTTCACCGACTTCATCCCAACACAGTGGAGTTTTGCACTTCCTGCCGTATAATGCTTTTTAAGACGGCATGTCGATGCTTGCATGGTAACTGTTGGTGTAGGAAAATTCCACCAATGGTAAATGTTCATCCCAACTCCCTTTGAAATCCATGATGCATGCTCTGAGCATATCTTATAAAGTCTGGATTATTCATTCGCTTTGGCCGTCTATTTGAGGATGGACGCCATACTCATTCTCAATTCTGTTCCCATGCATTCTTGTAGTTTCTTCCAGAAGTTTGATGTGAACCTCGGATCTTTGTTTGATACAATTGATATTGGAACTCCATGTCTTGAGACAATCTCCTTAACATACAGTTTTGCCAGCTGATCAAGATTAAATCTAATCTATATTGGCAAAAAGTGAGCTGATTTTGTTAATCTATCCACTATCACCCAAATCACATCGTATCCTTTCTGAGTAGTTGGAAGACCCACCAGTAAATCCATTGTGATGTGTTCCCATTTCCATTTTGATATTTCTAATGGTTGAAGTAATCCGCTTGGTCTTTGATGCTGGGCCTTGACTCTTTGACATGTTAATTATTTCGCAACCCATTCTGCGACATCTCTTTTCATGTTTGACCACCAAAAGTGTCGTCGTAGATCTTGATACATCTTCATACTTCCCGGGTGTATAGAATATCTTGAGTTATGAGCTTTGGTCAAGATTTCTTCTTTAATATATGGTACTGCTGGAACCCAAATTCTTCCCTAGAATCTTAGTAACCCTTGGATATCGATCCTGTATTTATCTTCACTACCCTCAACCACTTTCTTCTTGGTCTTCCCACATTCTTTATCTTGTAGTTGAGCATTCCATACCTTGTCCACCAAAGTTGGAATAGCTTCTATCTTAAATAATCGTTCATCGGATTCCTTTGGAAATTTTATTTCCAACTCTAGCTTTGTCATTGCTGAAATAAGCTCCTCCTAAGTGGTTATCAACATCAACTTCTCATGACCCTTCCTACTCAAGGCATCTGCAACCACGTTTGCTTTGCCTGGATGATAAAAGATCTCACAATCATAATCTTTTATTAATTCCATCCATCTACTTTGACGCATGTTTAAGTCCTTTTGTGTGAAAATATACTTCAGACTCTTATGGTCTGTGTATATCTCACACTTCTCTACATAGAGATAATGTCTCCATATCTTCAAAGCAAACAGCACCGCAGCCAACTATAAGTAATGAGTCGGATACCCTTTCTAATAGTCTTTCAATTGCCTTGATGCATACGCAATGACTTTGTCATTCTGCATAAGGACACAACCCAATCCTTTATGTGAGGGATCACTATACACCACAAAGTTTCCTGTATTATATGGTAATGACAACACAAGTGCCACACTTAACTTATTTTTAAATTCTTGAAAACTTTCTTCACATTTCTCCGTCTAAACAAATTTTACAGCTTTCCTTGTCAAATTCTTTAGCGGAGTGGCAATCTTGGAAAAGTCCTAAATAAACCGTCTATAATAGCCGGCCAGTCCCAAGAAACTCCTCACCTCCAAAGGTGTTTTTGGTTGTTCCCAGTTGATTATAGCTTCAACTTTTGATGGATCCACTAAAATTCCATCTTTGTCAATCACATGCCCAAGAAATTGTACACGTTCTAGCCAAAACTCACACTTAGAGAATTTCGCGTATAGTTTTTCCTTTCTTAGTGTCTCCAACGTCAAACGTAATTGTTCCACGTGTTCTTCTTTAGATTTGGAGTACCCCAAATTGTCATCAATGAATACCACCACAAACTTATCTAAAAATGGTTTAAACACTTTATTCATCAAATCCATGAATGCTGCAGGGGTATTGGTCAATCCGAAAGACATCACCAAAAATTCGTAATGTCCATAACAAGTTCAGAATGCCGTCTTCGGTACATCCTCCTTCCTTACTTTCAGTTGATGATACCCACTTCTCAAATCTATTTTTGAGAGATATCTAGCATCCTTCAATTGATCAAACAAGTCATCTATTTTTGGCAATGAATATTTATTCTTAATAGTGACTTTGTTTAATTCCCTATAATCAATGCAAAGACGCATTAACCCATCCTTCTTCTTCACGAATAACACTGGTGCTCCCCACGGTGACACGATCGGTTGAATATACTTATTATTTAACAGTTTTTGCAGTTGTACCATTAGTTACTTCATATCTACCGGAGCCATTCTATACAGGGCCTTCGATATTGGAGCGGTTCCTGGCGCTAAGTCGATCACGAATTCAATTTCTCTGTCAGGCGGAAGTCCTAGAAAATCCTCTGGAAATACGTCCACAAAATCCTTAACCACTGGTATCTCCTCTAGTTTCATTTCCTTCTTCTTTTGAGTATCGACTATGTAAGCTAGGTATCCTACACAACCCTGACTCAACAACTTCTTGGCCTACATAATCGTCAGACATCTCGCATGTCTCGGTGATCTGCTAAAAAAGAAAACTACCTTTGACGAAGTAAAAAGGTTTACACATTTCCTTTGGCAATCAATTATCGCTCCATAATTGAATAGCCAATCCATTCCCAAAATAACATGAAACTCTCCCAGTTTTATTCGAATTAAATCTACCATCATGACATTTCCCTTAATGTTCACCCTAAAACTCTTATATACAAACCTAACAGGAATCACTTCCCTATTCGTAATTTCTATGTTTAAAGGGAAATTCAATTCTTCACAAGGTAATCCTAACCTCTTAGTAAATTCATCAGATATAAATAAGCAAGTAGCACCTGAATCAAATAATACATAAGCATCAATATCATTGATTGGGATAATACCTGACACAACATCTTTTGATTGCACTGCATCTTGCACCGTCATGTTGAAGGTTCTGGCTGTGGGTCTTTTGGATGACATTGGTCCCGTAATGGTCAATGTGCCTCCACTGCTACCTCCCTTGTTTCCCGTCATCTCTTTAGCTTTCTTCTTAGGGCACTCACGAGCAAAATGATCCTTTGACCCGCACGTGTAACAAACATTCTTCTTGGGTTGACTGCAATTTGGGACAATGTGACCCTCTTGGCCACAGGTAAAGCATACACGCTTCCCCCTTAAGCACACACCCGCATGAAACTTCCCGCACATAGCACATGGTTCGAACTTCTTCTTCTGCTGATTACCCTGTTGGTTTCCAGAACCCACATTTCCATTCCATTTTCTCTTCAGGTTATTGTTACCATTTCAACCACTACCACCACCATTCTTACCTTCACCCTCATTCTTCTTCTTTCTCTGATCTTGATTGTACTTTGTCACGGCCTCGCCTCCACCCTCAGCGAGAATTGCCTTCTCAAGCACCACTGCAAACGTCTTCAGCTGGAACAGGGAGACCCTACTGTACAACTAGGGTTTCAGTCCTTGTTCAAATCTTCTCGCCTTGAGCTCATCTGTGTTGACTTGATATGGCGCAAACCTTGCCAATTCGTTAAATTTTGCGGCATGCTCCGATACCGTCAATGATCCCTGCTTCAGTTCCAGAAACTGTACCTCCATCTGATTCTTCAAACTCTCCGGGAAATAAGTCTCGAAGAATATCTCCTTAAACCTATCCCATGTCATCACCCCTTGTCCTCCTCGAGTTTTATTGGCTTGCCACCAATAACTAGCCTCTGCTTTCAACATAAATGTTGCAAAGCAGTCTTCTGATTCTCACCTACCCTAGCTACATCAAACACCTTCTCTATATCCATGATCCATGTTTGTGCCTCAACTGGATTCATGGACCCACAGAATTCTAGTGGTCCAACTGCCTTGAAGTCCTTAAATCTCACAGCTTGATTCTGCGGTTAATTCTGTAATGCACCCGTCACTAACGTCACTAGTTGCTGAACTAGATTAGCCTCAGCATTGTTGTTATTGGTGGATCCCTCAGGGGTTCTTTGTCGCAGTTGACGTTTTGGAGGAATTTTTCGTTAAAACACACCCATTAGACTATTACTCAATTTCTTTAAGTATTTTCTACTTAATTTGCACACCATAAAAGATTATCACGTAACATATAACACTTTGAATAAAATAATAACTTTTATTCATTCATAATCTTTTAGAAAACATCAGAACAATAGCATCACTGCTACTTACATTACTTTCCTGAACTACTAAAGTTCCAGGATAACATCATCATCATATCCCATAGGTTACATAACACTTGGGATTTACATTTTATTTATCATATCATAAATCACATATCAAGTACATTTATGATGACCTACTAAAATACTTCATGGCCTTACGACGCTCCTCTTCCATAATATGGAGCATTGTTCGGCGATCTAATATGTACGATGGTAGCGTCTTGAACTGTATCGGATAACCCATGACTCGATCTTGAGCTCGATTTATCAGAGTGTTGAAAACATTATCCATCTATTCCATCCTGATCTTCTTCACTTAAACATCTCTCTCTGCTACTCTGGCTCGTTTAATAGCTTCTTCGTACGCGTCTTTGGCTCTTGCCTTCTTAGTAGATTCTTTCTTCAGCTTGTTCTTCAGCTTTGCAATCTCCTCTGTCTGTTGCTCATTTTCTCCTTCGGTGTGGATCAGCTTCTCTTTGACATTATTCAAGCGTTCATCTCAATCCTAGATCTCGTTGTTCTTCTGCGCCATTGTGAACTGCTGTTTAGCTACTATCTCTTGTGACTCGTCAACGCTATCATAAAGTTCCACATTGTAGTCGTATACTTCGTCGTACATACGGGCGGCGATCGAGTTAAGTGTAAGCTCTTCTTCCTCGTCATCCTCATCCTCATCCAACTGTGGCAGCTCAATGGGGTCCTCCTCGTCCGTCTCTATCTCATCATCCTCATCAGGTAAATTTTCCTGCTCAACCCCCGTGACCAACAGAGATGTTTCCCGTGGTAGTAGTTGTTCCCAAACCACCTGAATATCCCGAGGCTCCTCCTCTCTAGGTATCTGGGATCCTTCCTCCCTAGCCTGACTTGATTCTCCTAAATAAGCCATCCTGACTACCAAAATTTTAATTTTTTAATTACTAATCATTACTACTCGACACTCACGAGAACATAGTTTGCAACCACATAAGTAAATAAGTGTTTTATTATTTCTTTCTTAAAACTCGATAAGAGTTTATCACCACTATCTTTTCAAAGGTTACTTCCTAAGGCTTTTCCCCACCTAAAGTTCATAACCTAAAGCTTTGATACCAACTTATGACACCCCCAAATCTGGGTACTTCATTTCTACCAGATTTGGTGTTCACTTGATAAATACATGCATATCTAACTACCCAAACAAAATAAAGTTTAATAATAAACCTTCCCATTAAAGGGTTACATCAATAAATCCAACAAAATCTCCCAGGTTATCTAACCTTTAATTACAAACATCATATGCGAAAAATTAAATAAATACATCATCAAATTAAAATAAAGTTCAACAAAATAATAGTTAACAGTTTTACAAGTCTTCAAAACTTGCTTATCTTCCCTTTCCCTCTACTGGTTGTAGGTTCATCAACCTTCTCGACTTTAGCTGTATTGTTTATATAAGCAAGAGTGAGCAAACAAAGCTCACTTAAAATTACAATGAATAAATATCATATCGATTACCGAATGAATAGGTTCAATAGAACATGAATAAGGTATTTCATCAATTATGATAATCAGGAACAAAATCTGAAATATATAACTGAGGGTCATAAGACCACGAACTATGTCCATAGTTGTAAGTAATCTTTCAACTTAAACTTTAACAATCATAAGACTATAAGGACTCCTCGTACTTAGGGGGATCAACCCTTCGTACATTGTATTATGCACAAACATTTCAACGCTATGCGTAAATTATCCCCTATAATAGGGTTGGTCATCTCAATATTTAGAATATGAGTTCGCACCAAAGTAAGTTTGATTTAGATAGGTTTCAAGGTAATTTAGAGTTTACGAACATCAACTAAGGATTAGTTGAATAAAAATGTAATAACATTATGTTATAGAATAAATCATAAGTGAATCAACATTGTATACTAAGATCATGCTTTAGGAATAATCTAAGAGCATAAACATTGAATAACGTAACATACCTTGCTTGAACAATATTAAGCTAAGGTTATTTAGAATTTAGTATTGAGCATGCATAACAACAAGTTAAATATTAAAACATCGTGCTCAATATCAAAAGGTAAGATTTAGGAACTTGCACAATATAAATAGAGGTACGAAACTTGCACAAAGATGTTTAGGTTTAGAAAACTTGCTCAATGCATCAATAAGGTTTAAGCACTTTCACAATTGTAAAAGTAGAGTTAAAGAACTTGCCTCGTGCGTAGGTTAAACAATCACTACTCACGTTCACCACAAGTCCTACACATACCATATGTATTGACAATACACATTAATTACAATAATATTAGCTTCAAGAGTTTCTTTCCCACTTTTAGTATAGCTCACTAACTAAGTTTAAGTTTAAACAACATCACATCTTTTCATGAACATCACTTTTTAGCTTTATTACAACTACTTAAGTGATCATGTCATTTCACCACATACACAATAATAACTTGATAGAACATACTATTACATGTCCAACATGTTATCATTAGGTTATACTAATTCACAAAGGATTGCACTTGCATTCGCACATCCTGACGTCCTCCGATTGCCCCCAAATACATAACAGTCCTAAATATGGCCATTTTGACCCTTCATATAGACATCAAATTGAATAACTTAAAGAATAAAAGTTATAGGCCTATTCGTCCTCATTCCGAATCATATTGAATCGTATCAATCGGAGTTTGTATGAAAATGTTATGCTCATTTTAGTAAAACATGTCTGGTTAGTTTTTTTTTCAAAATTCGGCTAGGCAGACTACTCCCCCCCTAATGGGGCGGGGTTTTTGTACTAGGGGGCCCGCCAGGGCGGGGGTCCCTTCTGCGATTTTGCGATTTATGCTTTAGAACACTACAGAAAGCCAAATTATGCCTACAAACTCCTTTCTAATAACCATACCAACCTACCTAAGGTGTAATATGTTTACAGAAACATAATCTAATGTATTCTAACATGTTTCTAACCACCTAAACAACATAAACATCAAGATTACAACCTTTAATTTTCACTATTTTTGCTAAAACTTCACTTTTTGAAAGTTTCAGTGAAAATAATCACTGTGATTTTGTTTTTCAACTAAAATAGTTAATTCAACATACTATGTTTTAGTTTCTTCATCCTCTTTCAAAATCAACAGTCAATATATATATTAAACAACTAATTAAACCTCAATTTTACTTTAAACTAATCCATAATCACATATATTCATACCAATTCACTTTAATATGGTTTTATTCATAAATAATTACATAACATGAATTAATTCATCTATAAACTTATGCAAACAACTTTTTAACCACCAATTTATCATATAAAACTATATATAGCAAATAATTCAACATCAACAAAGATTTTGCAGAGTATTTTGGAAAAGAATAAAATTATAACTTTAAAAAAAATAAAAGAGTAAGATGATACCTTAGTTTTAGAAGATGATGGCTATTTTTTGAAAGCTTTCTTTTTCACAATTTCTCTCTCAAATTCTCTAGCCTTCTCCCAACTCTCTCTCAATTTTCTTTCTCTGCAACTTTTCTTCTCTTCTTTTTCTTCTTCTGAGTTCTTCCTATCTAACTCTAACTTCCGTACTAACAAATATAACGTATAGGTAATAATATAGGTATTAATTATATAATATAAATATATGTATAATTGATATCAGTTATCTTATTTTTAAAAATCAAAAGCCATAAGGCTTGTTTGGCTAACTACTTTAAAAATTAATCAATTAAATCATTATGCTTTGTTTGGGAAAACATATTTAAATTAAAGACTTAATATACATTAAGCCTTGTTTGGCAAAAGCTGAATTAATCTCCTTTAACTTATTTTAATAACTCCTTTATAATATAGTTTATGGTCACACTTAATTTAATTAATTCTAATAACAATTTATTAAATAAATTTACTACATAGATCAATACAACAAAATTATAATTTTCTTTATAATTATAATTTTATTTAATCAACTAACATATCATTTTAATTACAAATTCACATTAAATATTATTATAATAAATCATTTAATCATTATAAACTCTCTAACTTAATTATTAAATAAAATGAGAATATTATCTCAAGTTAATCAATTTTCTTAACTCATAAATTATTTATTTAACAAATAAATAATCAAATCAAATCACCTTAAACAAATATTTATTCGATCAATAAACACATCAATTAAAATATTTATATAACTTAATAAATATTTTGAATTACAATTTAAAATTATGGATTGTTACAGTTTCAAAAGCAAACTTGAATATATTTTCAAAATCTAGTTGCATCACATGGATATCTAGATTCTAAAGGATTAATATGACATGTTATATCTATAAAATCCCTAGATATGATTTATATGTGCTATATCACATCATTCATGAAAAATGATTTCAAAGGCAACAATGTTTCGAACTTAAGTTGTATTACATATGAGTATTTGGATTTTAAAGGCTTCAGATGCCATGTTATGTTTCATTATGTCTCTAAACACAAGTCTTATATGTTAAACATAATGGAAGTAAACCAAACATGAGGTTAAATAATGTTTTAAAGTGTTAAACAATGCTAGCTATGAGTAAAACAAATGAATATGAATGAGCATGTGTAGTACAGATTATGTGACCTCTTGATGTGATCATAAGGCTAATTAGTGCACGTAGTGAGTACATGACCCTATTTGGCTTTGATTTCGTGAAAATCCTAAACTAAAGTCCCTAACATATAAGGTTGATCTTGGAGTGGTCATACAAGTATGTAAAGACCTCTAGTGTGTATGCATTAGAAGTATAAGAGTATAAGTGTGTTAAAGTTTGGACAGAAATAGGAAGTACAAAGCTCAACCTTGGTCTGGCCAGGGGATAGCACAGCTGCGCCGTCCCTAAGCCTAGACATGGCGCAGCTGCACCATCCTGCAGTTATAAATAAGTTCTATTTATGATCTGATGTTTGAAGCATGCTTGTATGATTACTTTACATTGCAATATGTGGCCACTATGCTATGTAATGTGTAGGAAGCATGCTATGAGATAAAGATGAATGTTAATTAAAGCTTTCAAAATGTTAAAGTCCAAAGGAATGTTTTCAAGATATAAAGCAATGATACGTTGTTTGAATTTATGATGTCTTACAATCTGATTTGTGCTATATAGGTGATGTTGTATAAAGTTACAACTAAGTCAGATGTTTATGTGTACGATTGAACTTACCTATATGAGTTTTAAATGTGTCTAACACATAGTGAGTCAAGTGTGTGGTAGATATATATGAATGTTGATGTCAAGTATGAGTGGTTAAGGTATACCTATACATACCTAGGGTACGACGAGAAAGTGAAGTGTAGGTTTTATGAACCTAGTTAGGAAATAATGTAACATTGTTATTACATTAAGAATGCATGAAACATATGACTAATGGATGTGAATCCATGATTATATAACTTTGTAGGGATACACGAAGTGCAGATAAGCTTTAAGCTGTTAAGTCATAGTTGATAAACTATGAATCAGGCAAGTGTTTCAGTTCCTATTTGATATATGAATTTGATAACTGTTAGTTGATTTATATTATTCTATGCAAATGTTAATGTATATATATGAAATGAATATGAGATATGTATGAAATGTGAAAGTTGATCTTTGATGATATGCATGTGAAATAAATTTCTATGCCTGTTATATGAGAAGTAACATGCGTAGTAAATATTAGTTGATTATGAATGCATTAACTGAAAATGCTATTATATGCTATGTGCTGCATGAAAACTATTAGACTTGTTGGGTTGTCGAGCTCACCCTTGCAAATAACGACTTTTATAAGTTAAGGATACACGGTAAAGGTTACGTGCTACTTGATTGATAAAGTCCAATAGTATCGAAGGAGATTGATTTATTATTTAACTAGATGCTCTTGGACCATGTTTAGGTTCTACTAGATGTACATGATAGTAGTTAATAATGTGTAATACATGTTAAGTTATACTATGTGATACATAAAGAAATTCGAATCGAGATGTAAAGATTTATACGAAAATTGAATAAAGTGAATCATAGAATAATTTGATTCAGGGATTTGTAATTGATTCGAGTTAAGATATCAATAAAAAATTATTTTTCAAAGGAGATTGAAAAGTTTAAATTATTATTCATATTTTTATATCATCGAATATGAGGTAAGACAGGAATGGTAAATGACCAAGATTTGAAACTTATAAAAGTTTGGGGTCATTACATAGATCTTGAAAATGGAAAGAATTTATATTCTAAATTGTACTAAGTAAAGTTATATTCATTAAGTTATGAATAATTGATATAAATAGTTTGACGATAGTAGTATCGTGGCGGACCGGATCCGAGGTTCGAAGGAACCCGGCTTTGGGGGCGTCACAGGTTGGTATCAAAGCTGTAGGTTATAAACTTTAGGTAAGTATACCTTAGGCTATAACTGGAGAGAGAGAGAAAGATAAAGATTATTATATATAAGTGAAAATTCAAAGAAGAATCTTGAAGTATCTAAGAGAATGAGAATTCAGGAGTTTCCCAACTCTGGTAATAAAAATGTTAAGATGATGTCTATAAGATAAATATGATAAAGATAATAATAATGAACTTGAATGGAGTTTAGTTGATAATGGGAAAGAACCCCAAGTTAACCGATGATCACGACGTGATCGGATTGAGCTATGAAGTGATATATAGTCTATAACGACTAAGTGTGTATAGCTTGATGCTATAAGAGAATGTACTATGAAATGGTACGTTATGAACTCATGAGGAGTTGTATATGATGAGATATGAAGAATTCGTATCAAGCAAAGAGAGAGTTCAGCGTGAGATAGAGTTAGGTGGGGATTTCAATCGAGGACTCATGTCAGGAGCTGAGTTGTATGATTCCTTGTTATGGACAGGGAATTGTACTTAGTGTAAAAACCACTTAGTTTCTGGCACTGATAATCATTGAAATATCTATGTCGCGCTATTTTCTATACACCTATTGAGAAGGTGATTCTTTTCTCATGTGTATAACAGATAGATAAGTTATAGATAGAAAATATAAGGCTAAGTTTTTAGTTCTTAAAACTCATACTTATGGTACGTTCATGACTCATAATTATATGAAATATTTTTGAACCCCTCAGCGAATGGACGCCTATGGTCTGACTAGGGTAAGTTCTTAAACTCATATGATTATGGCAAGTTCTTGGATTTCCAAAGTGTGGTAAGTTTTATGAACTATATCGGGTATATGTATGTTATGAAGTTAGAAATTTTGGTATAGTAAGCATTGATGGTGTTGAAGATCGGTAGAATGAAGCAATGGAGTAAAGATTGAAGTTGATGGAGAAACATAGATTTTCTAAATCTTCTAGCTCTACTAGATTTTCAAATTTTATTGACTTCGTGCTGATGTTTGAACTTTTGTTTTCTTGAGAAACATTGGATCATGTGATTGAACAAATGATGTTTAAAAACAATACCATTATTCTTATATATATGCTAATTATTTCGGCTAAGATAAAAATGATTTGAAAATTTTCAAAATGTATTTCTCACCATTTACATCATTTGATATGATGTAGAAATGGTAAACGATGGAGTCATCAATGCAGTTGAACCTAGTGTTGGTTGTGATCGAAAGATCGTCAGCCCACTATAGTATGATGTAATATGACAAAGTTACCTAATGGAGGAATCCTTAACGTACTACTAATCTGGTACGGTATCATGACGTCATAAAAGAATTTTTTGTTTTCTTTTAAATTATGAAGAAGGTTAATTAAGTTGGCCAAATTATTTCGATTGATGTCCGAGTTGTTGATAAAAGTCTAAGCTATTTGATTCGGTTAGAAGACTGTTGAAAAATATATGTGAAATTCAAGCATTCTCGAGTATTTGTGCTAAAACAGATTGCTCTAGTGAGGATTTAGATGTTGAAAAGCTGAGGTGAACAACCCTATAAGGGGACATATTTTTGGGGACAATGGTTCTGAGCATAATGCATTTAGTTGTTACAAAACACTACGCTGTGGCCCAACACAGTGGTACAATAGGCTGGTCACCTAGTGTATGTGTGGAGGTTATTTTCAGTCTTCGTGATAGATAAACACTCTGGTTTGTAGTGTGAAGGATTGTGTTGAAGCACTAGTTCACGGTCCTGTGTGACCCCTCAATATAAATTGGAATCTGAGTTATTCATACTACTTCCCGATTATTGAAAAATCGTGGAAGATTCTTATTCTTTTGTGTGATGAATGTAGTGAGTAGAATGTTCCTTATAAAGGAGAATGTGGTAGAATGCAAGTGAGCAAGTTATAATAAAACTTCTGAAAAGAGAATGAATAAAATTATTCAAAAGCATATGTAATATTCAGAATAGCATCGAGTAGAGGAGGTTTCGGTGATTTCGAGGACGGAATCCTTATAAGGGGGAGAGGATGTAAGAACCCAAATTTTCAGAAAATATTAAAATAAGAATTTAGTGAATAAAATTCTTAAAGCATGAGATGGGTTCGAACAAGAATATATATGTGTTACGAGGTATGTGGTATTATGTTACATAGGGTAATATGAGCTATGTAATACGTGATGTTGTGTCTAATGAATATATATCATTATTATATATTTGTTATAAATTGTAGAGATGAATTAGTAAGAAGATGGATAAAAATTATCTAGTGATATTAAATAATTTATGTGAAATTATTTTATAACAGTAAGTTGGTGACAATATAATATCTTTGATAATCACCAATTTCTTGAGTATATGTACGAGTGAGTATCAAGTCTAAGGTAGTGCAATCGTACTCTTTAATTGTGGATGTATAGGAGCTGGGCTAAACAATTCCTTCAGAAAGCAGAGGTATATACGAATTAGTAACCGATATAACTCACTGTGAAAATAATGTAGACGAGACGGAAACTAATTTATTGGTTATTTGTAGGAAACCACTCAGTGTACTATATTGAATACTATTAAAGACTCGATATGTGCTAGGTTTAGAGTTGTATATGTGTATGTTGATGACTAGAGAAGAAAATTAATATACCTTTAAAGTGGTTAGAGAATTATTGAGTCAATTGATACACGACGAGAAGTGAGGATTAAAGGAATGTATGTATGTGTTATATTCGAGTTTTGTGTCATTGGTGGTAAGAAACCGTAAAGAAGATGTATAGTTGGTTAAACTAATAAGGGAAATAGAGTTTTAAAACTCGAAGTGTGATTCTTAAATCGTTAAGGAAAATAGTAACCGATGATGTGGAATCAAATAGGGGATTGATGTTAGACGAGTTAACATTTAAGGAGGATGTAATACCCAAAAATTTCCACGTGTTATTAAATGAATATAATAATGGAAATAATATTTATGTGAATATAAGTGTTAATATTTTGTAAGTTAATTAATTCAATTGAGTTGCACTAGATTAATACGTATTGAGAAGTGTGGAATTGACAATGAGAATTATAAAATGCCTTATGTAGCATAATGTGAAATGAGGAAAATCACTAAGCGAGTTAAAAAGGGAATTAGGAAGATTAATCGTGTTTGATCATGTGATTTCATGTAGTTAATGAGTACACTCTTAGATTGGCAATATCACTCTTGTGGAACATTAATTCATGTCATGTAAAACTAGTTTGGCGATGGAGGTTGACACTGGCTTGAAGCTAAACAAGTCTTGCATTGTCAAGGTCTAAATAATTTGAATCTTGTCGTCACGAAAGAAGATAAACTAATGCAATGCTACCAACGATCAATTGGAGTTGGTTACTTTCTACTGTAGCACTGAATTGGGACATTAATGTTATATGTGGGACATAAATAAAACCATATGATAGGAGTATATTGAAATGAAATGAGGTACCTAGTAGCACCATGGTATGATATGAAGTTGTAATGCATAAATGATTAATTATCAGGGTATTCTAGAATCTGTGAAAGGAATTCAATGTTTTAAATAAACATTAATATTAAATAAAGTTATAATGTGGTTATGTGAGTGGTAGAGATAATTATGGGATTACCCGGACAATAATGCCTAACTACAAAATTTTATCGCGTGTAGTTAATTTACATGGCTTATATGATGTGAGTATAAAATTATCTTTAAATTCCTAATATGATAACAATTGTACCTTAATATTACATTATGGGTATTAAAAGGACCAAACCATGTTTTACATAACCAAATGCTGAGATTTTTCTCTCTTGTCCCAAATTGAGTGTCACCAAGTACAATGAACAGTGTCCTAAACTATCTTTACATATTCTCCAAGTGGCTAAATCATAGGTGATCATTTGCTAGCTAAGTGGCTGGTATGGAGTTGTTAAACTACCCTCTATGAACCTATGTATCCTTCCATTACACCATGGACTCAAAGATTGTGTAATGTCAAGATCTAGTCCATGCTCTTTCTATAAATATAAGCTATAAGTTCAGTTTTTGTGTTGCTTAAAAACTTGTCTGGTAATTCTAAGTGTAGAGTATAAGTTGCTGAGCTATTTTAGAAGCATACTCAGAGTGTAGGAAGTTCAATTCAAGCTTAAGGAGGTATAATTTCTAATTATGTTCTTGAGATGGGTATTTGTTTGATTCTTGTAATTTCTTGAAATTCTATGTTAATCAAGATGAAGTAGCATACTATAGGGTGTTTAAGAAGTTTTCTAGCGTGTATGAACCCTTTGGTAATGGTTTGGAACATGTTTGAGCCAATGGAAATGGAGTTGGGTAGCACTCTACAAAAACAGAGTCTACTTGGCTCTGAACCGGATACGTGTTTGCGCCCTAATTGAACTAAGGGTGCGGTGCGGTAGCAATTCCTCGAGTTCAATTGAGCCTTCTGTTTTAAAAATCTGCTAAGTGTGATCAGTTATTATGGCTTAAACCAACATGCAAGCATGCGTAACATGTATATATAAGTATAATAACCTAGTGTGAGCATGTTTTACTAAGATTAGCATGATTTGGTAGAAGATCTTTAACAAGGACTTTAAGTTTTGAAAACAAACTTTATTAAAGTTCATGTTCTACAAAATTTGAGCTTAGTGGTCTATACACATGACTGATTCTATAAATAAATGAGCATGCTTAGTGTACATAGTTCCTTTGTTCATAATCAAACTCATTAGACCTTGTGTGAAAGAATTTTTTAAGAAAACTTGGTATAAAAGAATGAAGGTGCATAAATACTACTTGCTATACATTCTGATCTTGCGAGCATATTAACATGACTTGACTATATATGAATAAATCCTTAAAGTTGCCTTGTATATGTTTAATGGCATTGTTCAAGTTTAATGTGGTTTCAAAAGCAAACTTGAATATATTTTCAAAATCTAGTTGCATCACATGGATATCTAGATTCTAAAGGATTAATATGACATGTTATGTCTATAAAATCCCTAGATATGATTTATATGTGCTATATCACATCATTCATGAAAAATGATTTCAAAGGTAACCATGTTTCGAACTTAACTTGTATTACATATGAGTATTTAGATTTTAAAGGCTTGAGATGCCATGTTATGTTTCATTATGTCTCTAAACATAAGTTTTATATGTTAAACATAATGGAAGTAAATCAAGCATGAGGTTAAAGCATGTTTTAAAGTGTTAAATAATGTTAGCTATGAGTAAAAGATATGAATATGAATGAGCATGTGTAGTACAGATTATGTGACCTCTTGATGTGATCATAAGGCTAAGTAGTGCACCTAGTGAGTACATGACCCTATTTGGCTTTGATTTTGTGAAAATCCTAAACTAAAGTCCCTAACATATAAGGTTGATCTTGGAGTGGTCCTACAAGTATGTAAAGAACTCTAATGTGTACGCATGAGAAGTATAAGAGTCTAAGTGTGTTAAAGTTTGGACAGAAATAGGAAATGCAAAGCTCAACCTTGGTTTGGCCAGGGGACAACACAACTGCGTCATCCCTAAGCCTAGACATGGCGCAGCTGCGCCATCCTGCAATTATAAATAAGTTCTGTTTTTGATCTGATGTTTGAAACATGCTTGTATGATTACTTTAAATTACAATATGTGACCACTATGCTATGTAATGTGTAGGAATCATGTTATGTGATAATGATGAATGTTAATTAAGGTTTTCAAAATATTAAAGTCCAAAGGATTGTTTTCAAGATATAAAGCAACGATACGTTGTTTGAATTTGTGATGTCTTACAATCTAATTTGTGCTATATGGGTGATGTTGAATAAAGTTACAACTAAGTTAGACGTTTGTGCGTACGGTTGAACTTACCTTTATGAGTTTTAAATGTGTCGAACACATAGCTAGTCAAGTGTGTGGTAGATATATATTAATGTTGATGTCAAGTACGAGTGGTTAAGGTATATCTATACATACCTAGGGTACAATTAGAAAGTGAATTGTAGGTTTTATGAACCTAGTTAGGAAACAATGTAACATTGTTATTACATTGAGAGTGCATGAAACATATGATTAATGGATGTGAATCCATGATTATATAATTGTGTTGGAATACACGAAGTGCTGATAAGCTTTAAGCAGTTAAGTCATAGTTGATAAACTACGAATTAGACAAGTCTTTCAGTTCCTATTTGATGTATGAATTTGATAACTGTTAGTTGATCTATATTATGCTATGCAAATGTTGATGTATATATATGAAATGCATATGAGATATGTATGAAATGTGAAATTTGATCTTTGATGATATGTTTGTGAAATAAATCTCTATGCCTGTTATATGAGAAGTAACATGCGTATTAAATATTAGTTGATTATGAATGCATGAACTGAATATGCTATTATATGCTATGTGCTGCATGAAAACTGTTTGAATTGATGGGCTATCGAGCTCACCCTTGCAAATAACCACTTTTGCAAGTTAAGGATACACGGTAAAGGTTACGTGCTACTTGATTGATAAAGTCCAATAGTATCGAAGGAGATTGATTTATTATTTAACTAGATGCTCTTGGACCTTGTTTAGGTTCTACTAGATGTACATTTTAGTAGTTTATAATGTGTAATACCTGTTAAGTTATACTATGTGATACATAGAGAAATTCGAATCGACATGTAAAGATTTATACAAAAATTGAATAAAGTGAATCGTAGAAGAATTGGATTCAGGGATTTGTAATTGATTCGAGTTAAGATATCAATAAAAGATTATTTTTTAAAGGAGATTGAAAAGTTTAAATTATTCCGCAATATTTTTATATCATCGAATATGAGGTAAGACAGGAATGGTAAATGACTAAGATTTTAAATTTATAAAAGTTTGGGGTCATTACATAGATCTTGGAAATGGAAAGAATTTATATTCTAAATTGTAATAAGTAAAGTTATATTCATTAAGTTATGAATAATTGATATATATAGTTTGACGATAGTAGTATCGTGGCGGACCGGATCCGAGGTTTGAAGGAACCCGGCTTTGGGGGCATCACGGACAGTAGCACCAGCGCCCGTTTCCAATGAAGGAGAACAACCACCGATCGTATGTTACAAATGCAGATAGAAGGGACACATCCATCCAAATTGTACGTAGCAACCTAAAGCGTGTTACAATTGCGGAAGAGAAAGTCACCTAGCTAGATTTTGTCGTGTAGTGAAGTCAAGTCCAGCTAAGATGGTGACACCAAAGGCTGTCCCAAATAAGTCAAACTTGGTAGTTTAAGCGAAAGTGTTTTTCGTGACGAGGAAGCCGAACGACGTATTTTAATGGTTTTATTTTAGGGACTGTAATAGTAACCTAATCTAATAACATGAACATGTGTTAGTCACATAATGTGATGTTAAACTTAGACTTTTAACATGTTAATGAGATACTTACGTGTTTAAATGAATTGTCGAATGCGTAGTTAGTTTGTGATTCGCGTAATGTAATATTATGTGAAAACAAGTGTTGTACTTTGACTAAGTGGAGTCATAACCAGAATTTAGACAAAAGAATGATCTTGTGATGACTAGTTACGTTATAATTAACTGGTATTGTAAATGTAAGTGGTATGTAGGATTAAATCAAGGAACGTGTATAGTTAATGTGTAATCTATGCACGAGGCAAGTTTCCTAACCCTACTTGTTGTAGTTATTCAAGTTTATAAACTTACATCGAGCAAATTCTCATTATTATTGATCAAGTTCAATTTGTTATATTAAAGATTATTAATCCTTTCAAAGTATGATTCTGTTATACAATTCTGTTATACTAGTGTATACCTTTTGAGTTTGTTATTCAATTTAAATACCAATTATTATTGAGCCTTGTAAGACTAGTGAACCCTTATTGATTCGACTAGTCCATAGTTGATGAGCGTTATAAATTTTAGAACTGTTATTGAGCTTATCCAAACCATACTTCCTTTGGTGCGGACTCCAATGTCAAACTGAGATGAACAACTCTTTAATAGGGGATTATTTATGCTTTAGTGTTAAGATATTGTGCATAGTATGGTACTAAGGGCAGATCTCCCTAAGTACGAGAAGCAGAGTTCCTAGTCTTATGACTGTTAAAGGTTTCAAGTATAAACACTTGACAACCTAGGATATAGTTCAAGGTCTTATGACCCTCAAAAGTTCTTTTAATTCTTGTTATTCATTCTTGATTAAAAAGCCGAGTTTTCTTGTTTCAAAACTCTTTGATTCATTCACATTTTATTATTTTATTATTATATTGCTATACTTGTGGGCAATCGTGCTCTCTCTTACGTAATAATAACATTGCAGTTAAGAACCAAAGATCCGACGAGCCTTCCACTAGCAAAGTCAAGGGCAAAGTTAACAAGTAATGAGGATTTGTTGTTTAGTTGATGTGTTTATGTTTCAGACTTGATGTTGTTTAAGACATGTTATTTATTTATGTTCCGCACAGAAGTTTAAGGTTAGTTGACCTGAGATTGTATTTATTATTTAGATGTTGTAACCCCATAAGGGGAGGATTTAATTCTATCTATTGCATGGTTTGCATTTATTATGGGTAGATAGATAGATGATATTTGTGCAGTGAACACCAAATCCCGTGGAATTGAAGTACTCGGATTTGGGGGTGTCACAGTGACTTTGGGAAAAGAGGGAGCTTCTACCCATTTAGTGAAGTAATCAATCATGGTGTAGATGAATCGATGACTATTATTGGCCCAATCACGTCCATTCCTCACATTAAAAAGGGCCATGGCGAACTCATACAATGCAATTTTTTTGGAGGAGCATGAATGGCATTTCCATGGACTTGACATTGATAGCATCTCTTGACGTGATCGTCACAGTCGGCTTTTAGGGAAATCTAATAATGCCTAGTTCTTAATATCTTGTTGCAAGTAAAGGACAGCTCATATGTGGGCCACATACTCCACCATAGACTTCATCCATAATTCTTTTAGCTTGACCTTTGTCCAGACATCTTAAAAGGCCTATTCCATTCCTATTTGTAAAGTGTGTCTCCACTCAAATAGAATTTCTGGACCATTTTATAGATTCATTTTCTTTCAGCTTGACTTGCCCCAGCGGGCGTAGATCCATCTCGAAGATATTCTTTGATGTCATGATACCAATGCCATTTGATGGGGGGCAACTCATCTGATACTTCTTCAATGTAATTTCCATAGGCTGAGGCCTTTTGGCTTATAAATTTGAGATCAGGCATTCCCATCCTATCAGATATGTGGATCAAGGAAGCTAATGTTTCCAATGCATCAACAAAGTTGTTCCTACTTCGAGGGATCTGGATGAATGTTATTTCCTCAAACTCCATAGTCATCTTGATAACTTACCGATGATATGGCAGTAAATGAAATTCCTTGATATAATACTCCCCAATGGTTTGTTTGATAACCAACTCGGAATCTCCAAAGATGGCTAACTGTTGGATATCCATGGATTAGGCCATTTTCTATCCCATTATATAGCCTTCATACTTAGTTGTGGTATTGGTGTTGACAAACTGCAGCTTGGTGGTCATAGGATACCGTTCTTCAGTAAAAGCTATGACGCCCCCAAATTCTCTACATTCACTGTAGCCAATTTGGTGCTCACATAAATATTCTATAAGATAATAATTCCTATAAATCCAAGATTTACAGTACTCATAGTAAATAGTAGTTCTCGTCAGAAAAATTATTGTAACTGAGTACCCTCACTTGGATGTACATGTTCAGTATCTTATAGATATTTCTTCCATATCTATAATTCTTATATATATCTTTGACTTCCACATTATTAATGTTAGAGTTCTTGGAACTGAGGGAAGAGCTACCTCAGTGTATCAGAGAGCCAATGTCTATTAACACTATCATTCAGATATATATAGTTCATATAGATACTGTACACTTTTCTAATTCCATTAGAATGACAACTAAATACTGCAAACTAATATTACATTAAACAAATAATATATTGTTACTATTACATGATAATTTTCAACAAATATCCTTGTCTTATGCCTTTTACCCACAATACCGGAACTTCTAGAATATATTCTTTCTATCTGCAAATGAAGAAAAAATTTGCAGGGATGAGCTATAGAAAGCTCAACAAGTTTTGAACAATAAACGAATGTTATACATATATCAATTCTGAAATAAATGAACATAAAGTTCAGAGTTTTTCCACACACACCAAAACTGGATTGAATGAACATAAAGTTCAGAGTAGTGCCATAAATATATACTGAGGTTTATCTGCCAAACCCCGCACATTATGAGTTACTGTCAGTCCTATAGACTTAGCAACCAGGGTTAATCCGCTCAACCAAACAAAACTAGGAGTATGCATATCATCCTCTATGTATTGTCCGATCATTGCTATAAATGTCGGAGACAGTTTACTACCGATCATTGCTATAAGTGTCAGAGACAGCTCCTCACTGCCAAGGATAACCATAATTGCCCACCGACAGCTCCTCACTGCCGGTTCTAATAGTGTTAGTATATATATCGGTACCAAATAAAATTGGTTTCTCACAAACTATGCTTTTATACAATTGTACCAAACAAAATTGGTTTCCCACAAACTATGCTTTGATATCAAATCAAACGCATTTTTCCATAATAATAACTTATATGACTTGGTTATGTTTGAATAAGAATCATAACCTTTAAATAACAGAATTCATAAACACTATGTATCATCAGATCATAACTGATAAATATTAAATTTTCATTTAATATAATAATTTAAATGAAACTGGGATTTGAAATATGAGGTTTGCACAAAGTTCAGAAAAACTTGGATGTATCGTCGACTATTGCTACATAGTCTATTTAACTTCGTCTAAAGACCTAATATTAATAATATTGATCTCCAAGTTAGAATAATATCATCACAATGTATTTCTGTGAATAAAATAACCTAAATACATTATCACATAATACTATCGGTCTATAAGACACATAAGACCTAACCTCAAGTCAAACTATTACAGTATGAGTTGAGTTTGGTACTATTTCGACAGCCTGATTGCCTAATCGGATAATTATTGAGCTTAATCCTAAAAAAAACTCTGCCTAAATACTTCAAAATTATATTAAATAATTTAATTATCATTTAAAACTATTTTTCCCTACCTTATAACAATTTATAAATAATTATTACTATTTATCAAAAAAAAAATTCAATCACTTATAACTTATTTATATAAATTAAATACCACTTTATTCCCTTATCATTAATATTTATTTATTATTAAATATACCATAATATTATAATATATTTATAATATTTCAAAATATTTTAATACTTAAACTCACATTTATATGATTTTTAAACATTTAAATCCATTATCCAATAATTGACATTAATATTAAAATATTAATATTTTCATGACAAAATATCAAAAGTTATGTTTTATAACTTCAAATATTTTTCTAACCCTTAAATCATTTTTATATACTTTTAAATCATTAATTCTATTTTCCACAATTTATTTAATATATTAATTAAATAAATCAATTACCATTAATATAAATTTATTAATGAAATTCATCACAAAAGATCAAAAGTTATTAAAAATAACTTAAAATATTTTCTAATACCATAATATAATTTTTCATGCTTTTTCAAGTATTAAAATCATTTTAAATATTTTATTTAATATTTTAATTAAATAAATTAAATATCTTTTATATTATAAAATATTAAATATTTATGAAATATACTCAAAATAATTAAAAACTAAATTTTAGGCCTTAAAATAATTTTTAGGATTTTATTATGTATTTTTAATAATTAAAAACTATTTTATTCTATTAAGTTAATAAAAATAATAATTTTCGGAAAATAAAGTTTCACTAAAGGACCCTATAGCGACAGAGCCGTCGCTATAGGTGTTCTTCAGCCCAAACCCAGAAACTATGTCAGACATCGAGGGTCTTGGTTTAACTATTGATAGATCCTTGTTCATTATGTTACTAGGCTTGTAATTTGGTGAGAAGTGTAGTACTAATGTAATACTACACCAATTTGTTTCATGGCCATATAACAATATACCAGCAAGATCTAGACTCCCAAAGTTCTTATCAGAGCTGTTCTTCATTTTTAGGTTTTCCAGAAATGAAGAACAGTTGTTAGGTACCTACTTTAATTCCTTATAACTTTCATTCTAGGTTTGCTTTGTGTAATCTAATGGTTGGATCCTGCAGTGGAGATGTCAGGCTTCATTTCCATAACAACATATCATCAGAAAAACATAACGCATGATATATCAAAGCTTGTCAAAGTAGGGGTCAGGGGCTATTCTTGAGAAATCTGGGTTTTCCAGATTTCGTCAGAAGCTGGTGGTCAACGATGGTTTGACCATGATTATCTTTCATTCTATATATTTTCTAGTTGATCTAAAGGTTTTATTGTGTAGTCCTCATGTCAGACTACAACATAAAAAATAACAACATAGCTGATATCTGATTTTTATTGTGTAAAGTAAGATTTTAATTAAGTTATACACTTTGATTTTTGATTCATGCATCCAAATGTGCAAGGTGGCACTTGATATCTGATTTTGGGAGATTTTAAGACACATGGGATAATTAAGTGATGATGACTCACAAGAATTCACAAATCTTTTGCTTAAGTTTTAAGAGAAAGGGTATTTCAGTCATTTTGCATTCACTAAGGGCAATTTGGTCTTTTCCTCTACAACTTGAAGGGTATTTTAGACATTTCTCATTTATCCCATAACATTTAACACTTAGGCATTTATACTTAACATTTGAATTCCCGAATTAGGGTTTTTAGATTTTAAATTAGGGTTTTGGATTACCAAAACTAAAATTAGGGTTTTCGATCCGATCGTTAAGGTTTCTAACAATTCATTAGAGTTTTCTAACTTAATAAACATATTTTTAACATAACTTTAGGATTTGCTAAAGTTACAACTTATCCGATCAATCCTTGATCCTTATTCACAAACTCTTCGTGTTACCTATCTAATCAATCATTAATCATCAATTCTATATCGTACAAACACATATTCATCAATACAATTGTTGTAACTGTATTTTCTATTGAATCCCTATCCGAACTTAGGATTAGGGTTTCTATACTCTGTTAAGCACAACTCCACTCAAATTTCTTAGTCAATACACAAATTAACCATCTCTCTAGACTTATATCATAGATACTTAACACAATATTGTTAATCAATATAACTATTAAATATAATAAAATAAAATTTATTCGTAAAATTCTGGATCCTCACATTCTCCCCTCCTTGTGATAACCCGGGATTTCGAATAATCCAAATTTTACGAATATATTTTTTTATTATTTAATATTGACATTGACTGTTAATATTATACAGCATATCTGTGAGACAAGTCTCGAGAATTAGTTAATATGTGTTTTGACTGAGAAAGTAAAGTAGAGTTGTGATTAATAGATTTAGAAACCCTAACCCTAATTGGCAAGCCTAATGTGTTTAATTAAACTTAAATATGATTAGAAACCCTAATTATATTTTAGTATCTTAATTTTCTATTTTACAAACCCTAAATGTAATTTAAAAATTTTATTTTTCTAATTAAACCCTAATTTTGAAAATCCTAGAAGTTAGTATTTTAAAACCTAAGGGTTAGGACCTTAGGGTTAAACCCTATGGGTCAAACCCTTAGGGTTTGGACAAATGACAAGAATGCCATTAATTGTATTTTTTCAAATGACAAAAATACCCTTTTTATATATTAAATGAGCTAACTTGTAAAAATTGTGAAACTTTTAGTTGGTGACCAACTAAAGGTAGCCAATTGACTTATATCTCAGCCAATTCAGCCTCCAAATGTTAGCACACAAGATCTAGCAACTTTTTATCACATTATTTAAGAGATTTAGAGAGAGAAAATCACATAAGTTGGTCATTTTTTTCCCCAAACTCTAAACAACTCTCTCTCTTTACATTTTAAAAAATTTCTAGTATATCAGCCCTATTTTCAGCCTCTTGTTCAACCAAATTCATTTTAGAAGATTAAGATCAAGAATTGGAAAGCTAAAGGTGTAAATCAAATTTTAATTTTTGATCTTTGTTGCTTGGAAAAATTTTATGTTTATGTGTTTGGATCTTTGCTAGATAATATTTTTCAATGATCTATGTTGATATAACATAGATCTATAGCATTCAAATGGATAAAAACTATGTTTTTCAAAAACTGTTCTTGAAAGCAATTTACGTGTTTCGACAAGAAATGTCGATCACTCTAGATCATGGTGTGTTTATGATTTATGTTATTTTATTGTTTGGATCGATAATATGGTATGTTATCTTTTCGGAACAATAATCATA
The DNA here is from genome assembly GCA_020205615.1 of Panax quinquefolius. Lineage (NCBI taxonomy): Eukaryota > Viridiplantae > Streptophyta > Magnoliopsida > Apiales > Araliaceae > Panax > Panax quinquefolius. The sequence goes on from JAINUW010000585.1 coordinate 1,659,612, forward strand.
TGATTGGACTGACTTGATTTCAAATTATTAAATCCAAAACCGGTTATTGAAGCGTTGGAAGAAAATCTGGGCAACCCGAATTGGAAAAATCGAGTTCGACAAGTTTTGTAGCTATTAGATATGTCCGTCTTGTTAGTTATTTTATAATGTGTTGTATTCATGTTGTATCTTGTAGGATGGACTCTGGATCCGGGTCCTTAGATATCTTATAATTTCATCGGATCGATCGTAAAAGGTAGTCAAACTAGCCAACCCGAATCGATTATTACTTTTCCGGAAAACCGAAAAAATAAGAACATCACTTTTCGACCATCTTTGACCGAAAGTGTTCCATGTTGATTACATTGATGATAAATTGATTTGTTGCTTTAATATTGTTCCTTGACGTATGGACAATAGGTTTGAACCTTTATATCACTTAAAACATGATTGGAACTTGGAATAAATAGGCTTTGAAAGTGGTGATCGAACTTTACGGGTTTCGAAACCCGTAAATGTTCGACAATGAGTTCAAAAGTCCAGATCTCGTGGATGTGATCAAACATCTTGTTGGATGTTGTAGCTCTACATGAGTACTACATGATTAAACTTTAAGATACTAGAAACGAGTTTTAAACCAAGATTAAAAGTTTGGTCAAACGTGCACCTTGAGCACGAGTCTAATGATGTTCTTGAGATGAAGAACACCTAAGACGACGAAGAAAAGTGTCGCTAAAGGGTTTTAGCGACGGTTTAATTAATTTTAATTTTCGATTTTTCGAAAATTATTTAAAAAATACAAATAAATTATAAAAATTATTAAAAATGGTTTTAAAAATTATTTTAAATTATGAAAATAATTTTCGACTATTTAGAATATTTTTCATTAATAATATTAATTATTTAAATAAAATGATTTTTAATTTATTTAATTAGTATATTAAATAAATTAGAGAAAAATGATTTAATATTATGAAAAATCATTTAAAATAATAATAATGAATTTAAAAATATTTTGAGTTATAAAATATAACTTTTAATATTTTTGGAGAATTTTCATTAATAATTTAATATTAATGATAATAGATTTATTTGATTTTTAAATTAAATAAATAAGTTAAAATGATTTTAATGATTTAAAAATCATTTTAAATTAGAATAAAGTGTTAGAAAATATTTTGAATTATAAAATATAATTTTCTATATTTTGGATAATTCTCATTAATAATTTAATATTAATGATGTTAGATTTATTTAATTTTATATTAAATAAATAAATTAAAAATGATTTTATTGATTTAAAAATCATTTAAAAATGAGAAAAAATGATTTTAAAATATTTTAAGTTATAATCAATGACTTTTAATATTTAGATGATAATTTCATTAATATTTAAATATTAAAGGTGATGAATTAAAATGATTTTTAAAAATCATTTAAGTATAATATTGTTGATTTAAAATATTTTAAGTTATTGATAATAACTTTAATATTTTGACAAGTATGTTATTAATATTTTGATATTATTAAATATTAATAATGATAAGATTATTTGATAATTAAATCATTTAAAAATGATTAGATATTTGAAAAATTATTATAAATTATAATAATTGTTTGATAATTATTTAAAAGCTTCTAAAAAAATATTATAATTGATATTCGACTTATCTAAATTAATATTGAAGCTTAGAAACTGATTTTGCTTGACAATGACTATGTTAATTGTCGAATAGGGTGACCAGAACACCGAGAATGGACCAAAGTCCAACCAAACCGAAATAGTTAGACTTGATAAGTGTTTATCTAGGTTATAAACACTGATGTAGCTATGTGGTAATGTGCCTAGGAGAAATTTGACTGTAGAATACAGTGTTGTGTGTTATAAATGATTGTGCTCATTGTGAGACCGATATTGTTGATTTTAGGTCTTTACAAACGCAGATAAGTAAGTTGTGTAGCTGTAATCAGCGAAAGAGGCAAGTTTCCTAACTCAACCTTGAGTTATTTTTATTCAATTATTATATTGGTTAATTATTGTTAATTACACCACATCCAGGGAATTTATTGTTGATTATTCGTAGTTAGTGCATGTTTAATAATTTAAATTGAATTACTGATTCAAAAATATATATTAGTAGAATAACTGTTGTTGGATATTCATATCCGTAGAAGCTAGAATTGACAGTACAGATAATTCATGTTTATTATCAAATTATACTGAGAAATATCTTAGCTAATTATTCTGGCTAGACGAACATTTGTTAAAACTTGATAGATTCGAGAAAATAAATTCAATTATTATTGACAGATCGATGCCAATTATTTTGGCTAGATCGAGAAATAAATAGAATTTAAAATCACAGTATTTCGTTGTTAAATCAAATCTTGATGCTGAGACTGAGAAGAACAACCTTTTATAAAAAGGGAACATCATTAAATCGTATATTCGATCATTGCGCGCGACATAAGTATTATGCATAATATAGGGTACAAAGAGTTGGCCGGCTTTGAGTACTTGTAGAGGGGTATGATTTAATCTTTACGATTATCTGATACACCTGAGTATATATCAAAGTAAATCTTTGATAGATACCCAAGAAGAAAAGTTCAAGATCTAGTGTGATCACTCAGCATAAATCTGGAAAACATTCCACTTTGCTATTTCGTAGAATTGATTCTTGATTATTCATTAGAATATATCGTAGAAACTTTGAAAGCGTTGTAATCTTTCATTATTGAATTATTGTGTTGTATAGAATATGAGTAGACTTGTTATTGAATAGCGATTTGTTTAGCTATTTCAAAGTTCCCCGAACTTTGGATTCATTCTATCAAGTAGATAGTCTGTTGTTTTGAATTCTTATACATTTATTGTATGTCTTAACTTGCGGGGCAAATTAGTTACTCACCCTTGCTATATATAAAACTTTTCAGCTAGGGATGAAGTTGCAGAAGGTGCTGTGAAGAAGAACAAGGGAAAAGGCATAGTTATAAACTAGTATAATGAACAGTATTAATTATATTGTTGTAATGTAAACCCTTTTTGTATATCTAAGGGGTATGTTTGTAATGTTAAGGTTAACAGACCTAGGATTAATGTATTAACAATGTAAGTTAATGTTGTATGTATTACTATTCATATAAAAATGGGTAGTTAGATGCTATTATATTGTGGATCGTGAACACCAAACTCGGAGGTCAGGTAACCCGGATTCGAGGGTGTCAAAGGTTGGTATCAAAGCTGCAGGTTATAAACCTTAAGTGGGGTGGGGAAAACCCTAGGATTATAACCATGAGCCAGATAGAGAATACTCATAAAGAGTACTAAGTGAGAGATTGCTGAAGCGTATCGATAGTGAGATATGTACTGGTGAAGTACTAAACAAGTTGTTTAAACTGATTGTAGGATCTTGGGAGAGGATATGATGAGTACGGAGATGCCAACGGCTATTGTACCAGTGCTAATAGCCGAGGTGCCAGCACAGAGTGAATCAGTTGAGGAGGTAGGAAAAGATGAACCAATGATCAATCTCGGGAGTGATCATGATGATTATCCAGAGATGTATCTATGTGGTGATGAGGAGGCAGAGTCTGAAGAAGCTAAGGTGGAGTTAAAGAATAAGATCAAGGTTGGTGAACAAGATCAGTTATCTGCAGAAGTCCAAGAACTCCGGAGTAAGGTATTTCTCTTGGAGGAGTTGTGGAAAATGGAGCGGGAGTTACACGAAATGACTAAAGAATGGAACGAGCTGAAAATGCAAGCGGAGAGAATGAAGGCTGAAGGTTGTGGATCGTCTGAAGGAGCCGGCAAGAAAGACAAGAAAAAGAGAAAGAGGGACAAGGAAAGCGACAACTCTGAAAATTCAAACTCGAAGAAGAGACAAGCTTGCAGCAAGTTTGGGAAGACTCACGTGGGAGAATGTATGATGTGGAAGAACGTGTGCTTCAACTGTAAGCAGGATGGACATATCTCTTTGCATTGTCCTAAGCCGAATATGAGGAAGTGTTTTTCCTGTGGGCAAAACGGGGCACAGATTCAACAAGTGTCCCATCAAGAAGAAGACTGGTGAAGGGGGTGGTCATTAAATAACTTAGATATAAGTGTTAGTATTTTTTTGGTAGAAGCTTTTGATATTAAGTGTTGTAATATTGAGAATGGTGTTTAAGCATATGTAAATATATATGTGTTTATGAATGAAATCATTATTTTCTATATGAATATAAGATTAAGTTTAAGTTGTGTGTTCTTAAAACTCATACTTATGGTATGTTCATGACTCATAATTATATGAAATGTTTTGAACCCCTCAACTAATGGATGCCAAAGGTGTGACTAGGATAAGTTCATACACTCATATAATTGTGGCAAGTTACTGAACTCCTAAGTGTGGTAAGTTTGATGAACTGGAATTAGGTATATGAATATGGTAAATGGAAACTTTTTGTGTAAAGTTGGAGAATTGCAGCTATTGTTAAGTTGAATATGTTAATCCTAAAATTTTCTAAAAGGGATAGTAATATGTGTTAAGTACTATATGTACTATGTGCTATTTGAATAAATATGCGATTATATGAGAACTATATGTTGAATTCTTATTGTGCTAAGAATTTGTATAGAAAAAGAGAATTAATATAAGATTTTTATTTAAATCAGATCATGCCGCCTAGACGACAGAATCGAAATCAAAGAGAAAAATAGTCAGTGAATAACGAAGGAGGTCAAGCGGACCCGATGCAGAATTTCATGGATATGCTAGCCCAAGCTATGGAAAATAGAGCTCTAGCCAAGGGTAGAGCGAGGAATCAGCCAGCTGATAGATTGGCTAACTTCAAGGACTTTAAAGCGGTAGGACCGCCTAAATTTAAAGGAACCACGAATCCGATTGAAGCCCAGACTTGGGTAAAAGAGATGGAAAAAGCATTCGTCATTGCGCGAGTGGAAGAAGAGCAGAAGACGGCTTTTGAAACATACTTAATGAAGGGAGAAGCCAATTACTGGTGGGAGACCAATCACGCGAGAGCTGGAACAGCTATAGTGACGTGGACCAGATTCAAGGAACTATTCTTTGAGAACTACTTCTCACCGAGTATGCAAGCTCGGATGGAAGTTAAGTTCTTGGAACTGAAGCAGGAAAATATGTCTATTTCTGAATACGCAGCTAAATTCAACGAATTGGCGAGATTTGCACCTCATCAGGTGGACACAGAAGCAAGAAAGGCGAGAAGATTTGAGAATGGACTGAAATCAAGAATATTCAACAAGGTGACAGTATTGCAGATCAACACGTTTGCGGCTCTACTGGAGAAAGCATTAATTGCTGAAGGAGGAAGCGAGGCTGCATCTCGTTTTCATCAGGAGAAGAAGAAGAAGATAAGTGATGGAGGAAGTAGTGGGGGTAGTAATCAGAATAAGAGGAAGTGGACTGAGAATACCCAATCGGGTAGCAAGACTGAAGAAAATAGGAAAGGGAGAGAACCATGTGCGACATGCGGGAAGAATCATGCAGGTGTTTGTTTGAAGAAGAAGGGAGTGTGCTATATAAGCGTAGGCAAGAGGGACACATGTCACCCAATTGTCCCAGTCCGAAGAAGATTCAAGGTTGTTATGCGTGTGGATCGAGTGATCATTTGGTTAGGAAGTGTCCAAAGAGGAGTGCTGAGAAGGAAAGTGTCAACAAGGGACCCGGTGGTGGAACCTTGGCGATTCGAGGACCTCGCTGACCCAGAAGATCAACCGCCTGTACATTCAACACGACGGTAGCGGAGAGATGAAAGCTGTCGTCGAGGAGGTGGCAACAGGTAACTATTTTATTTAGAAACTTTATTACACAAGTAATATGAGTCAGATATTTCTGTGAACAGTTTTCTTTTATAGATTCAAGTCACAGGTTAGAATATAAGACACAATTTAATATTGTGTTGATAAAAATAAATTGATGAAACAACTTTAAAATATTGTAGAGAATAAGAAAGCGGTGATTCCGAGGACGAAATCCTTTCAAGGAGGGGTGAATGTGATAACCCGGGATTTCGAATAATCCAAATTTTACGAATAATTTTTTTTATTATTTAATATTGACATTGACTATTAATATTATACAACATATCTGTTAGACAAGTCTCGAGAATTAGTTAATATGTGTTTTGACTGAGAAAGTAAAGTAGAGTTGTGATTAATAGATTTAGAAACCCGAACCCTAATTGGCAAGCCTAATGTGTTTAATTAAACTTAAATATGATTAGAAACCCTAATTATATTTTAGTATCTTAATTTTCTATTTTACAAACCCTAAATGTAATTTAGAAATTTTATTTTTCTAATTAAAACCTAATTTTGAAAATCCTAGAAGTTAGTATTTTATAACCTAAGGGTTAGGACCTTAGGGTTAAACCCTAAGGGTCAAACCCTAAGGGTTTGGACAAATGATAAGAATGCCATTAATTATATTTTTTTAAATGACAAAAATACCCTTTTTATATATTAAATGAGCTAACTTGTAAAAATTGTGAAACCTTTAGTTGGTGACCAACTAAAGGTAGCCAATTGATTTATATCTCAGCCAATTCAGCCTCCAAATGACAGCACACAAGATCTAGCAAATTTTTATCACATTATTTAAGAGATTTAGAGAGAGAAAATCACATAAGTTGGTAATTTTTTTCCGAAACTCTAAACAACTCTCTCTCTCTCTCTTCATGTTCAAAAATTTCTAGTATATCAACCCTATTTTCAGCCTCTTGATCAACCAAACTCAGTTTAGAAGATTAAGATCAAGAATTGGAAAGCTAAAGGTATAGATCAAATTTTAATTTTTGATCTTTGTTGCTTGGAAAAATTTTATGTTTATGTGTTTGGATCTTTGCTAGATAATGTTTTTCAATGATCTATGTTGATATAACATAGATCTATAGCATCAAAATGGATAAAAACTATGTTTTTCAAAAACTGTTCTTGAGCAATTTCTGTGTTTTGACAAGAAACGTCAGTCGCTCTAGATCATGGTGTGTTTATTATTTATGTTATTTTATTGTTTGGATCGATAATATGGTATGTTATCTTTAATCTGGAACAAGAATCATAGCAATTGGACGGCTTGATTTCAAATTATTAACGGTCAAAACCAGTTGACCGACGTTGACCGCAAGAAAATCTGGGCAACCCAGAATTGGAAAAACCGAGTCTGACAAGTTTTATAGCGATTAGATCTGTCCGTCTTGTTAGTTATTTTATAATTTGTTGTATCCATGTTGTATCTTGTAGGATGGAATACAGATCTGGGGCCTTATATCTCTTATAAATTCATTAGATCGATCGTAAAAGGTGGTCAAACTAGCCAACCCGAACTGATTATTACTTTTCTGGAAAACTCAGAAAAAATAAGAACATCACTTTCTGACCATCTTTGACCGAGTGTTCCATGTTGATTCTGTTGATGATAAATTGAGTTGTTGCTTTAATATTGTTCCTTGACGTATGGAAAATAGGTTTAAACCTTTATATCACATAAAACATGATTGGAACTTGGAATAAATCGGCTTTGAAAGTGGCTGGTCGAACTTTCTGGGTTTCTGGAAACCCAGAAATGTTATGACAGAGAGTTCAAAAGTCCAGATCTCGTGGATGTGTTATTTTTTGATTAAAATTCTTGTTGGATGTTGTAACTCTACATGAGTACTACATGATTAAACATTAAGATAGCTAGAAACGAGTTTTAAACCAAGATTAAAAGCTTGTCAAACGTGCACCCTTGAGCACGAGTCTGACAGTGTTCTTGAGATGAAGAACACCTAAGACGACAGAAAGTGTCGCTAAAGGGTTTTAGCGACGGTTTAATTAATTTTAATTTCTAATTTTTCCAGAAATTATTTAAAAAATAGAAATAAATTATAAAAATTATTAAAAATGGTTTTAAAAATTATTTTAAATTATGAAAAATAATTTCTGACTATTTAGAATATATTTCATTAATTATATTAATTATTTAAATAAAAATGATTTTTAATTTATTTAATTAGTATATTAAATAAATTAGAGAAAAATGATTTAATATAATGAAAAATCATTTTAAATAATAATAATGAATTTAAAAATATTTTGAGTTATAAAATATAACTTTTAATATTTTTGGAGAATTTTATTAATAATTTAATATTAATGATAATAGATTTATTTGATTTTTAAATTAAATAAATAAGTTAAAATGATTTTAATGATTTAAAATTATTTTAAATTAGAATAAATTGTTAGAAAATATTTTGAATTATAAAATATAATTTTCAATATTTTTGGAGAATTCTCATTAATAATTTAATATTAATGATGTTAGATTTATTTAATTTTATATTAAATAAATAAATTAAAAATAATTTTATTGATTTAAAATCATTTAAAATGAGAAAAAAAATGATTTTAAAATATTTTAAGTTATAATCAATGACTTTTAATATTTAGATGATAGTTTCATTAATATTTAAATAGTAATGGTGATGAATTAAAAATAATTTTAAAAATCATTTAAGTAGAATATTGTTGATTTAAAAATATTTTAAGTTATTGATAATAACTTTAATATTTTGACAAGTATGTTATTAATATTTTGATATTATTAAATATTAATAATGATAAGATTATTTGATAATTAAATCATTTAAAAATGATTTCGATGTTTGAAAAATTATTATAAATTATAATAATTGTTTGATAATTATTTAAAAGCTTCTGAAAAATATTATAATTGATATTCGACTTATCTAAATTAATATTGAAGCTTAGAAACCGATTTTGCTTGACAATGCCTATGTTAATTGTCGAATAGGGTGACCAGAACACTTAGAATGGACCATAGTCCAACCAAACCAAAATAGTTAGACTTGATAAGTGTTTATCTAGGTTATAAACACTGATGTAGCTATGTGGTAATGTGCCTAGGAGAAATTTGACTGTAGAATACAGTGTTGTGGGTTATAAATGATTGTGCTCATTGTGAGACCGATATTATTAATTTTAGGTCTTACGAACACAGATAAGTAAGTTGTGTAGCTGTAATCAGCGAAAGAGGCATGTTTCCTAACTCAACCTTGATTTATTTTCATTCAATTATTATATTGGTTAATTATTGTTAATTACACCACATCCAGGGAATTTATTGTTGATTATTCGCAGTTAGTGCATGTTTAATAATTCAAATTGAATTACTAATTCAGAAATATATATTAGTAGAATAACTGTTGTTGGATATTCATATCCGTAGAAGCTAGAATTGACAGTACAGATAATTCCTGTTTATTATCAAATTATACTGAGAAATGTCTTAGCTAATTATTCTGGCTTGACAAACATTTGTTATAATTCAATTATTATTGACAGATCGATGCCAATTATTTTGGTTAGATCGAGAAGTAAATAGAATTTGAAATCACAGTATTTCATTGTTAAATAAAATCTTGATTCTGAGACTGAGAAGAACAACCTTTTATAAAAAGGGAACATCATTAAATCGTATATTCAATCATTGCGCACGACATAAGTATTATGCATAATATAGGGTACAAAGAGTTGGCCGGCTCTGAGTACTTGCAGAGGGGTATGATTTAATCTTTATGGTTATCTGATACACCTGAGTATATATCAAAGTAAATCTTTGATAGATACCCAAGAAGAAAAGTTCAAGATCTAGTGTGATCACTCAGCATAAATCTGGAAAACATTCCACTTTGCTATTTCGTAGAATTGATTCTTGATTATTTATTAGAATATATCGTAGAAACTTTGAAAGCGTTGTACTCTTTTATTATTGAATTATTGTGTTGTATAGAATATGAGAAGACTTGTTATTGAATAGCGATTTGTTCAGCTATTTCAAAGTTCCCCGAACTTTGGATTCATTCTATCAAGTAGATAGTCTGTTGTTTTGAATTCTTATACATTTATTGTATGTCTTAACTTGCGGGGAAAATTAGTTACTCACCCTTGCTATATATAAAACTTTTCAGCTAGGGATGAAGTTGCAGAAGGTGCTGTGAAGAAGAACAAGGGAAAAGGCATAGTTATAAACTAGTATAATGAACAGTATTAATTATATTATTGTAATGTAAACCCTTTTTGTATATCTAAGGGGTATGTTTGTAATGTTAAGGTTAGCAGACCTGGGATTAATGAATTAACAATGTGTGTTAATGTGGTATGTATTACTATTCATATAAAAATGGGTAGTTACATGCTATTATATTGTGGATCGTGAACACCAAACTCGGAGGTCAGGTAACCCGGATTTGAGGGTGTCACTCCTTATAAGGATTCCGTCCACGGAATCATCATCAATGTATACTTACCTTTATGTCTATCATTCGACATTTATTCCACTTTTAATTCCATTTTAGGAATAAAAATAATTTTTGGGCTCAGCCTATGTTTTATTTAACTTATCTTGACCCATAATTTCCTTAGGAAACATAGTCCCATATCCATACATTTAATACAAATTTAAGATTTTGATTTATTGTATTCTCCCCTCCTTATAAGATTCGATCTTACGAATCTTGATCCATTCTTTATTCACAAGAACATAAAAATTGAATCTACACACTTAATAATAAAATTTAAATCAAATCATTAAACACATAGAAAATCTGGTATTTTATACCCTTGGTATTTTAACCAAGCTGTGACCTTTATGGTTCAACCATAATATCTCACAATTACACCTATCGATTTGGAACCAACAACTTGACGTCCATACGGAAAATCTGGCTTTGATGCTTTCTCTTTTACTAATTTGTTTTCTAATTCTGTCTTTATATCTTATCACCCCATTTCTATTTATCATCTTATTCAAGATGTATCCTCCTTCTCGTGACCTTTTACTATAACTAACGCTTCTAAATAGAGTTAGCTGAAACTCTTATCTAAATCTTAAATTCATTAAAATCTTTTATCAGTACCTCGTTGTTTCATTTAACTTTTATTGTTAAATTTTTCCTCCTTCATATGTCTCAAATCCAGATACTATTTACACTTATGGAAATCAATTATACTTCTTATTTCTAGATACAACTAATTCATTTCTTTGTTTGAATTACTTTATCATAACTAGTAATAATGATATTTTAAAATCATTTATTTACTTCTCAAATTTATCGCTAACTTTCTTCACTTCAGATTATCAATCCTAGTGCTTTATTCAACTATTTCTTTGTCTATAGTTGTCTAATCCACTACTAATCTCATACATCTAATAGAGTAACCTTAATTACCTTCACCTCCTTTCCTACTGACTCTTCCTCCTTCATAAATTTCTTCTTGACCCGAAGAATACTATCACCAACATCATCTTTTATTATCAAGACTAAAATTTTATTTAAATCTTTTATAGTATCTTTCAAAATACTTTTTAAACTTATCATTAACTCATGTTCTACCATAATTCATTATATTTGATGCATAATTCTCTCATTTATACCCAATAAATTTTTACACTTTGTAAATACCTTCCCAATTTAAAATATATTATATATCAACAAGTTTCATAAATTACACATCAGTTCACCTTACCACTACTATTACATAATGTACATATCCCTAAATCATAGACCAAAAGATAAAATCTTTTATCTTTACCGAACTTATACAAAAGTTGTAATCTCTACTGTACATATATATGTATTTACATATACTATTCAAAATATTATTCAAACATTCTTACTATTTCAAATATCCCCAAAATCTAACTTTTATCTTGGACGTCTCCTATCCGTTCACCTGTTGGTTTGAGGTTTTGATTTCCCCTAAAGTCAAATTTTTTGGGTTTTGGACAAAATTTTGCTATGTGTCCCTCCACCCCGTAATTGAAACACTTAATTCCGATGCTCTTATTATGCTTCCACTGTGGACATCTATTTGAATAATGTCCACTGTTTCCACAAGTAAAACATTGAGTCCCACTAAACCTACATACCCCTTTGTACTTCTTCCCACAAATACAACACCCTTCATTCCTTTGGTTGGTGCTACTATTTCCCTTTTTCACTGAGTTATTTGATAAATTAACATCCCTCTTCCTTTTACAATCTCCCTGTTGTTGACACTATCTTATTGCTTCATTTCCTGATTTATCGGTTCCCTTCAATTCTGATGGTCCTGCTAATTTAAAGTTTAAGGTAATCCTTAAAGTATTGGGTTCAACTTCTGGTGGATTCCCTGACCTCCATCGTGAAGCGTCGAGTAACACGTTTATTAACTGTTGAGTTGGATTTGTCTCTAACTGGTTCCCGTGCCATTTATCTAAAAAAATAGCAACTAACTAAATATAAGCATAATAATCAATTAATTTGGCAAACAAGCTGTATATATTTAATTATATATATATTTTATATACTCCAAGAAAATTGACCAACTAATGATTTATATATCTTCACTAGTTTTCTCCAAATGAATTCTTACCCTAAGAACACTATACTATTATAAATTACAACTCCTCTACTACCCTCTATTTCCCTTAGCCTTTCATGCTTTGCATTTCCTTTTTTTTTTAACTTAAACTTGATACTATCGATCATCCCTCTTGTGGATATTCAAAAATTTCTCAAGCGTTTACTTAAAATCTATATAATATCTTCTATTTGTAATGTTACTCCTATTTCTTTTCCTTCATCTTTTGTTGTCCCTCCTTCTGGCTCTATATGAGCCTTATAAAAACTTTAATCTCCCTCTTCACTTAACTCCAACTTCGGTACTCTTCATGAGCATTCTTTAAATCTACCACAGATTTGTCTTTTATAGCTTCAACTACTTAGTTGTAAACTACTTCCCTTAATACTTCCTCTATTCTATCCTTCAAAACATTCTTCATTACTACAACCTATTATGGTTTAATTACTACATCAGGTAAAATAATCAGCTCTCCTCTCAGTATATAAATACACTTAACTCCTTCACTTACCAAACATATCAATTCAATATCATTAACTTATATAAACAATCTATTCCTCCAACTTCGGCTGATGAATTTCCTTAATTCATCCCCTACAAACTTATCTTTAGTTTATCTCTTTATTACTGCTCTCTCCCTGATACTAAAACTCTTATTGTCTTCACAATAGTTTCTAAACTCCTTGCCATATCCAACTCCAAATCTCACTCTTCCAAGTCACTTCCTAGATCCATCACTATTTTATTTCTTACAACCTTAAATATCTTCATATATTACAAAGACCTTTTATCTCCATATCTACTCATTTCTTACAACTTCCCTTTGTCTATTATAGACATTCCTAATATCTCCAAAATACTTAAATGCAATGAGTATCTAACTCATTCCCTATCTCTAAGTTTATCTGTGATGCCTCCAAAATAGGTATACATCACCCATTCTGAGTCGCCAAATACATGGTACTGAAAACAACTACAACTTTATTATTACAATTGTCGTGAAAAATACGACAACACATACTGTGAATTTAAATACAATATTGTCTTCTAGACAATATACACACACACAAATAAAGTCCTCATTACAATTATTGATGCATTATTTTATAAAAATAGTGAGAACTGCTAAAACAACTGTCTAGGACCATCACTCTATACCCCGACTGGTTCCTGCTATGTTCTCGCTTCCTTAGAAGAAAAATAGACAAAAAGGAAAAGGGTGAGCTCAACTAGCCCAGTAAAGAATATTATGACTAAGATAATATACAACAAATTATCCTTAGTCTTTGACAACAGGAAAAATCGATAGAATATAATGTACAACAAGTTTTAGATCAACAACTGCAGCGGAAACAATAATTCATTAGAAGAGTTAAGTAGAGAATGAAATCTACTGCCATCTATGAATTTAAAGGTCCATCATCAATATTTTATCCTTGTAACATCAATCAATATACATCTTGAATCAAATATTCATCTTTGCACTACGGGCCAGAGATGTTAAATTGTATCACCAGTTGGTCATGTTCATCTCAACACCTATTCATCTTTGCACTACGGGCCAAAGATATTCATCAGGTAATCATACATCTTTGCACTACAGGCCAAAGATATTCATCAAGTATCACCATTAAGAACTGATGATGATGAAAAACATTTTAGAGAATGAATCCAGTGAGACAGAAGGAGAAATAATAGGGATTCGTATTTTGGTTTATTCAAATTCAATAATACTCCATAATAACCAATTGTGAAGTAGAATTCAAAAATGAAGATTAAAACATGGATGCAATCAAAGATAGTAACCATAAAAGACATCTTGGACAAAAAGGAAAAATTTCATTTTTCGGTGAATAGTGACGTATACGTGAATAGTGCCGTATACGTGAATAGTAATCCCGACACAAAAAGGTAGAAATTCCATAATAAAATCTATATCAATATTTCGGTATAATGACATTGAAAGAATAACATTGTTACGAAAAAAATAACATCCCTTTGAAAGTAGTATGCACACAAGCCAATCATGTTTGATGATAAAGCATATACTTTGTAACAATCTTATTCATTTATTAATAAAAAATATTAATTTATTAAAGGCTTTTAATTATCTACATGATGCTGTTTTATAATATGTGATAAACCCATAGTTTTAAGCAATGCTTTTAGAATAATGATGATGATCATTCTAATGAGATCTAAATTCTTAGAAAGCTTAAAACTAAAATAGTTCCCAATCATTGGATTACTAAATTGGGGATTAGTGAATCCGGATAGATTGGTACATACGTTTCTTGCTCATTGGATGAGGATGATTGATCTCGTGATCATTTGTGTGGAGACACTAAAGCAAGTATGTAGGTGCTTATTAGAGAATAAGTTCTTTGAGCGTGGCTCGCTAAGGAATACCTAATGGAATTTTACTTTTTGTCAATAGGAATTCTGTAGTGATAGTAGTACAAGTAATCCTTGGACTTGAGATCATCATAGTGTCTTGTGTATGATGAGTTATACTTTGACTTATTCCTTAAGACCCTTAGGGTATATCAAAGGGTATGCTTGGGTATAACAAGTTATGCATGGAGATAATATATGATCAATAAAAAATCTACCACTTCTAATAAAAAGAAGAGAAATGTCCTATGTGATTCGATAAATGACAACCCAAAGAGTCCTTGGTTATAGCGAGAATGAAATTAGAAAGGAGTTTCTAATTTGCATTATTTGGAGTTGTGCATTTAAGGATCGAAATACATATAATTAAATAAAATAAGACTTGTGAAGAATTCCATATCTTATATTTAATTGGGACATTGTATGGTGGAAGGATGAATTATCAGTAACTATTTACTCAAAGGTTCTTTTATGATTAATGTTGAAATCTATATTATCCGGAAAGTCGTTGATCGCTAGGGAGGCTTATCCCTATTGTAGAATAAATATTATTTATTTAAATAAATTAATTATTTAATTTATTTATTTAAATAAGATTAGAATTGTTCTAATTGATTTATTCACAAGGTTTAATATGGAGAGCCTAAAGGGTCACACCATAAAAGGAAGAATAATTATTTAAGAAGTTAATGGTATAATCGTAATAATATGTTATGTATATTTAATTTAATCTATGGTGATAGAATAAATTAAATAGCTTAATATTTATTATTTAATATTTTAGAAATATTAAATATAAATTAATAAGAGGAGTCTTATTAATATTATTACAATTATTATTATTATTTTAATTTCTAAAAGAGTTTAGAAATTAATTTAATATAAGTACTCTCATTTATTCCTAATAGGATTAGGAGGAAAAATTAGTTAAAGGAGTTTAATTAATTATCCCTAATAAGATTAGGGAGCCCATTTAATTAAAAGAGTTTAATTAAATAATACCTTATTTTATTAAATAAGGTTACCTGATATCTTTATAAATGAGTCTTATATCAGATATCAAGAAATACGTAATAATTCCAATTTGTTGGAGAGTACGCCCTTTTTTTCTATACAGATAGGAAAAACTAGGGTTTGAGCCAATACCCCTTCTTCTTGAAAATTCTTTTTCCTTGATGGATCACCTCTAGAGGCCAAACAGTAGGGTGGCTAACGTTGATCAAAGGAAGGAACCAAACCCGGTGGATTCAAGTTGAACGCGAAAAGGATTGGAGGTGAACTTGTACATGAGGAAGCTCGATCTTTAAGGGTATGATTCGTATTCGTTATCTTTTTCGTTTAATTAATAATTGTGCATAAATGGTGATCCGGGTTTATGGTTTGTAAAATTTTAAACTCTGATTTTTACACGTTTCTGCACTTTTATGCAATTTGATTGCGTTCTTGAATATTACAAACCTAACAGTGGCATCAGAGCCAAACCTTTATGCGAATTATTAATTGTTTTAATTTGATATGTATATTGATATGTGTTTAGAACAATTTAATTGGGCATAATTTTATTGTATAAAATTTATTTAATAAAAAAAAAAACGCAAATTTTTTTTTTTTTTTTAAAGATGCTTTACTTTTACTGCTACTGCGTTACTAGTAGACCCAAGCATAGTGTACGTCTTCTTCCTTCTATAACTTTGTGATTCACGGTGGTTAGCAGGAAATCACGGATAACATAAAAAAAAAAAAAAAAGAAACATAGATGTGCTATTTCGTGGTTTTCATTTGAATCAAGGTTTCAAGGGAATTCGGCAGAAGATTAATTGGTTAGCAGGAAATCACGGATGTCTAGGATGTCTAGGATGACATGCACGGTTTTTATATAATATATATATATATATATATATAACTATTATATATATATATATATATATATATATTGGTTATATATATATATATATATATATAATAGTTATATATATATATACTATATATATATATTATTTTTAATTATTTTATAATTAAAATAAAATGTTTATTTTAATTTTAAAATTAAATTTCATGCTAACTAATTAGAGTTGGAATTGGATTCCATGATAACTAATTAGAGTTGAAATTGGATTCCATGTTTCCTTAAATAAAGGAGTTTATTTAGATATGAAATAAGATTTCATTATTATTCAAAATAAAAGAGTTTATTTGTGAATAGGAAAAAGAATCCTAATTTCCTTAAATAAAGGAGTTTATTTAGATATGAAATAAGATTTCATATTATTCAAAATAAAGGAGTTTATTTGTGAATAGAAAGAAAATCCGTGTTTCCTTTAATAAAGTTTTTTTTACATGGAATTGGATTAGTAATTAATTAAAATAAAGGAGTTTATTTTGATTAAAGATTTTGATTAAAATAAAATAGTTTATTTTATTCAAAATTGGTTAAATTAAGATAAAATAGTTTTATTTTGATTTAAATTTTGATTAAAATAAAGGAGTTTATTTTGATTCAAAATTAGATTTTATACTAACTGAAGTTGCCCATTAAATGATATCAATATATATATATTAAATGTTTATTGTTCATAAGATGAATGTTATTTATTGATGCATATGATGATGTGTATGATAATAAATGGGATTGATTATGGACTATTGACCAATGTGATTGGATTTTATTTTAGTTGGATGCATGAATGTATGGGTTTTATTAAATGGGGTCTGTGTACCTCGTCTTCTCTAATTTTTCTTAATGTAAATTCTAACTCCCTCTTATGTACTTTCCCTTGACTGTTGATCAAGGTTTCTATTTATTTTGAATAGTTTTGTAATAGGAATAGTTAGAATTAATTTTGAAGAATTGGAGATCAAGGAACAATGAGCGCTTGAAGACCCGTTTGTAATGGAGCCCGGGTTTAAATGTAATAGTTATATTTAAATATTAATTCTTGCAACCCTAGGGTTTGACTTTTTGGTTCACTTGGTGGCTCTAGTAAACCAAACTAGAATAAAAGTCCATAATCAATCCGGGTAGAATATAGTATTCTATATGTGCATGCTTATACTATATATATTATATATTATGCAAACATGCTTCGCATGTTCATTAATACGACGCGTATTTTTATATATATATATAATAAATGCTTAAAACAAGATGAGACAAATTAATAATAAAACCCTCATTTTTTTTTTATATTAAGTCCTAAGCGTTCAAAGATATTTGGAATATCGAACGCATTCGCTTTCTAGCATGATAAAATTAATAGAGTATTAAATATTTAATATGAGTTTGTTGTGTCACCACAAGGCAAGTATTAAGTATTTAAGATGTTAATTTATCACATTTGATGCTTATAAAGAAAATTGAACAATATTGTTTTGTTGTGTCACCACAAGGATGATATTTTTCTTTTTTGAATATATGGAGTGCTAGGTCGGACTTAACTTGGATAATTTTGATTCGGATGTGCCACCACTTGATTAAAATAATCTAAAAGGCAAAAGAAAAGGAGTTACATAGTTGATGTAATTGACAAAAGTTGTCTACCTATTTATTTATATATAGTTTGTTGTGTCACCACAAGGCTATATACATTTGAAATGGGATCCTTATTCTCACTAGCAAATCTTTAATCCGATTTTGCCGAACTATATATAAGTGAGGGTAATATAGTTTGAAGAAAATAGTGGGAGATACCAATTTAAAACAAGACCTAATTTATTTTGGTAATTAATAAAAGAATGTATGCTAAAATGTTGTTAATTACAAATTCATTTACAGAATTTTACAAATGTCTAAACTACTATCACTGCGAAATATATTAGATGTTATTTAACCGGACCGAATTAAACGGATTGGTTAAGGAATTTGAGAATAGTTCTCATAGCTGAAAAGCTATCTTATATCCTTAATACGCCTATCCTCGCAATGGTTGCGCATAATGCCTCCGAGGAAGAGATTGCTACTTTTAGAAAGTGGCAAGATGATGCATGATTGGCTCGATGCCTCATGCTCGCATCCATGAGTAACGAGCTTCAGCCACAAGATGAAACTATGGATGCTCCTACTATATTCCCGCACATCAAGTAGTTGATGGTGAGGAAAGTGGGACCGATAGATATCGAGATATCTAAGGAGCTCTTAGATCTAGAATGGCCAATGGCACTATAGTATGCAGAAAAAGTTCTTAACATAATCAATTTGATTGATCAATTAGGACAACTGGTTTTGTCATGGATGGAGAGTTGAGCCAAGATTTGATCTTGCACTCACTCCCGCACTCCTTTCACAATTGTTGTGAATTTTTCATATGAACAAGCTAGATACCACCTCACCGATTTGCTTATCATGTTGAAAAATGTTGAGTGTCACTTTCAACCAAGAAAGACCAAAGTCTTCTTGGTAGGGGCCAAAGGATCTTCCGAAAAAGAAGAACGATTGAAGAAGGTATAAATAGAAGGGCAAAACAAAGGATAATAAGAACAAAAGCGTCACGGATAGCAAAGGAGCTTTCTTCCATCGCAATAAGCCCGGACTTCGGAAAGAAGCGTGAGAAGCATCTTGCAGAGGCTAACCAAAGAAGCTTAGTGAAGTTTTGGTTATAATACGCTTTTTTGTTCATGATTGAAATAAATTTTTCTTTAAGTCAAGGTTCTACTTGGGTATTGGATACCGACTTTGGTTATCATAAATATAGATTTATGAAGGACCAAAGTAAGTAGAAAGCTAAACAAATATAAGT
Organism: Panax quinquefolius; assembly: GCA_020205615.1. NCBI lineage: Eukaryota > Viridiplantae > Streptophyta > Magnoliopsida > Apiales > Araliaceae > Panax > Panax quinquefolius. Next base: position 1,679,148 of record JAINUW010000585.1, read on the forward strand.
AATCCTTTATGCGAGAAATGTAACAAAGGTTGCCATATTAGCCATAGAAACTTATAGTTTAGCAATGCCTACGGGCAAATCTATTAAGTCAATAAGTTGTTATTGTATTCCAGTTCTTGTTAAAAAATATTATTTCCATTTTATTGTTGGACAATAAAATCTTTAGTATTATAATTAAGAACAAATGTTGTTCTATTTATAATAATAATGTTTTGTATAGAACTGGAATATTACTTAATAAATTTTGTATACTTGACTTACATGAAAATAATTTTGCATATTGAACAAATTAGTATAAGAAAAGGAGATGATCATTCAAAGAGTTGAATGTGTGTTTTTGCTAAAATACAAGTGTGAATTATTTGAAAGGTTCAAAGAATTCAGAAGTGAAACAAATTGGCAAAGTATTAAGATTCTTTGATTAGATCAAGGAATAAATACTTGTGCAATAAGTTTCTAGATCATCTCAAATGGTTTTCTCAAAATGGACACATCCTGATACGCAATAATTGATTGATGTATCTGAATGAAAAATCGTACCTTGTTGGACATGGTGCGGTCCATAATGATTTTACCGACATTCCAGTATCCTTCTGGGATAATGTCCTAGAAATGGATGCATATCTACAAAAAGGTAACCTCAAAATCCGGCTCCAAGACTCCATAAAAGTTATGGACAGGGAGGATTCCTAATCTTAAGTATGTTAAGATAAGGGGTTGTCCAACTTATGTGAAAAGGTTTCAAAAGGATAAGCTTGGGACAAGATTTGACAAGTACAATTTGTGGGACATCCTAAAGTAAGTTTAGGGTATATGTTCTATAATCCTACTTAGCAAAAGGTGTTTGTTGCGAAACACGCTGCCTTCTAAGATAAAGGTGTTTATCATTAAAAGGGGCTAGTGGGAGGATAATAGATCTTGAGGAGTTCAAGAACCACAAAACACTATAAGTCAAATAAGAGGAACCTGTAGATAGACCTATTGTACCACAACCGAATTGTAAATCTGGAATAGTACTGAAGATACCTAGGAGGTATGGATTCATCATAGATGATGATGATGAGGTACGCATCATAGAAGATGATGATCCAGAGTTACATACGATGAGGTAAGAGTTCTAGTGTGTACAAAAGGGACAGTGGGAGCGCCGTGACATTCCTAATATTATATGTTGATATACTACGGATAAGGAATAACATACCAATGCTACAATCAGTAAAGATAAAGTTGTCTAAACATTCCTCCACGAATGATTTGGAAGAGTATCTTAATTGGGGATATAAATCTATATAGATAGATTTAAGAGGATGCTCGACTTAACCCAAGGAACGTATATTAATTTGATGCTAAAGTCGTTTAGCATGGCAAACTCCAAGAGATGTCTCATGTCGATGAACTATGGAGTGTATCTCTCTTTATAGTCCCCACAGACTCCTGAAAAGAGAGATCGCATGAGTGACTATCATGTATGCAATGAAATGTACGAGACCTGATGTTGATCAGTCATATTCTAGAGAAGTTCACTATGAGTCAGTGAAAAACATCTTAAAGTGCTTAACCGGCACTAAGGATGTGATCATATTCATGGCGGGTCTAAATTAAAACTAGAGGGCTTAACAGACTCAAGTTTTTTTTCGACATGCACCAAGATGATGAAAAATCCACTTTAAGGTAAAGCGTTATCTTGAGCAAGGCAAGTGCGTTGAATTGGAAAGGTTCCAAACAAAGAAAGAGTTTCTTTGGTTTAGTGATAAAGACAAAGTATATAGCTATAAATGAAGGCGCAAGTTGATTGTTTGGATTAAAAGTTCATTCTGTAACTAGGAATAGTTCCTAAGTCTCATCTTGGATCTAAACATGTGTTGTGGTACTTTCATTTGATTATTAGAATCATTGAAAGATGGGAAATCACTATAGAGATAGTGGACTCTCATGAACAACATTACATATCCATTAACTAAAGCTTATCCAACAGCAAGATAATCGTCACTTAGATAAGAAGATTATGAGATACCATGGCGATTGGCTTTAATGCAAGTGGGAGATTGAAAGTAGTATGCACACAAGCTAATCATGTTTGATGATAAAGCATATACTTTGTAACAATCTTATTCATTTATTAATAAAAAGTATTAATTTATTAAAGGCTTTTAATTATCTACATGATGCTGTTTTATAATATGTGATAAACCCATAGTTTTAAGCAATGCTTTTAGAATAATGATGATGATCATTCTAATGAGATCTAAATTCTTAGAAAGCTTAAAACTAAAATAGTTCCCAATCATTGGATTACTAAATTAGGGATTAGTGAATCAGGATAGATTTAATACGTCGTTAACTTGCTCATTGGATGAGGATGATTGATCTCATGATCATTTGTCCGGAGACACTAAAGCAAGTATATAGGTGCTTATTAGAGAATAAGTTCACTGAACGTGGCTCGCTAAGGAATACCTAATGGAGTTTTACTTGCCTGTCAATAGGAATTTCTGTTGTGATAGTAGTACAAGTAATCCTTGGACTTGAGATCATCATAGTGTCTTGTGTATGATGAGTTATACTTTGACTTATTCCTTAAGACCCTTAGGGTATATCAAAGGGTATGCTTGGGTATAACAAGTCAGTACATGGAGATAATATATGATCAATAAAGAATCTACCACTTCTAATAAAAGAAGAGAAATGTCCTATGTGATTCGATAAATGACAACCCAAGTAGTCCTTGGTTAAGGCGGAATGAAATTAGAAAGGAGTTTCTAATTTGCATTATTTGGAGTTGTACATTTAAGGATCGAAATACATATAATTAAATAAAATAAGACTTGTGATGAATTCCATGTCTTATATTTAATTGGGACATTGTATGGTGGAAGGATTGAATTATACAGTAACTATTTACTCAAAGGTTCTTTTATGATTAATGTTGAAATCTATATTATCCGGAAAGTCGCGTTGATCATTAGGGAGGCTTATCCCTATTGTAGAATAAATATTATTTATTTAAATAAATTAATTTTTAATTTATTTATTTAAATAAGATTAGAATTGTTCTAATTGATTTATTCACAATAGGTTTAATATGGAGAACCTAAAGGGTCACACCATAAAAGGAAGAATAATTATTTAAGAAGTTAATGGCATAATCGTAATAATATGTTATGTATATTTAATTTAATCTATGGTGATAGAATAAATTAAATAGCTTAATATTTATTATTTAATATTTTAGAAATATTAAATATAAATTAATAAGAGGAGTCTTATTAATATTATTACAATTATTATTATTATTTTAATTTCTAAAAGAGTTTAGAAATTAATTTAATATAAGTACTCTCATTTATTCCTAATAGGATTAGGATGGAAAATTAGTTAAAGGAGTTTAATTAATTATCCCTAATAAGATTAGGGAGCCCATTTAATTAAAAGAGTTTAATTAAATAATACCTTATTTTATTAAATAAGGTTACCTGATATCTTTATAAATGAGTCTTATATCAGATATCAAGAAATACGTAATAATTCCAATTTGTTGGAGAGTACGCCCTTTTTCTATACAGATAGGAAAAATTAGGGTTTGAGCCAATACTCCTTCTTCTTGAAAATTCTTTTTCCTTGGTGGATCACCTCTAGAGACCAAACACTAGGGTGGCTAACGTTGATCAAAGGAAGGAACCAAACCCGGTGGATTCAAGTTGAACGCGAAAAGGATTGGAGGTGAACTTGTACCTGAGGAAGCTCGATCTTCAAGGGTATGATTCTTATTCGTTATGTTTTTCGTTTAATTAATAATTGTGCATAAAGGGTGGTCCGGGTTTATGGTTTGTAAAATTTTAAAACTCTGATTTTTACACGTTTCCGCACTTTTATGCAATTTGATTGCGTTCTTGAATATTACAAACCTAACACCCTTACCTCAAAAGAACAGTATGTCTGAATGGAATATCAAATATGATGATGAAGGAAACTTGCACTGAATAGTAACTCTCAAAGTATCTAGATACTCACTGAAATACGGTCGATAATATAGAGAGAAAGAAAACTTGTTTCTGGTGTGATTTTCAATTCTAACCTAAGCACCTATTTATAGGAAAATGCTAGCACACCGAAGCAGACTTGACCTGCAACCTAATGGCTTTACCTGCTACTATTCCCACCCACCACATTTGAAATAAAATTCCAGCACATTTCTTCACAAACCATAGGTGGGGCCCGTTCATTCTAGAATTTTCCACCAAAATGATAAATTTAGAAACTTCAACAATTTCTGAACCAGTCACCTCTTAAAATTCATAACAAATCATACGTTCATTTTAAACGGTTCAAAATTTGTGGACATATACTCAACTTATATATGTATAACATATCCAAAAATCACAACGATCCAACGGTCGGATTAAAAATTATAACTCACGCAATATATCTCAAGAACACTAATTTTTCGGATTATGAGTCCTTCTGACTAGTTTCCTTCATTTATAACCACATAAATAAATAAATCCATCATTTATATTCACATCAAATAAATATTCCTTATCATATAAATTAATAATTAATTATTCACAAATAAGATTACAGAATCACAATAATGACAACCAGGCCATTCCCAGGAAAGAGGGGGCTTTCCGATAAGGATTTTTTCTTATTGGCGTGCAATTAGGTGACCAAACCTCTCCTTGACAGAGCTTTCTAGACATTGCCAATAATGCTATCTAATAATATTATTCAAATAATATGAATTATTGATCTGATAATGGAAATACTGTACAATGACAATTATTGAAACAACAATAATATAAAATATCAATGCAACAATTATTGAATCAATAAAATAAAATATTGAATATTAATTATTGTAATAATTATAGAGTAGTGCTTTCTTACGTAAGAGTTAATAATTCAAAAATATTGTGTAATACTGTGTGCTACTGTGCAACCACGCGTATTACTGTATTTTAACCACCGAGTATTCCAACAATGTTAACGGTAACAACTACGTCATTATTTATAAAAACTCAAACATGTCGTTTTCTTCATCCGAAAGTTATTCTATTATGGGGCCCACGAATTGTTGCGCCGTCGTACGAATATTCCCCAACAACAAAAATATTTCACGACCAAACGAATATTCCCCGACAAAAATGAATATTTTATAACCACTTGCTTATTTTGCAAAATTTGCACATTTCACCCATAGCCAAAGCATTATATCAAATTATCACCTTATTATTTCAAGATAATAAATAGAGAAAATTTAATTTTATTTATAATAAGTTGTGGTCTTACAACCTCCCCTCCTTATGAAATTTCATCCTCGAAATTGTCATACGTAACTGGTGTTTCAAAAAGGTGATGGTACCTCGCTTTCATTTCTGATTCCAACTCCCAGGTCATTTCTTCAATAGTATGGTTCCTCCACAAAACCTTAACTTGTGGTATAACCTTTGTTTGTAGGACATGCTCTTTCCTATCTAATATCTTGACATGTACCCCTCGTACGTTAAATCTTCGGCTATCTCATCTGGTTCTAACGCAATAATGTGGTTTGTGTCTTTCACATATTTGCGAAGCATAGATATATGAAAAACATTATGAACACGAGACATGCTTGGAGGTAATGCGAGTCTATAGGCCACATTTCCTATTCGATCAAGAATCTTAAATGGACCAACAAATCATGGATTGAGCTTTCCACTCTTCTCGAATCTTGTAACTCCCTTCCATGGGGCAATACGTAACAGTATATGTTCTCCAATATTAAATTCCACGTCCTTTCGATGAAGATCCGTATAACTCTTTTGTTGATCCTGTGCCATTTGTATACTTTATCGAATCGTTTGGATCTTTTCCGTAGTCATACGTACCAATTCTGGTCCCAACAACGTTGCTTCTCCCAGCTCATCCCAGCATACTAGAGAACGACACTTTCGTCCATACAACGCCTCGAATGGAGCCATGCCTATACTTGCTTGATAACTGTTGTTGTAGGAGAATTCCAGCAGTGGCAAGTACTTATCTCAACTTCCTTTGAAATCTAGGACACAGAGTCTTAATAGATCTTCAAGAGTTTGAATAGTCCTCTTTGATTGTCCGTTCGTTTGAGGATGGTATGCCGAATTGAATCGTAAATCTGTGCCCATAGCTTTCTATAAGCTAACCTAAAATCGTGAAGTGAATCTTGGGTCACGATCCAAAACTATAGATACTGGCATGCCATGCAATCTTATAATTTCATTCACGTACATACGAGCAAGAAGTTCTAGGGAATAAGTTTCACGTATAGGCAAGAAATGAGCAGACTTGGTTAATCTATCAACAATAACCCAAATCGCATCTATGCCTTGAGAAACTTTTGAAAGACATGTAACGAAATCCATAGTAATGTGTTCCCACTTCCATTCCGGAATCTCAAGTGGTTGTAATGGAGCCTTTGGCACTTGATGCTTCGCCTTTACACGTTGACAAGTTAAACACTTCGAGATAAACTCCGCGATCTCTCTCTTCATATGGCTCCACCAAAATGTATGTCGAAGATCATCATACATTTTGGTACTCCTAGGATGGATTACAAATGGTGTGTTGTGTGCCTCCATCATGATTTTATGCTTCAAGTTATAGTCGTTAGGAACGTAAAGTCTGGAGTTGACTCAAAGTTTTCATTCTTCATCGATTCTTGCTTCTAGAATAACACCTTCTTGCACTTTCTTCTTCATACGCATCAGCTCCAGGTCTGTAGCTTGAGCAGCTTTAACTTTATCGATTAAAGTCGGTTCTACTCGTATATTTGATATCATCACGTTGGTACTTAGAGCCTTTAACTCTATCTCCATCCTTTCTAAGTCGTATAAAATGGGCCTTTGTGTTAACAACATTACACTCGTATCCGCATACGATTTTCTACTCAATGCGTCAGCTACAACGTTTGCTTTTCCATGATGATATTGAATGATATGGTCGTAATCTTTCAACAGCTCGAGCCAACGTCGTTGCCACATGTTGAGTTCCTTTTGGGTGAAGAAATATTTATAGCTTTTATGATCCGTATAAATCTCCACTTTCTCCCCATACAGGTAGTGTCTCCAGATTTTCGACGCAAAAACGACGGCTGCCAACTCCAGATCATGAGTAGGATAATTCCTCTCATATTCTTTGAGTTGTCACGAGGCATAGGCTATGACTTTCCCATGTTGCATGAGAACACATCCTAACCCTTTGCCTGAAGCATCACTGTAAATAACAAATCCATCCGAACCAGATGGTATTGTTAGAACATGTGCCGAAATGAGTCTCCTCTTAAGCTCTTGGAAACTCTTCTCGCATTCCTCGCTCCATACGAATTTTGTATCTTTCCGATTCAGCTGAGTTAACGGAGTAGCAATTCGAGAAAATCCGTACACGAATCTCTGATAATAACCAGCTAAGCCCAAAAAGCTACGCACTTCGGTCACCGACTTCGATTGTTCCTAACTTTGTATTGCTTTAATCTTTGCCGGGTCAACAGATACTCCATGTTTTGACACCACGTGCCCAAGGAATGCTACTTCCTTAAGCCAGAACTCGCATTTCTTCAGCTTGGCATATAGCTTGTTGTCACGAAATCTTTGAAGTACCAGCTTTAAATGGTGCTCATGATCTTCACGGCTTTTGGAATAAATGAGGATGTCATCAATAAAGGCAACAACGAACTGATCCAAATATTCCTTGAATACACGGTTCATCATATCCATGAAGGCAGCAGGAGCATTAGTCAATCCAAAAGACCTGACTAAGAATTCATAATGCCCGCATCGAAGTTTCAAGTCGATCTTTGAATATCCTCGCTTTTAATCTTTCAATTGATGATATCCAGAATGAAGATCGATCTTTGAAAAGAATTGTGCTCCTTGCAACTGGTCAAATAGGTCATCAATGTGAGGTAGTGGATACCTATTCTTGATGGTGACATGGTTTAATTCTCGGTAGTCAATACAAAGTCGCATACTCCCGTCTTTCTTCTTTATAAATAGAACAGGAGCACCCCAAGGAGATGTACTAGGATGAATGAAACCGATGTCTAACAATTCCTGTAGTTGGACTTTTAACTCCTGAAGTTCAATAGGAGCCATTCGATATGGGGTTTTAGAAATGGCCTTTGTACCCGGTTCAAGATCAATAAAGAATTCAACTTCACGTTCTGGGGGTAGACCAGGAAGTTCTTCAGGAAATACGTCAGGAAATTCACTAACAACAAAAATATTATTCAAATCTGACATGTTTTTGTTCAAGTCCATAATATGGGCTAAGAAAGCTTGACATCCATTTTTCAATAAACGAATAACTTTATGGCTTGATATGACTGTGACTGATTTTAGTGGTTTAGTTGCTTGAATTCGTATAACATGTTGGTTAGGAATATGAAAACTAACAACCTTACGAAAATAATCAATTTTGGCATGATGAGTGGTTAACCAATTAATTCCTAAAATCACATCAAAAGCTAGTATCTTTAAAGAGATAAGATCAACATGTAATGTTATTGTGCCAACTTGGATTAAGCAAGATTTATAAACAGTGGATGTGATAAAGGTTTCTCCTAACGGAGTCTCCACAGATAAGTCAAAGTCTAATTTTTTCGGAGTCAAGTTTAAACATTGAGCACAAGCAAGAGAGATAAAAGAATGGGTAGATTCGGTATCTAGTAAGGTATAAACTTCACAAGAGTTCAAGATTAGCTTACCCCTGATCACCTCATTCGGGTTTTTCGCGTTTTTGCCAGTCACGAGAAACGCCCTCCCTTGAACCACCGACTTTATTTTGTCCGTATTCGCCTTTGGTGCCGCCATCCCAGTTGGACTTGACTTTGCTAACGGACAAAATTGGGCTATATGACCATCTTTTACACAATTAAAACACACCTTGGAAGGCTGTGAATAGTTTGGACTTATGTGTCCCTCCTCTCCGCATTTGTAGCATCTAACTGGCGGTCGTTCTCCTCCCCTAGAATTTTTTATTGAAGCTGGTGCTACTGCTGATGTCTTCCCGTCACTATTGAATCTCTTCTTTTTGAAATTTCCACTTGACACACCTCTCCTATTATTATGGCCACGATGACCACCCGAGTGGTTACCACTTTTGTCCATATTTTTCCCTCCTCGCTGGTTATCATCGCTCCGATGACTGTTGTCACTGGTATGACCCTGGTTGTGGTACCACGGTTGAACATACTCACAATCTCGCTCTAATAATTTAGCCCTATTGACAACATCTGAATACATAGAAAATTTGTGAGAGATAAGGTATTGACGAATCTCGGGTTTTAGACCTCTCAGAAATATCCACGTCATACGTTCCTCATTCTCTACCAAATGAGGTGCAAACCTTGATAACTCAACGAACTTCACCTCATACTGCGACACCGTCATGTTGTTCTGTTACAATCTAATAAACTCTACCTTCTTTCATATGACGAATACTTTCAGGAAAGTACTTGTCACTGAACAGTTTCTGAAATCTTTCCCAAGACATGTTGAGTGCGGCCGGTGAGTACGCTTTCTGATTCCCACCAAGATGTCGCCTCACCAGGGAACATAAAGGTGGCGAATGGAACCTTATGTTCCTCTGTGCATCCCAAGACATCGAATATCTTGGTAATTTATTTTACCCATGTTTCTACCTTAATCGGATCCGACTTTCCCCAGAAATATGGTGGTCCCAACTCCTTGAACTGCTTGGCTGTGACAAACCGCGCGTTGCTATCATTTCCACCCGTATTTTGTACATGAGTCTCCCTCGTCTGATTTTACATGAACTGCAAAAAGCTTTTAAACATTCCATCATTCATCGTTTGCTCCATAGTGTTGTTTACAAGAGGAATATTGCTTTCCTGTTGCACGTTTTCTAGGTTGGTGATTGAAGGTTGTTCCACGGTCTCATAGACTCCATTGTTAACGTTCTTAGCTGCCATTCTTAAAAAACTTCCATAAGACAAGGGTTAATTAAACAAATTAATATATCACATAATATCCCTATATTATGACCGACCAACAAATAAGCTTAGGTAGGACACACTAGCAAAGGAGTTACTCGTCTTTCCCCTCCTAGTACTATTCCTCGATCTCCGCCAGAGACCATATCCCTAAGCTCTAATACCAACTGTGACGCCCCCAAAATAGGTATACATCACCCATTTTGAGTCGCCAAATACATGGTACAAAAAACAACTACAACTTTATTATTACAATTGTCGTGCAAAATACGACAACACATATTGTGAGTTTAAATACAATATTATTTTCTAGACAATATCTGCACCCAAATAAAGTCCTCATTACAATTATTGATGCACTATTTTAAAAAAATATTGAGGACTGCTAAAATAACTGTCTAGGACCATCACTCTATACCCCGACTGGTTCATGCTATGTTCTCGCTTCCTGAGAAGAAAAATGAAACAAAAAGAAAAAGGGTGAGCTCAACTAGTCCAGTAAAGAATATTATGACTAAGATAATATACAACAAATTATCCTTAGTCTTCAACAGGGAAAAATCTGATAGAATATAATAGACAACAAGTTTTAGATCAACAACTGCATCAGAAATAACAATTCATTAGAAGAATTAAGTAGAGATTGAAATCTACTATCATCTAGGAATTTAAAAGTCCATCATCAATATTTTATCCCTGTAACACCAATCAATATACATCTTGAATCAAATATTCATCTTTGCACTACGGGCCAAAGATATTCATTTGTATCACTAGTTGGTCATGTTCATCTCAACACCTGTTCATCTTTGCACTACGGACCAATGATATTCATTAGGTAATCATACATCTTTGCACTACAGGCCAAAGATATTCATCAAGTATCACCATTAAGGACTGAGGATGATGAAAAATATTTTAGAGAACGAATTCAGTGAGATAGAAGGACAAATAATAGGGATTCATATTTTGGTTTATCCAAATTCAATAATACTCCATAATAACCAATTGTGAAGTAAAATTCAAAAATAAAGATCAAAACATGGCAGATAATGCTATTCACATATATCCATCATTTATGTCCATATAAAATAAATATTTCCTTATCATATAAATTAATAATTAATTATTCACAACTAATATTACAGAATCACAATAATGACAACCAGGCCATTCCCATGAAAGAGGGGCTTTCAGATAAGGATTTCTCCTACTAAGTAGCCAATTAATTAGGTGACCAAACCTCTCCTTGATAGAACTTTCTAGACATTGCCAATAATACTATCTAATAATATTATTCAAATAATATGAATTATTGATCTGATAATGGAAATACTGTGCAATGAAAATTATTGAAACAACAATAATATAAAATATCAACGCAACAATTATTGAATCAATAAAATAAAATATTGAACAGTAATTACTGTAACAATTATTGAGTAGTGCTTTCTTACATAAGAATCAATAATTCAAAAATATTGTGTGTAATACCGTAGCACTCTTGTGCAACCGTGTAGTACATCGTATTTTAACCACCGGGTATTCCAACAGTGTTAACGGTAACAACTATGCCGTTATTTATAAAAACTCAAACTTGTCATTTTCTTCATCCGATTGTTATTCTATTATGAGGCCCACGAATGGCTGCGCCGTCGTACGAATATTCCCCGATAATAAGAATATTCCACGACCAAACGAATATTCCCCGATAAAAATGAATATTTTATAACCACTTGCTTATTTTGCAAAATTTACACATTTCACCCATAACCAAAGCATTATATCAAATTATCACCTTATTATTTTAAGATAATTAATAGAGGAAATTTAATTTTATTTATAATAAGTTGGGGTCTTACATTATCTCCTTATTACCTTCACTACAATCTCTCAGATCATATCCTAAGGTATTCCTACCCTAGCTCTATAACCTACTACTCTGATACCAAATTGTGACGCCCCCAAATTCTCTACATTCACTGTAGCCAATTTGGTGCTCACATAAATATTTTATAAGATAATAATTCCTATAAATCCAAGTGTCACAGTACTCATAGTAAATAGTAGTTCTCGTTAGAACAATTATTGTAACTGAGTACCCTCACTTGGATCTACAGGTTAAGTATCTTATATATATTTCTTCCATATCTATAATTCTTATATATATATATATATCTGACTTCCACAGTATTAATGTTAGAGTTCTTGGAACTTAATGAAGCGCTACCTCAGTGCATCAGAGAGCTAATGTCTGTTAACACTATCACTTAGATATATATAGTTCATATAGATACTGTACACTTTTCTAATTCCATAAGAATGACAACTAAATACTGCAAACTAATATTACATTAAACAAATAATATATCGTTACTATTACATGATAATTTTCAACAAATATACATGTCTTAAGCCTTTTATCCACAATCCTAGAACTTCTGGAATATATTCTTTCTATCTGCAAATGAAGAAAATATTTGCAGGGATGAGCTACAAAAAGCTCAACAAGTTTTGAACAATAAACAAATGTTATACATATATCAATTCTGAAATAAATGAACATAAAGTTCAGAGTTTTTCCACACACACCAAAACTTGATTGAATGAACATAAAGTTCAGAGTAGTGCCATAAATATATATTTAGGTTTATCTGCCAAACCCCGAACATTACGAGTTACTGTCAGTCCTATAGACTTAGCAACCCTGGTTAATCCGCTCAACCAAACAAAACTAGGAGTATACATATCATCCTCTATGTACTGTCCGTTCATTGCTATAAATGTCGGAGACAGCTCCTCACTTCCAAGGACAACCATAATTGCCCATCGACAGCTCCTCACTGTCGGTTCTAAAAGTGTCAGTATATATATCGGTACCAAACAAAATTGGTCTTTCACAAACTATGCTTTTATAAATTTGTACTAAATAAAATTGGTTTCCCACAAACTATGCTTTGATATCAAATCAAACACATTTTTCCATAATAATAACTCATATGACTTGGTTATGTTTGAACAAGAATCATAACCTGTAAATAACAGAATTCATAAACACTATGTATTATTAGATCATAACTGATAAATATCAAATTTTCATTTAATAATATAATTTAAATGAAACTGACATTTGAAATATGAAGTTTGCACAAAGTGCAGAAAAACAAGCCTGTATCGTCGATTATTCCTACACAGTCTATTTAACTTCGGCTGAAGACCTAATATTAATAATATTGATCTCCAAGTTAGAATAATATCATCATAATGTATTACTGTGAATAAAATAACCTAAACACATTATCATATAATCCTATCGGTCTATAAGACACATAAGACCTAACCTCAAGTCAAACTATTACAGTCTGTATTTCCTTTTCTATTCGGGGCATGGTCATCTCGGTGATTGCTTTAATATTGGCGGGATCCAGTTCGATACCTCTGTTGCTTACTAGAAATCCCAATAATTTACCTGATTTGACGGATTTAGCTTTAAGTTGTATTTGCGCAATCAGTTAAAAATCTTTTTGAGATGGTTGATATGGTCATTTTCCTTCCATAATTTTATGATGATATAATCCAAATAGACCTCTATCTTTTTGTCCATCATGTCATGAAAAAAGGCCATCATGGCTCGCTGATAGGTGGCACCGACATTGATAAGGCTAAAAGACAAACGACTGTAACAAAAAGTTCCCAAGGGAGAAATGAAGGTTGTTTTCTCCATGTCCTCATTAGCAACCTTGATATGATGATACCCGATGAAGCAGTCAACAAAAAATACATGTCATATTGTGTCGTGTTGTCTATTAGTATGTGAAAGTTTTCCTTGAGACAAGCTTTATTCAAATCCCTGTAATCCATGCATACTCGTACCTTTCCTCCAGGCTTAGGCACATGAACTATATTGTACTGCCATTTAGGGTAGGTTAATACCATGATGATGCCGACTTTGAATTGTTTAATAATTCCTTCTTTAACTTTTAGACTCCACTCAAGTTTTAGTCGCCTAAGCTTCTGTTTGACTGGCTTGAATCCTTCTTTAATTGGTAGTCGATGAATGACAATGTCAGTAGACAAACTAATCATGTCCTCATGTGACTATGCAAACACATCCTGGAACTTAGTTAGTAGAGCAATTAGGTCTTTTCTTTGGTTTGGGGTAAGGTACATGCCTATCTGTATTTCTTATGGTTTTCTAAGGTTCTAATATTGACAATGGTAGTTTGATCAAGGTTTGGTTTGGGTTTGTATTCGACCCATTATTTGATCTCCTCCGGCACTTCATAGTTATCTATCTCCTCTTGATCAATCCCCATCAAGTCAAAGTCCATTTCTATATCAAAGTTGTAGTCACTAGGAAAATTTATCATCTCACCAACACGGCCAAACAGATCCAGCTCTAAAGTCTTGAAAACAAAATGGTTTCACATAATACATGAAACTGTTTAATCATCCAAAGCATTTGTAAAAGCATGTCAAAAGTAACTGCTAGCGATATGTTGGGTAAAATCTATATACGCTCTACACGCAAATGTATATGGTCAACAAGTAATATAATAGTAAAAAAAGTATCGTGCCCATAGAGACTAGTATGAAATTAAATCTAACAATTACCAATTTTATATTAACCCAATTTTATTAAACTATTCAAATTAAGGATTATAATTAATAAAAACTAAGAACTAAGAATTCCAACCAATTAACACAAATTATTAACCGTAATTTCAATCAAATAATAGAAAATTAGGCTTACAATTTCACTTTAAGTTTCACTCCAATTATCGCACCTTTTCCAGTTTAACTTAATGTCTCAGTTTATTAATAAAGAACACTCAAATAGAATTAGCCATCTCTCGATGCACTAACACCGTATTAATTTAAATCCATAAATTGATATAATTAAGTCAAACACCCTAATTATCTAATTCACTATATCTCTATGTGAATTAAAATTAAATAAGGTTTAAATTCCAAGTTCTCTACACGATTACATGCGATGTTAGGTATATCTCTATCCTAAACATTCATCAAGATTCTATCAAACATAGAATTCAAGAACACATGCTAAAGTGATTAGGTCTAGATTCATATATCATCTCTCGAATTCATACAAATTCAGACATAATTGGTGATCAAGCAATTCATAAATTAAGAATGAATCACAATAGATAAACTGAATTAATAGTATTATTCAACTGAAATTAAGGCATTACAATCATTGTTCAACACTAAAGATCCATTGCAAGCCTAAAAAGTAATTTAGTTCATCATAGACAAATTAAAAACTGAAATACGTAGAGAATCCATCATCCCAATTACAAAATTCAAATTTAAGAAAGAGAATAATACAAAACCACGCTTCTTGGCCTTCAAATCAGTAATATTCATGATCCTGACCTTCCTTGCTTTCCTCCAATGTTCTCTCTCAAATTAGGGCTCAAAGTTGAATTAATTGATTGGTGTAATTGATCTGTGGTATCTTATGTTATCTCCCAACATAAGTCATGTATGCTCCATTACTACCTGGGATGACTTGGCCGAAAAATTCATAGTAAAATTTCTCCCGTCGGCGAAAACTACAAAAATGAGGGATGAGATTACTACTTTTGAGAAACAGCATGGCGAGTCATTATATGAAAGCTTGGGAAAGGTATAATGATTTGTTGAGAAGATTTCAACATCATGGACTACCCAAGTGGTTATAGATTAATACATTTAACAATGGTTTACATAGTAATATTCGGACAAGCATCGATGCAACTTTTGGATGAACATTTATGGCCAAGAAGTTTGAGGAGGCATACGAATTGCTAGAGACCATGATAACTAATAATTATCAACGACCAACAACAAGGATGACTCAACTTAAGGTAGCCGGGGTATTAGAAGTAGATGCGATAACAACCTTAGCAGCTCAAATGTCTATATTATCAAAGAAGATGGATGTAATTACAAGGGAAAATTGTAAGGTTTTGTAAAGATCAAAGTAGCAATAAAATTGCAAAATTAGTGGAAGCAAAGTAAATTCAAATTTTTAAATTTTTACAAACCAATTATCCGGATCATCCTTTATGCATATTATTAATAAAACGAAGCACAAGAAGTTATGGAATCATACCCTTGTAGATACGAGCTTCCACATGTACGAGTTCAACTTCTACTCCTCTGCGATCTCCTTTAATCTCTAGGTAGATTCATTCATTTGATCAATGTTAGCCACCCAAGTGTATGGCCTCTAGAGGTGAGCCACCAAGGAAGAAGAATATTCAAGAAGAAGGATGTATTGGCTCAAACCCTAGATTTTCCCATCTCTATAAAAAAGGGAGGGGGGGGGGGGCGTATCTCCAACTTTTGGAATTATGTATCTATGATATTTGATATAAGACTCCAATTATAAAGATATCAGGTAACCCTATCTAATTAAATTAAGGTATTATTTATTTAATTAAACTCCTTTAATTAAATAGGCTCCTTAATCTTATTAGGGATATTTAATTAAACTCCTTTAACTAATTTTGCCTCCTAATCCTATTAGGAATAGATGAGAGTACTTATTTTAAATTAATTCATAAACTCTTTTAGAAATTAAAAATAATAATAATTGTAATAATGTTGATAAGACACCTCTTAATAAATTATATTTAATATTTCCAAAATATTAAATAATAAATATTAAGCTATTTAATTTACTCTATCACCATAAATTAAATTAAATATACTTAGCATATTATTACGATTATGCCATTAACTTCTTAAATATTTATTCTTCCTTTTATGGTGTGACCCTTTAAGTTCTCCATATTAAACCGGTTGTGAATAAATCAATTAGAACAATTCTAATCTTATTTAAATAAATAAATTAAACTATTAACTTATTTAAATAAATAATATTTATTCTATAATAGGGATAAGCCTCCCTAGCGATTAACGACTTTCCAGATAATACAGATTTTAACATTAATCACAAAAGAACCTTTGAGTAAATAGTTACTATACAATTAAATCCTTCCACCATACAATGGCCCAATTAAATATAAGACATGGAATTACTGTCAAGTCTTATTTTATTTAATTTTATGTATTTCGATTCCAAAATGCACAACTCCTAATGAATGCAAATTAGAAACTACTTTCTAATTTTATTCCACCTTAGCCAAGGATTCCTGGGTTGTCATTTATCGAATCACATATGATATTTCTCTTCTTTTACTAGAAGTGGTAGATTCTTTATTGATCATTCATTATCTCCATATATAACTTATTACACCCAAGCATACCCTTCGATATACTCTAAGAGTCTCAAGGAATAAGTCAAAGTGTAATTCATTATATATAAGATACTATGATGATCTCAAGTCTAAGGATCATTTGTAGTACTATCACTATAGGAATTTCTATTGACAGACAAGTAAAACTCCATTAGGTATTCCTTAGCGATTCACGTTCAGTGAACTTATTTTCCAATAAGCACCTATATACTTGCTTTATTGTCACCACACAAATGATCATGAGATCAATTATCCTTATCCAATGAGCAAGCAACGTATATACCAATCTATCCGGATTTAGTAATCCCCTTCTTAGTAATCCATTGATTGGGAACATTTTAGTTTTTAGCTATCTCAGAATTTAGATCTCATTAGCATGATCTCATCACGATTCTAAAAGTATTGCTTAAAACTAAGTGTTTATCACATATTATTAAAACAGCACCATGTAGATAATAAATGCCTTTAATAAATAATTCTTTATTAATAAATAAATAAGATTGATTACAAAGTATATGCTTTATCATCATACATGATTGGCTTATATGCATACTAATTTCATAAATATGCAGCAGGTAACATTTGTGTGTGAGCTGTGAGACCCCAAATTTTATGAATAAAGATTTAAATTTCTTGAAATATTTTTTTGAATATTATTGTGTGGATTTGATATAATTTTATAGTTGTGGGTAATATTTATAAATTTTGCAAAGTATGCAAGTTGTTATATAATATTCGATTGGTCGGGAAATATTCTTTTTGTCGGGGAATATCCGTACGATGGCACAATCATTGGTGGATCCCACAATAGAAGTATTGTCATAGTTAGAAAACGACAGAATTATCTTTTTATAAAAATAACGGCGAAAGTGTTACCATTAATACTGTTGAACTACCCGGTAGTAAAAGTATAGTAATACGTGTGGTTTCATAGTAGCACACGGTATTGATTATTGATGCTTACATGATAAGTCACTCAGTTATACTCAATTATTGCTACAGTAATTGCTGCATCATATCTCTCATATTATTGATTCAATTATTGTCACAATATCATCTTCATAATATGTTATATTATTAAATCAATAATTTAGACGACAAAGTTGTTCATATTATTATTTGCAATATTGACAATGTCTAGAAGTTCTATCAAGGAGAGATTTGGTCACCTAATTTCGAGCCAATAAGGAGAAATCCTTATCGGAAAGCCCCCTCTTTCCTAGGAACGACCTGATTGTTAAATATTATGAATTATAATATTAATGATGAATAAGTTTCTGGTTATTAAAGATGAAATTGATAGTTCCACTGCGTTAGAATTATTAGCGTTAGTGAAAATCGACATTTATTTCGATAATAATTGATGTCTAGAGGTTATATTGACCAATCGGGTATTTAATCGGATAAATGAGCAATTAATTGTAATTAATTCACATGATTATAACTATTTGTTCACATGTGTGTACTATTAATTCAAATTCTTGTACTATTAGAGGAGGTGGTGCAAGTTTGATAATACTTGCAGGACTAAATTAAAAATGAAGGAAAAGAGTAAGGTATTATACTATAATATTTCTAGCCCAAAAATGTGCAATTATTGAAACTATATTTTCCTATAAATAGAAGCTCATTGTTCTTTCATTTCTCACCAATATACTAAAGCTATAGAGCAATTATTACAGAGAGAAATTATAGAGAGAAAGAAGAAGAGAAGTCTGCTACCTCACTATTCCAGTATCCAGTTTCTTTTGAGTTAAGGGGTATTATTCTTTCGTATTCATGAAGAGAGTTATTTTCTTTCAATACTCATAAGGGATGTTATTCCATTCTTTATTATTATGTCGGAATAACCTGTCTATGCGAAGTACCGCATACATGGTGAAATTCTTCTGTTATTCCATTCTTTATTATTCTATTGGAATAACCTATCTGTGCGGTCTATCGCATGCCCGTGAATTCGTTGTTATTCCATTTTTATTATTACATTTGAATATCATATGCCGTGCGTATTACGCATTACACAGTTCCATTCTTTATTATTCATTGGAATAACTCGCCTATGTGGTCTATCGCATACACCGTGAATTCGTTGTTATTCCACTCTTTATTATTACATTGGAATATCCTCATGCAGACGGATTACGTATTTTGGTTCCATTTTTATTATTACATTGGGAATAACATGTATGTGCGGTCTATTGCGTGTATGGTGAATTCTTCTGTTATTCCATTCTTTATTATTCTGTTAAAATAACCTGTCCATGTGGATTACCACATGCATGGTGAATAAACTTTTGTATTCATTCCTTATTAAATTTTAGAAATGATCTGTCTACGTGGATTACTGCATGGCGGGTGAAAATCCATTTACAGTTTCGTATATTCTAGTATACTCGTCTGAGATATCATTTCTTTTGTACTCATCATGGAATATCATTTTCTTTTGTATTTTTTTACGAGTTACTATTCAAGGGTTACTATTCACCCGATTACTATTCACTCTATTATTATTCACTTAGGTATTCGGGGCACTTTTTGTGCCAGAGTACTATTCATGAGTTACTATTCACGGGTTACAATTCACCCGATTACTATTCACTATAGTATCATTCACTCGGGTATTCGGGACACTTTTCGTGTTTTGGTACTATTCACGGGGTACTATTCCCGAAGTACTATTCACAGGGTACTATTCACTCAAAAAATATATTTCTTTTTTGTCCAAATTATTTTTGGTACATGAATATTATTCTTGAATTTTACTCTACAAAGCAGTATCATGTTGACAATTTGGACGTTATGTATTTCTGGATAAATTAAATTATAAATCTTTAAAATTTATCCTTGAATTTGTTTTATTGAATTATTATGTCATTGTCATCATCGTCATGCTTATATTGTGATTAAAGTCATCTTTGGCTTACATGCATAGATAGACTTTGTATGATTATGACCAAAGATTATTCGGTATAATCATGACCGTAATGTAATGAATGATGTGGTAAAAGTCCTCATTGGCCTGTAGTTCATTGATGGACAGTTGTTGGTATGTTTATGACTAGGGATTATGACAACCGTAATTTTGTAAATTAATTTTAATATTTATTGGATTGAATAAATATTTTTCGATGAGTTAATTATTAGATTAAATAATTAATTGATGAAGTTGTGGTAGATTAATTTAATTATATGTGTTATATTTATTAAATTAATGTGGAGAATTTTTATTATTCAAGTATGCTATTATGTGAGCTTATTGAATTAAAAGAAATATTTAATAAGCTTATTGTTATTTTAATTAATTTAATTATTAATTAGAGATTTAATAATTTAATATTTTTATTAATGAGAAATTTAATTATGTGACTATGTGAATAAATTAGAAATTATTATATTTTATTTAAAATAAATTAAATAAGATATTAGATTTATTTTATAAGGAGTGTGACATTATTTAAAACTATATAATAAAGTTTTATTAAATTAAATGATTTTTAAAACCTATTCTATCTAGCCAAACATGGCACTATGGGAAGTTGAGGGCAGTTACCCATGACTGTGTAACTGGCCACTAACGCATCAGTTGATTTCTATATTATATACGTCTTCCTTTCTTTTTCTTTCATTTTTTTTCTAAGTCTAATATTAAGTAGAGAGAGATACAGAGAGAGTTTAGAAAATTTTGAGAGAGATTGGGAGAAACTCAGTGATTGAAGTAGAGAGAATTGTCAATTTATCTAATCTACACTTGGGTAATCTCTTCAACCCAATTTATATATTTTACGTCTTTTAAAGTTTTCATGAATATGGTTTTATTCATTCTGTAATTCTCTGAAATTGAGAAATTTTTTTGTTATGAGAATATATGTAATAATTAGAGTTGTATGGCATGTTTTATATATATATTGTGTGTGTTTCCATATCATCAATTTCATAAGATTACAACGTATGATTATGGCTTGTTATTTAAAAAATTTACAGAGTACGTGATATGGCCATATGGCCTTATACATGATTTTTATATGTCAAATATAATTTATTTTGCAAAATTCACACACTGATATGATTATGCATGTTAAAATGAACAAAATGAAACTTGAATGGTTGGATTTGGCTTTATAACGAATCCGTAGCATTAAAATCCATGTTTTTGTTCAAGAACTTCAAGAACATCAAGAACAGTCCAATTTGCAAGCTTTAATTTTGTGATTATGTGTTTTAATGGGTGGAAATCACTCCATAGATGTTAAGTATTGATTATTTATGAATTCTAGCATGTGGGTATGTCTAAATTCATGTAGAAATAAGTTGCTTTGAAATATTTAGTCGTGTTCTGTAATTTTCGCTAATTAGAATCGGGCTGGATTCTCATGCCACAAGACCAACTCCTAGTTCTTTTCATGCAAGAATAGGTTACCATGCGCAATACAGCCACTAAGAGTTAATATAAAAGTGAAAATACAAACAGCCACTTAGCGAAATAACGGTCGAAATGAGTTTTTAAAAGTGTACAAGTATGGAAATGTGATAGCAACTTATTCTAATGAATATAAAGACTTGTTAGACCTATAATGAGATGTTAAAATAAATTCTTAACATGTCCATAACATAATTACGTGTGGATTGAATGATCGAATGCATAGTTAGTTTATTTTTCGTGAAGTCTTAATTTTACACTAAGTGTAATAATTGACCAAGTATAGTCATGAATTTGAGTTAAACAAAGAGTAAAGTTATGATGTTAGTATGTTATTATTGTCTGGTATCGTGAACGTAATTGGTATGTAGGATTTAATTCAAAGAATGAGTTTGTTTAAGTGTAATCTACGCACGAGGCAAGTTTCTAAACCTTATCTTGTTACATTGAGCAAGTTTTCTAACTCTACATTTACGTTGAGCAAGTTTCTTACCCTAAACTTTCGTTGAGCAAGTTTCCTAACCCTACTTGTTATCGTTATATAAGTTGATTAATTCATCTTTCGATATCGAGCAAGTTCTCATTATTATTGATCAAGCCTATCTTGTATATTAAAGTTTATTAATCTTTAAGCATGATGTTGTTATACAGTAATTATTCTATTGTATACCTTTTGAGATGTTATTCAAGTTAGATATTCGTTTACTGTTAAACCTTGTTAGACTAGCGAACCCTTATTGATTTGACTAGTCCATAGTTGATGATCGTTCTAAATTTCAGAATCCCTTGATGAATTATCCAAACCAAACTTCCTTTGGCGCGGACTCAAATGTCAAACTTAGATGAACAACCCTGTATGGGGGATTATTTACGCTTTAGCGTTAAGATATTGTGCACAGTATGGTACTAAGGGCTGATCCCCCGAAGTACGAGAAGAAGAGTCCATAGTCTTATGACTGTTAAAGGTTTCAAGTAAAAACACTTGACAACCTAGGACATAGTTCAAGGTCTTATGACCCTCAGAATTTCTTTTGATTCTTGTTATCCATTCTAGATTCAAAAGTTGAGCTTTATATCAGAAGTTATTATTTCTCTCGCATGTTATTATTCATTGTTATTTTGTTATACTTGTGGGCAATCGTGCTCACTCTTGCATAATAATAACATTGCAATTAAGAACGAAAGAGCAGAAGAACCTTCCACTAGTAAGGGAAAGGGCAAGCTTAACAAGTAATGAAGACTGTTTTATTATTGTGGTTATGTGATGTAATTAGAATTGATGTTACTAAGATTTATTTGTTTATGTTTTCCGCACAGATGTTTTAAGGTTAGAGTAACCTGGAATTTATTATTATTCAGTTGATGTAACCCCATAAGGGAAGAGATTTTATTATTATATCTATCTATTGTATGGTTTGCATTTTATTTACGGGTAGATAGATAGATGATGTTTGTACAGTGAACACCAAATCCTGTGGAAATGGAAGTACTGGATTTGGGGGTGTCACAGGGATTATTCGGTATAATCATGACCATTGATGATTACATGAATATCCTTGGTTGTTGTGTAGGGATGATTTGATTTGATTTATTAAGTTGAGGCTCAGCAATAAAGTTGATGAAAAACTTTTTAAATCATAGAAGATAGTAGATTTTATGCTCTACTTGACTCTTCTAATGGATTGCTTATTTTCGCTACAGTTGTTGATCTAAAACTTGTTATCTATTGTATTCCATCAGTTTTTATACTGTTGAAGGCTAAGGATAATTTATTCTGCATTATCTTAGTCATAATATTTCTTACGGGGCTAGTTGACTCACCCTTTCTTTCATTGTTCTCTTCAGGAAATGAGAAGGTAGCAGGTACTAGTTGGGGAACGGAGTGACGGTCAAGATGATAGCATTAGTAGTCCTCACTATTTTGTTAAATAGTGTGACAATAAATGTAATGAGGACTCCATTGAGTGTGGATATTGTCTAGATGACAATATTCTTATTAAAACTCTTAGATTATATTTTGTCGTATTTTACACGACTGTTGTATAATTAAGTTGTATTTGAATTTTGTACCATGTATTTGGCGACTCAAGATGGGTGATGTATACCTGTTTTGGGGGCGTCATAATTGGTATCAAAGCTTAGGGATATGATCCCTGGCTGAGATGTGAAACAAGAACTAGGAGGGGAAAGACGAGGAATTCCTTCACTAGTATGACCTACCTAAGTTTATTTGGTATTTAATTGGTCGGTCAGAGTATAAGGATAATATGTGATATGTCAATTAAACCTTGTTTTGTGACAGTATTTGAAAATGGCATCTGAAAATGTTGAGATCTGCAATGAAGCATATGAGACCATTGAGTCACCAACTATCAATACCCAGGATAATATGAAACAGGAAGACAATAATCCTTAGGTAAATAACAACACCGATCAAATGATGAACAATGGGATGTTCAGAGGCTTTATGTAATTCATGCAACATCAAGTAAGAGAGGCTCATGTTCAAAATATAGGTGGAAATAATGGCAACCCACGGTTGGTTACCGCTAAGCAGTTCAAGGAGCTGGGACCACCAGAGTTTTTGGGAGAGCCATAACCACTTAAGGCGGAGACGTGGTTAAAGCAGATCACCAAGATATTTGATGTCTTGGGATGCTTCGAGGAGCAAAAGGTTCCCTTCGCCACCTTTATGTTATGTGAAGAGCCAGATTACTGGTGGGAATCTGTAAAGTGTACCCAGCCTGATGCATTCAAGATATCTTAGGAGAAGTTCCAAGAGCTGTTCAACGACAAGTACTTTCCCGAAAGTATTCGTCACATGAAGGAGGTGGAGTTTATCAAGTTGGAGCAAAACAATATGACCGTGTCGCAATACGAGGCTAAATTTGCGGAGTTATCCCGGATTGCATCCCATTTGGTCGATAATGAGGAGCGAATGACGCGAATGTTTCTAAGAGGTTTGAAAGCCGAAATACGTCAATACCTCATTTCTCACAAACTTTGTTTATATTCAGATGTTGTGAATAGGGCTTAGTTATTGGAGCGCGATAATGAGTCAGCACAACCAAAAGGTAATGACCAGCAACACGTAAATAATTGTACCGGTGGCAATGGCCATCGGAACAATGATAACCATCGTGGGGGTAAATATCATGCCAAGAATGGTAATCTCTTCGGTGGTAATCATGGCCAAGATAATAGGAGTGGAAATTTCAAGAAGAGAAAGTTCAACAACGATGGAAAGATAGCAGCACCAACAACCGTTTTCAAGGAAGGAGAACGACCACCAATTGTATGCTTCAAATGCGGAGGGGAGGGACATATTAGTCCAAGTTGCACGATGCAGTCCAAAGCATGTTATAATTGCGGAAAAGAAGGTCACCTAGCCCAATTTTGTCGTGCACCAATGTTAAGTCCAGCTGGGACGGTGGCAACAAAGGCGGATACGGACAAAACAAAGTCGGTGGTTTCAGGAAGAGCATTTTTTGTGACTTCTCAAAAAGCGAGTAACCCGAACGAAGTTAGCACGGGTTAGTTAATTATAAATTATTGCAAAGTCTATACCTTATTAGATACCGGTTCTACCCATTCTTTTATCTCTCTTTCTTGTGCTCAATGTTTAAATTTAACTCCGGAGAAATTAGACTTTGACTTATCGTTTGAAACTACATTAGGAGAAACCTTCGTTACCTCCACTGTTTATAAATCTTGTTGATTCAGATCGACACTTTCACGTTACCTATCGATCTTATCTCTTTGAAAATACTTGCCTTTGATGTGATTTTAGGAATCAATTGATTAACTACTCATCATACTTTTTCGTAAAGTTGTTAGCTTTTATATTCCTAACCAACTTGTTATGCGAATTCAAGCAACAAAACCACTAAAGCCAATCATTGTCATATCAAGCCATAAGTAAAGAGTCCCGCGCCTTTATCTGGTGACTTCCTTGTGTGGAATGCACTAAAGCCAGACTTTCTGTAGGCGACATCGTGAATGACGATGGAAAGTTGATAGGTATCAATGTGACGTACTATCCAAGTCTTGGATGAGGGTCACAGTTTTGGATGATATTTCTATTTTTAATAAATTTCCTGACGTATTCCTGAAGACTTCTTAGCTTACCCCTAGAGCGTGAAATCGAATTTTTTATTGACCCCAGTACAAAACCCATTTCTAAAACCCTCAAATATTTCTTCAACTAAAATAAACGTAACATGCGCCAAAGGCGTTGGCTCGAGCTATTGAAGATTACGATCGTACCATTCAATATCATCGTGGAAGAGTGAACGTGGTAGCTGACGCGTTGAGTAGATGATCATATACGTTTACGAGTGCGATGTTTTTAACACAAAAACCCATTTCGTATAACTTACAAATGATGAAGATAGAGTTAAAGACTCTAGGGACTCACGTGAAGATAACGAATATACGATTAGAATCGACTTTAATCAATAAAGTTAAAGTCGTGTAAGCTATATACTCAGAGCTGACGAATGTGAAGAAGAAGGTTCAAGAGGGCGTTATTCTAGAAGCAAGAATCGATGAAGAGAGGAAATCTCAACCCTTAATTTTATTGGCCTATTTGAAATCCTTGATCGAGTACGAACTGTGGCCTATATGTCGCGTGTTCATAACGTTTTTTTTACGTATCGATTTTACGTAAATATGTGGACAACCCGAACCACATTACTGAATTAAAACTAGACGAGATAGCAGAAGATTTAACGTATGAGGAGATACATGTTAAAATCTTGGATAAGAAGGATCGTATTCAACACTCAAAGGTTATACCTCAAGAGTTAGAATCTGAAATAAAGTCAAGGAATCCTCACCTCTTCGGCATACCAGGTACGTACATAAATTTCGAGGGCAAAATTTCATAAGGAGGGGAGATTGTGAGACCCCAAATTTTATGAATAAAGATTTAAATTTCTCGAAATATTTTTTTTGAATATTATAGTGTGGATTTGATATAATGTTATAGTTGTGGGTAATATTTATAAATTTTGCAAAGTATGCAAGTTGTTATATAATATTCTATTGGTCGGGGAATATTCTTTTTGTCGGGGAATATCCGTACGATGACACAATCATTGGTGAACCCCAAAACAGAAGTATTGTCGTAGATAGAAAGCGACATAATTATCTTTTTATAAAAATAACGGCTAAAGTGTTACCATTAAAACTGTTGAACTACCCGGTAGTAAAAGTACAGTAATACGTGTGGTTGCACAGTAGCACACGGTATTGATTATTGATGCTTACATGATAAGTCACTCAGTTATACTCAATTATTGCTACAGTAATTACTGCATCATATCTCTCATATTATTGATTCAATTATTATCACAAAGATCATCATCGCATAATATGTTATATTATTAAATCAATAATTGAGACGTCAAAGTTATTCATATTATTATTTGCAATATTGACAATGTCTAGAAGTTCTGTCAAGGAGAGGTTTGGTCACCTAATTGCGCGCCAATAAGGAGAAATCCTTATCAGAAATCCCCCTCTTTCCTGGGAACGACATGGTTATTAAATATTGTGAATTATCATATTAATGATGAATAAGTTTGTGTTGATTAAAGATGAAATTGATAGTTCCATTATGTTAGAATTATTAGTGTTAGCGAAAATCGACATTTATTTCGATAATAATTGATGTCTTGAGGTTATATTGACCAATCAGGTATTTAACCGGATAAATGAGCAATTAATTGCTTTTAATTCACATGATTATAACTATTTGTTCACATGTGTGTACTATTGATTCACATTCTTGGACTATTAAGGGAGGTGGTGCAAGTTTGATAATACTTGCAGGACTAAATTAAAAATGAAGGAAAAGAGTAAGGTATTATACTGTAATATTTCGAGCCCCAAAACGTGCAATTATTGAAACTATATTTTCCTATAAATAGAAGCTCATTCTTCCTTCATTTCTCACTAATTTACTAAAGCTATTGAGCAATTATTATAGAGAGAAATTATAGAGAGAAAGAAGAAGAGAAGTCTGCTACCTCACTATTCCAGTATCCAGTTTCTTTTGAGGTAAGGGGTATTATTCTTTCGTATTCATGAAGAGAGTTATTTTCTTTCAATACTCATAAGGGATGTTATTCTATTCTTTATTATTATGTTGGAATAACCTGTCTATGCGAAGTACCACATACATGGTGAAATTCTTCTGTTATTCCATTCTTTATTATTCTATTGGAATAACCTATCTGTGCGGTCTATCTCATGCCTGGTGAATTCTGTTGTTATTCCATTCTTTATTATTCTGTTGGAATATCCTATCTATGAGGATTACGCATGACCTAGTTCCATTCTTTATTATTCTGTTGGAATAACCTGTCTGTACGGTCTATCGCATGCCTTGTGAATTCTGTTTTTATTCCATTCTTTATTATTCTATTTGAATATCGTGTCTGTGCGGATTACTCATGACCTGGTTCCATTCTTTATTATTCTATTGGGAATAACCTGTCTGTGCGGTCTATCGCATGCATGGTGAATTCTTCTGTTATTCCATTCTTTATTATTCTGTTGGAATAACCTGTCTATATAGATTATTGCATGCATGGTGAATGATCCTTTGTATTCATTCCTTATTAAATTTTGGAAATGATCTATCTACGTGGATTACTACATGGCGGGTGAAAATCCATTTGCAGTTTCGTATATTCTATTATACTCGTCTGAGATATCATTTCTTTTGTACTCGTCAAGGAATATCATTTTCTTTGGTATTTTTTTCGAGTTACTATTCACGGGTTATTATTCACCCGGTTACTATTAACTCTAGTATTATTCACTCGGGTATTCAGGGCACTTTTTGTGATAGAGTACTATTCATGAGTTACTATTCATGGGTTATTATTCACCCAATTACTATTTACTAGTATCATTCACTCGGGTATTCGGGACACTTTTTGTGTCGGGGTACTATTCACGGGGTACTATTCCCGAAGTACTATTCACGGGGTACTATTCACCCGAAAAATATATTTCTTTTCTGTCCAAATTATTTTTGGTACATGAATATTATTAATGAATTTTACTCTACAAAGCAGTATCATGTTGACAATTTGGACGTTATTGATTTCTGGATAAATTAAATTATAAATCTTTAAATTTATCCTTGAACTTGTTTTATTAAATTATTATGTCATTGTCATCATCCTCATGCTTATATTGTGATTAAAGTCATATTTGGCTTACGTGCATAGATGGACTTGGTATGATTATGACCATGGATTATTTGGTATAATCATGACCGTAATGTAATGAATGATGTGGTAAAAGTCCTCATTGGCCTGTAGTTCATTGATGGACAGTTGTTGGTGTTATTATGACAAGAAATTATTCGGTATAATAATGACCATTGATGATTACATGAATATCCTTGGTCGTGGTGCAGGGATGATTTGATTTTATTTATTAAGTTGTGTCTCAGAGATAAAGTTGATGAAAAACTTTTTAAATCATAGAAGATAGTAGATTTTATGCTCTACTTGACTCTTTTAATGAATTGCTTATTTCTGTTGCA
The DNA here is from genome assembly GCA_020205615.1 of Panax quinquefolius. Lineage (NCBI taxonomy): Eukaryota > Viridiplantae > Streptophyta > Magnoliopsida > Apiales > Araliaceae > Panax > Panax quinquefolius. The sequence goes on from JAINUW010000585.1 coordinate 1,708,364, forward strand.
GTTGTTGATCTAAAACTTGTTGTCTATTATATTCTATCAGTTGTTATACTGTTGAAGGCTAAGGATAATTTATTCTGCATTATCTTAGTCATAATATTTCTTACTAGGCTAGTTGAGCTCACCCTTTCTTTCATTGTTCTCTTCAGGAAATGAGAACGTAGCCAGTACTAGTTGGGGAACGGAGTGACGGTCCAGATGATAGCATTAGTAGTCCTCACTATTCTGTTATATATTGTGACAATAAATGTAATGAGGACTCCATTGAGTGTGGATATTGTCTAGATGACAATATTCTTATTAAAACTCTTAGATTATGTTTTGTCGTATTTTACACGATTGTTGTATAATTAAGTTGTACTTGAATTTTGTACCATGTATTTGGCGACTCATGATGGGTGATGTATACCTATTTTGGTGGCGTCAGATGAGCTATGTGCGGGAGTGCATCCTACTGAGCAATGTGCTATCAATCAAGCGTCAGTACAGTTTGTTAGGAGTTACAACCGTCCACCAAATTCGTATTAGAATACCTATAATTCGGGGGTGAGAACCCATCCTAACTTCTCGCAGAGAAATAATCAAAATCAGCAGCAAGTTCCACAACCATCATATACATTGGGTTTCCAAAATCAGCAACATCAAGCAATTCCACAATAGAAAAAGAAGTCAGATTTGGAAGAGTTATTGCTGAAATACATAGCTAGTAACGATGTAATGATGAAAAGCCAGGTAGCTGGGATCTGGAATCTGGAAAACAAAATAGGACAAATGGCCAATATCTTGACAAACATACCTCAAGGGGCTCTATCGAGAAATATAGAAGTTAATCCGAAAGATGAAGGGAAAGAGTAGTGAAAAGTTGTTACATTGCGAAGAAGAAAATAAACATTGGCAGAAGGCACGATCGCGCCCAATTTGAATGGGGAGGCAACGCGGTCGTGCCCTTCACTAGTCCTAGATAATGTAGAAAAGGAAGAGGATAAAGAGGAAAAGATTGAGGTAAAACCAGTGGAAAAGGAAAAGATAGAGAAAACATTAGTCATTCCACTCGTGTCATTTCCATAAAGGTTTTAGAATCAAAAATTAGACAAATAGTTCTCAAAGTTCCTTGAGGTTTTCAAGAAATTATAGATTAACATACCGTTTACAGAAGCATTAGAGAAAATGCCAAGCTACAGCCGAAATTTAATGATCCAGGTAGCATTAATATTCCTTGCACCATAGGCAGCTTGTCATTCGGTAGGTGTTTGTGTGGTCTGGGAGCGAGCATTAATATGATGTCGTTGTCCATTTATACTCAATTTGGATTACCGACACTGAGATTGAAAAGTATCTCGCTATAGCTTGCAGACATGTCGGTGATATATCCGAGTGGAATTGTTGAGGACATCCTAGTGAAAGTGGATAAGTTCATATTTCCAGCTGACTTTATTATATTGGACTACGAAGAGGATAATGATATTCCTATTATTCTTGGGAGATCATTTTTGGCAACTGGTAGAACACTCATTGACGTTCAGAACTAAGAGGTGACATTCAACGTATTTAAATCCATGAAATTCCCTAAGGATGATGATAAGTGTTTTCATGTGGATATGATTGAAAAAGTAGTGGAAGATGAATTCTTGAAGATGGAAAATACAGATCCATTGGAAACTATATTGATGGGGGATTTTGAATCGGATGATCCAAAGTTAATTGAATATCTATAGATTTTGGATTCATTTCCTAAAGTAAGTAAATTCAAAATACCCTTCGAGCCATTTGGATACACAGAAAAATCTTTGGATCATTTAACATCATTATTAGAGGAGCCTCTTAAACATGAGCTTAAACCTTTACCCAACCATCTCAAGTATGCATATTTGGGTAATTCATCTACTTTACCTTTTATTATTACATCCGTGCTTAACGAATTACAGGAAAGTAAGTTGTTGAGAGTTCTTTGTGAATATAAAAATGTTATTGGATGGACCATTGCTAACATCAAAGGGATAAGCCCTTCATTTTGTATGCACAAGATACTCTTGGAAGATAATGTGAAACCCACAATAGAACAGCAACAAAGGCTCAATACAATCATGAAAGAGCTGGTTAAGAAAGAGATTTTGAAATGGCTTGATGCTGGCATTATTTACCGCATATCCGACAGTTCATAGGTGAGCCCAACACATTGTGTTCCAAAGAAAGGCAGTACGACAGTTATGGCTAACGAGAACAATGATTTAATTCCAACGAAGATAATGATTGGATGGAGTGAATGCATGGATTATAGGAAACTAAATAAGGAAACACAAAAAGATCACTTCCCTTTGACCTTCATTGATCAGATGTTAGACAGATTAACAGGACATAAGTACTACAGCTTACTAGATGGGTATTCAGGATACAAACATATTATTATTGTGCTGGAAGATCAAGAGAAAATGGCATTCACCTGCCCATACAATACTTTTACATTTTGGAGGATGTCGTTTGGATTATGTAATGCACCAACCAATTTTCAAAAGTGTATGATGGAAATATTCTCAGATATGGTGGAGCACAATGTGGAAGTACTTATGGATGACTTCTTAGTATTTGGGGATTCTTTTGACAGCTGTTTGGAGAATTTAATATTGGTACTGAAAAGATGTGTGGACACCAATCTATTGCTTAATTGGGAAAAGTGCCACTTTATGGTATAATAAGGAGTCATACTCAGTCATTAGGTATCAGAAAAGGGGCTAGAGGTAGACAAAGAAATGATTGAGACAATTAAAAATTTGCCACCACCGACCTCAATGAAGGTAATTCTTAGCATTCTCGGACATGGCAGATTTTACTCCCGATTCATGAAGGATTTCCTAAAGATCATGAAGCCAATATATAATTTTTTGGAGAAAGATGTCCTTTTTAGGTTTAATAAAAAGTGTTTGTCTGAATTTGAACAGCTCAAGAAAAAATTAACTACATCATCGGCAATCATGGGACCGGATTGGACCATGCAATTTGAACTGATGTGTAATGTTAGTGACTATACGGTAGAGGCTATTTTGGGTCAATGCAAGGATAAGGTTTTCACACCATTTATTATGCTAGCAAGACATTAACCGACGCTCAGTTGAATTACATAACTATCAAGAACGAATTACTTACATTTGTGTATGATTTCGATAAATTTTACTCATACTTGATCAGAACGAAGGTTCTGGTATTTACAGTTCATTCTGCTATACAATATGTGATTTTCAAGAAAGATGCCAAGCCAAGACTAATCAGATGGATTCTTCTTCTTCAAGAGTTTGACTTCAAAATCAAGGATAGGAAGGGGATAGAGTATCAAGTGGCTGACCAACTTTTGAGATTAGAAAATCTAGAACAAGATAATGGAGACAAAATGATGACCAATGAGTTCTTTCTCGATAAGAAGCTCTTTGTGTTCAACAGCGAAGTTCCATGGTATGTTGATTTTGTCAACTACTTAGTGAGTAATGTGCTCCCTCCGAACTTAACACGACAACAAAAGAAGAAGTTTCTACATGATGTAAGATGGTATATTTGGTATAAGCCATTTTTATTCAAAAAGTGTGCAAAGCAGATGATTAGACGGTGTACTCCTCGAAGTGAAACGAAAAATAGTCTACATTAGTGTCATGTTTCATTGTATGTGAGTCATTATAGGAGTGAGTGGACAGCCGCCAAAGTTCTACTAGCTGGATTTTATTGGCCCAAACTGTTCAAAGACATGATAGATGTCAATGGGTGGTAAATATCACCAAACTTCATGAGATGCCATTGAATATAATCTTGGCTGTTGAAGTCTTTGATGTTTAGGGAATTGACTTCATGGGTCTGTTTTCGTCCTCATTCATCAATTTGTACATCATGTTGGTAGTAGATTATGTTTCTAAGTGGGTTGAGGCTGTAGCTTTGTCGATAAACGATGCTAAGGTAGTCTTAAAATTCCTGCAGAAAAATATCTTCACCAAATTTGGAACACCAAAGGTAATTATCAGTAATGAAGGGAGCCATTTTTGCAATAAATATTTTTCAGTTCTCTTAGAAAAGAATGGGGTGACTCATAGAATCGCCACAACTTATCATCCCCAAATAAGTGGCCAAGCAGAGGTGTCTAATAGAGAAGTGAATAGAATTTTAGAGAAAATAGTGAATCCCACCCGAAAAGATTGGTCAATAAGTTGGATTATGATTTATGGGCTTATCACAAGGCATATAAGACACTGATTGACATGTCTCCATATTAGATTGTTTATGACAAAGCATGTCATCTCCCACTAAAATATGAGCATAAAGCCTATTAGGCCATCCGGAAGCTGAAATTTGATCTCACGACTATGGGGGAGAAGTGACTTCCACAACTTAATGGGCTAGATGAATTCTGCCTGCAAGCCTATGAGAATTCCAAGTTTAAAAAAGAGAAATTTATGCGATGGATGATCAGAAAATTATTGAAAGAAAGTTTGAGTCGGGTCAAGCAGTTCTCCCCTTTAACTTTAGATTGAAGCACTTTCCCGGAAAGGTAAAATCTAGGTGGTCGAGACCCTTCATAGTCAAAACAGTGTAAATCGTTCAAAGTTAATGGATACCACTTAAAGCACTATTGGGGTGGTGATTTTGATTGCCAAAAGTCCTCAATAACTCTTTTCGACAACAATGAAAAAGGGAGTAGTCAGGCTGAAAGACTGTAAACCAAGCGCTCGATGGAAGGCAACCCATTCGTTTTTTATTTTTAGTTTAATTCCTATTAATATTTAGTATTAAGTAGGAATTTTGATTGTTTGAGACATATTAAGAGTTTGTTTTTGTTAAAGTTCAGGTAAAATTCAATTACTATAAAGATGCATGGTCAAAACAAATGAAAAAGCCAAATCTACCAGGATACAAGGCAGCGTGACCGCACCCTATTTATATGGGAATGTTGTGCGACCGCGCCCTTCATCAGTCACCAAATCTACTTTCTGACACATTACGCGGCCACGTCCAACTACAAGCCAATTATAGTGCGGACGTGCCACGATTAGACTTCAGAGTTTTGTTTTAAAACCCAAATGTGCTTGTTTAATCTTCTTATATTTCATAAACACACTCAGCTGTAACAAGACATTCTTCTCTTTGGTGCCATCCGAACTCCCCCCATTCCTTTAATTTGAAATCCAGCTCTCCACATCTCCGCATTAAATAACTTCCATACTTTCACTACCCATCTACCAACATCTCCACTAACTTCCATAACTAATCCACTCCTCCATTAAGCCCTAACCTTTAGCCATAGTCAAACCCATCTCCTCCACAACTGATACCCCACTCATCTACTCAAAAATTCTTATCCCACATCCTATAAAAACCTACATCTCCCCTTCAATCCAACACCTAACTTAGAAGCACGGAGGCAAGGGATAATCTGAGCTTGCTAAACACATGTTAGACAAAAAGGTTGACAAGGATTTTACAACATTATTAGGCAAGTTTGGGGGAGAGCAAGTGCAGTAATCACAAGGGTTTCACTCTCAGCTAAACTTTTAACTATCATGGCACCAAAGAGAGTTTGCACCCCATCTTATTCTTCATCTAGCAACAGTGATCCTGGTGAGGGCAGTAGCCGCAACCTACTGGACACCACCAAATTTGTGACTATTTCAACTCAACACTATTATACAGATGTGCTAATGATCAAAACATTTGTACTAGAGAGGGTTTTGAAACCCAGTAAATAAGATGATAAGATGGCTGGCCATTATTCGTGGATACACCCTTGGTAGCCTCAATGGCGTTGGTCAGAGAGTTTTACACCAATGCAAGAGAGACACAGAATGGAATCTCCTATGTATGAGGCAAAAAAGTTTCTTACACAAAGTAGAGTATCAATTACTTATTTCACACGGAGACACTGCTATCAAATAACTCAAACAAGGTGGAGTACCAGTGTTTTGATGCCAACTTTGATAGGCTAATTGAGGAGATGTGCAAGCTAGGTACAAAGTTCACAACCAAGCAAGGAACTGACCAAAAGATCCACTTCCTGCATACTTCTCTAAGTCAATATACAAAGGCCTGGTACAAATTTATTTATGCTAGTATGCTCCCCACTCGACACCAAAATCATGTTACAAAGGAGAGAGCTGTGATATTATATGGCATCATCAAAGGGAGGTCAATTGACATTGGGCATCTCATCAACCAATCTATGCTGAGGTATATAAGAGGAAGTACATTGAGTGGAATTCCCCATGCTTCTATCGTTACACGCTTATGTGATAAGGAAAATGTTAAGTTGGATAATGAGACTCTTTAGTTACCAATGCGCGATATTGATCACATGGCTATAAGAAAGTATAGCATTTGGGATGGTGGTGAATCACATACTCGAGGCCTTGGCTTCATCCTAGTAGACCAAGAGGAGAGTGAAGAAGAAAAAGAGGCAGAAGTTCCTGACCCACAGCCTGAGGAGATTCCTCACCCTTACCAAGCCAGACAGGATCACGAGATACGTCGCTTATAGTAACGAATGGATGCTCTTCATAATAATTTCAAGACTTATATGACTGGATTTTCTGGGGCCCTGTCACGAGCATTTGAGCAGATTGGCACGCATTCTAAGTTCCCAATCTTTAGATCCGACAACACTTATTCCCTACCAGAAACGCCACCAGAGCAAGAGAAGGCGAGGGGTAATGAAGATGCCTAGGGGAGTATTACTTTAACTTTACCTCCAATGAGGACATTGTTATTTTCATGTTTGGGGGTATTAGTTTCATATAGTTTGCATTTATTTCATATAGTTGTATTTTAGTTTAGTTGCTTATTATTTTAGTTGTTGTATGTAGTTTAACTTGTTAGCATAAGTTTAATTTAGTTTGTATTTGCATCTATAAAAAAATATAAAAATCACAAAAAGATTTGTTTTATTTGTTGCATTTAGATAGTTAAGACATGTTGCATTTAGATAGTTAAGACATATAGCATGAAACCAAGCATTTCATTAGTATAATTTTAACTTGGCCTATGACAAAATTGGAATTGCATTGTTGTTGAATAGTTTTGCTAACTAAGGCATAACTTTAATGTTATAACATGATGTGAATTTTATCCTATTTGAAACTATTGTAATATGATAGCACGATAGGATAACCATTATGATCTGCATAGTAGAAATAGTCACATAATTGTCTTATGGTAGGAATTTTCATTTTCAATAAGGGAAAATCAATAATCTGGTAGTGAAGGTTATGATAGCACAAAGACTTACATTTGTGAGTTTATTTGGGATATACTATACAAAAAAATGGAAAAAAATACAGCAAAAAAAATGAATAAACACGAGACTAGTTTAGTTCTGTAGCCTTTGTTACTCGAGTAAGTACGCCCTAGGGGATGTCTTTACACCCAACGCCCTAAAACCGTCTAGTTTGGGAGTCAGTTATAGAAAGCTCGTTAGATGGGTAACATTAAAAAGCCTAAGAGGACTAGTCATTTCACGGTCAAGTGAAAATGCAGGAAATAGTAAAAACTGCCCTCGTGATTGAATAAAAATAGAATAAATCCTAGATTGATGTCTAGCTGAGTTAATGTGAAGTCATAGCCTGAGCTTAACTAGTTTAAGGACATTCTTAAGTTAAAACTATGATTTTTCTTCTAAGAATTGTATTATGTGATATATTTGTATTGATGTTGGTTTAGTGGTTACCATGCACACACACACTACATCAGTGATGATCGGATTTGATTTAAAAAATTTTATTGATTATTGGCTTGTGATTGGTTGGATTTTCTGTTTGGTGATATTGTTATTTCTCTGAGGCATTTATGTTGATTAAATACTTACTGGTGATTAGGTTTGTAGGCATGCTAGGATTAGATTGTATAATGTTAGTATGTTATATTGCATCGTGTTGTGTTGCTTGGGGGAAAGCAACAATACAAGTTTGGGGGTATTTGATAAGCAGGTTTTATACCTATGAATCCAGTAGCAAGGAACTAAATTTTTGGCTTAAAATGATGTTCTATAGTTACTTTTCATGCATTTTGCTCTCTCTATTGGCAGGAAACAGGTTGGGATACTAAGTTAGTGGCATTTCAAGGCATTATGGAGTTTATGACTTAAAGGATTGCAAACATGGCAAGGCATGGAGCAATAGTAGAAGATCAGAAGAAGCCAGAGCTGAAGCAAAGCGCCACTGTGCTTGATTCTAATTTGTAAAAGGCACTCAGAAAGATCAAGGCTACATGTGACGCCCCAAAATAGGTATACATCACCCATTCTCGAGTTGTCAATACATGGTACGTAAACAACTACAACTTTATTATTACAACAAGAAACTGTGAGTTTAAATACAAATATTATCTTCTAGACAATATCTATACTCAAATAAATCCTCATCACATTTATTGATACATTATTTTACAAAAATGGTGAGGACTACTAAACAACTCTCTCTCTAGAACCTTCATTCCATACCCCGACTCGTACTCGCTTATATTTTCGCCTCCCGAGAAAAATGGAACAAAAAAAGAAAAGGGTGAGCTCAACTAGCTCAAGAAAGAATATTATGACTAAGATAATATACAACAAATTACCGTTAGTCTTCAACGGGAAAAATCTAATAGAATACAATAGACAACAAATTTTAAATCAATATTCGCAATGGAAATAATAATTCATTAGAAGAGTTAAGTAGAGAATGCAAACTACTATCTTCCATGTATGAATTTAAAAGTTCATCGCTCATCTTTATCCCCTCGTAACATCAATCAATATATATCCGAATCACATATTCATCTTTGCACACTGTGCCAAAGATATTCATCGATTGGTCATGTTCATCTAAACACCTATTCATCTTTGCACTCACAGCCAAAAAGATATTCTTCAGAAATCATTCATCTTTGCACTACGTGCCAAAGATATTCCATAATATCATCATTTAAGATCAAGATGATGAAAAATATTTTAAAGAAACGAATCCAAAGTGAAACAAAATGACAAGGATTAAGGATAAAGGATTCGTACTTTGTTTTATTCACGTCCAAAAATACCTCAAAAATAATCGCAGTGGTGTAAAATTCAAGAATGATTAAAACATGGATACAATCAAAGCTAGTATCCAGAATATATATTTTGGATGAAAAGAAAAATTTTCATTTTTTGATGAATAGTGCCGTATTCGTGAATAGTGTCAGATATCGTGAATAAGTGTCGATATCGTGAATAGTAACTCAGACACCAAAAGTTCCAAATTTGATAAAAACTTCAGATCAATATTTCAACATAATGATATTGAAGAAATAATATCATTACGAAAAAAAAATAATATCCCTTACCTCGAAAGATCAAGACTTCTAAATAAACACCTTTGGATATAAGGCTATGACTTGAACTTGCATCGAATAGCAATACTCAAATTATACTCAAAATACTCACAAGAATAAACCGATAATATAGAGAGAGAAAACTTCAGTTTCGGTGTGATTTTCAATTCTAACCTAAGCACCCTATTTATAGAAATTGCTTAGAACTAAAGCAGTAAAATTTAATATAATATTAATATATTATATATAAATTCCTACGCACACAATCTATGATCTGAATTCAGCCATGCTTGACAACAAATAAGTCTACCAAACAAATCAAAAACGTTTTTCTTATTTAAAATAATTAAAACTTCCAAAAATCAATTATTCAGAATTTTTGAACATCAATAATTCATAATAAATAGCCCTTTTATCGTAAAAATTCGAATCTCACGTGTTTTTATAGGAAATTCAATTCTCTACAACTTTGCGTAAGAAAGTTTTTCCAAATTCCAAATGTAAATTGACCGAAATCCACAAACCAAGCGATTTTACAAAGCTATAATCAAATTTCACCAATAAATGGCGCCCACCGACATGTTTAACATGTTTTAAACATTTATTGCAACAAAAACACACTCTTCCTCCTCAGATACTCATATATCCCACATTCGTTGTAAAATATCACCATTATTATATTATTAAAATATAATAATACATTATCTTATCGTAAAAGATAAAATTTCAATTTTCAACAATTGTCACATTAAAATTTTTCTCCATCTATATCCACATAAAATCAATATTTTCCTCATCATATGAATCAATAATTAATTATTCACAAATAATATTACGTAATCACAATATTGACAACGCATAGCCTCCAGGAAAGAGGGGCTTTCCCATAAGAATTTCTCCTCATCGGGCGCGCAATTAGGTGACCAAACCTCTCCTTAGATGTAACTTTCTAGACATTGCCAATAATGTTATCTAATAATATTATTGAGGATAATATGAATTATTGCTTCGATAATGAAAAATATATTGTAATGACAATTATTGAAACAACAAAGAATATAAAATATCAACGCAAAGAATTATTGAATCAATAAAATATCGAAGCAAGAATTATCGTAACCATTATTGAGTAGTGCCTTCTTACGTAAGAATCAATAATTGGTGCAATACCATGTGCTACTGTGTTTTAACCACCGAGTATTTTAACAGTATTAATGGTAACAACTACGCCGTTATTTTTAACCAACTTATATTTGTCGTTTTCTTCATTCAATCGCTTTCCGTTATGGGGCCCACACATGGCTGCGCCGTCGTATGAATATTCTCCGACAATACGAATATTCCACGACCAAACGAATATTCCCCGACAACAATGAATATTTTATAACCACTTGTTTATTTTGAAATATTTGCGTATTTTACCCCTAACTATCCACATTAATCACATCAACCCTTACTATTTCAAAATAATAAATAGAGAAAATTAAATTTCATTAATAATAAGTTGGGGTCTTACAGCGGCTGCGCCCAATGCAAGCCTAGGGACAACACGGTCACGCTGGGTTGGTTTTGACAGAACTTTGATTTTTTATTTAAGAGCTGTAATTGAGTTATTTTTCATGTATTGTTTTCATATTAGAATTTGGACTTGTAACAGACTTGTAAATAAGACCTTATGTAGTTATTAGAATAGAGACTACTCTTTCATATTTAAATTCCTAGTTTAAATTAGATTATTGGAGAATTGAAGCAACTGATCAAGTACGAGGATTGAAAAGCAAGAGGATTGAATAGAAGGATTGTTGTGACAGAGTTTTTATTTCTCTTTCTCCACTCTTAATTTTGTAAGTTGAATGTTTTATTATTTGTGGATAATAGATTTTAATTTTTTAACTATGAACTAAATTTTTTTAAGGCTACAATAGATCTTTTTGTGTAAAAAATTTGACATGCTTCCATATTAAGTTTAAATAATTATTTTCATGGACTGTCTATTATGATTTAAGCCGAATTGATTAATTGCCTGGCCAAGAATTACCGTGATAACTTATATGAAATTCAAAAACGAATTATAAGTTAAGATCTGATCATAGTAGCATGTGTTTATGATTTATGCATGGTGTTAGAATTCGTAATTTATGTTTAGGGTAGAGTTGTACCTATGCATCACATGTAATCAATAAAGAACTTGTGCTTAAATACTTTTTAATTTTAATTCAAATACAGATAAAGTAGATTAGTTAATTAGTGTGTTCATCTTAATTCTACCATATATGAATTTAAGTTGATAAGGGTATGATACATTGAGATATACTTATATCTACTCTTATTTTCTTAATTAACAATCTAGAATAATTAATTAGGTTTAATTGGATGTGTGTCATTCTAAGTGAAGCAATAAATGAAATTGTTGTCTTAAGTCTCCAAAAATCTGATTAAATCCTTTGATAGTTATTTCTATTCAAGTAGTTAATTAATTTCACAACCTTGATCACTTATTTAAAGAAACTATGATAATACAAAGATCGGTTCTTGTTAGATTAAAAATCAACTTAAGTTTCTCTGTGGGAAAGATACTTGACTTATCACTTTATTACTTGTTGAGCACGTATACTTACGTGTTGTGCTGAATTAGATTTTCAACAAAAAAGCCTACTATCCTAACATAGAAAAAAGCATACCTCAGTAGCACTATCAACAACTGAGGGTGAATAATTCGCTGCAGGGAGTTGTTGTTCTCAGATTTTATGGATGCGTCAAACTCTATGTGACTTTGATATTACAAACAATATTATTACCATATAATGTGATAACACTAGAACGATTGATGTATCTAAGAATCCAGTATTTCACTCTCGTACAAAACACATAGAAGTAAGGCATCAATTTTTAAGGGATGATGTGAAAAAGATCTTATTAAATTAATATATATTCCTACTGAGCATCAACTAATAGATATATTCACAAAACCCCTAAGTAAAGAAGGTTTTGCACATTAAGAAAGGAACTTGGAATGGGCATAGTAATATAGACATATGTGGCTTACCGGATTGTTAACGAATTATATACTAAACTACCTATATGTTTATATGATAAATGGTTCAAATATACTTGCATAACACATGTTAAAAGTGAAAGTATTATGCATACAAGCCAATCATGTATGATGATAAAGCATATACTGTGTAATCAATCTTATTTATTTATTAATAAAAGAATTATTTATTAAAGGCATTTATTATCTACATGGTGCTGTTTTAATAATATGTGATAAACCCATAGTTTTAAGCAACGCTTTTAGAATAATGATGATGATCATTCTAATGAGATCTAAATTCTTAGAAAGCTTAAAATTAAAATAGTTCCCAATCATTGGATTACTAAATTGGGGATTAGTGAATCCGGATAGATTGGTACATACGTTGCTTGCTCATTGGATGAGGATGATTGATCTCATGATCATTTGTGTGGAGACACTAAAGCAAGTATGTAGGTGCTTATTAGAGAATAAGTTCATCGAACGCGTGACTCGCTAAGGAATACCTAATGGAGTTTTACTTGCCTGTCAATAGGAATTCCTGTAGTGATAGTAGTACAAATGATCCTTAGACTTGAGATCATCATGGTATCTTATATATAATGAATTACACTTTGACTTATTCCTTAAGACTCTTAGAGTATATCAAAGGGTATGCTTGGGTGTAATAAGTTATATATGAAGATAATGAATGATCAATAAAGAATCTACCACTTCTAGTAAAAGGAGAAATGTCCTATGTGATTCGATAAATGACAACCTGTGAATCCTTGGTTAAGGTGGAATGAAATTAGAAAGTAGTTTCTAATTTGCATTCATTAGAGTTGTTCATTTAGGAATCGAAATACATATAATTAAATAAAATAAGACTTGACAAGAATTCCATGTCTTATATTTAATGGGACATCAGTATGGTGGAAGGATTGAATTGTAGATGCGGTAACTATTTACTCAAAGGTTCTTTTATGATTAATGTTAAAATCTATATTATCCGGAAAGTCGTTGATCGCTAGGGAGGCTTATCCTATTGTAGAATAAATATTATTTATTTAAATAAATTATTTGTTTAATTTATTTATTTAAATGAGATTAGAATTGTTCTAATTGATTTATTCACAACCTAGGTTTAATATGGAGAACCTAAAGGGTCACACCATAAAAGGAAGAATAATTATTTAAGAAGTTAATGGCATAATTGTAATAATATGTTAAGTATATTTAATTTAATCTATGGTGATAGAATAAATTAAATAGCTTAATATTTATTATTTAATAATTTAGAAATATTAAATATAAATTAATAAGAAGAGTCTTATTAATATTATTACAATTATTATTATTTTAATTTCTAAAAGGTTTAGGAATTAATTTAATATAAGTATTCTCATTTATTCCTAATTGGATTAGGAAAGAAAATTAGTTAAAGGAGTTTAATTAATTACCCCTAATAGGATTAGGGAGCCCATTTAATTAAAAGAGTTTAATTAAATAAATAATACCTTATTTTAATTAAAATAGGTTACATGATATCTTTATAAGAGAGTCTTATATTAGATATCTTATATACGTAATTCCTAGAGTTGAGAGTACGCCTCTTTTTCTATATCTGAGATAGGAAAAACTAGGGTTTGAGCCAATACCCTTCTTCTTGAAAAATTCCTCTTCTTTGGTGGATCACCTATAGAGGCCATACACTTGGGTGGCTTACATTGATCAAAGGAAGGAATCAACCGGAGATTCAAGGAGATCATGAGAAGTAGGAGGTGAACTCGCACTGAGGAAGCTCGTTTCTACAAGGGTATGATTTCATAATTTCTTATTCTTCGTTTAATTAATAATATGCATAAAGGATGATCAGGGTAATTGGTTTGTGAAAAAATTTTAAAATCGATTTTATTTCGCTTCGCTTATTTTTGCAATTTGATTGCTACTTTGATTTTCACAAAACCTAACAATTGGTATCATGAGCCAAACTTTATGCTAATTATTAATTATTTTGATTCCATATATGTATGGGTATGTATTTTGAATAATTTATTGGGCACATAATTTGTTGTATAAAATTATTATAAAAAAAAAAAAAGAAATATAAGCATCTTTTGCTTGAACCTTTTTGAATTTGATTATATTTTTTTTTTTTTAAGAGTGAGTTCTTTTTTTTTTTGTGTTGTTCACTTTATATATATATTATATATATATATAAACGAAGCTTTAATTATACACCATGCATGGCTATCAGTATGGTAAATGATGTAATATGATTACATGAAAATCACGTGGATCGCATTTAAAAAAAAAAAAAAAAAACAACAACGCCATGTATATATATATATACATGGCAATCATTTTTTTAGGAATCCGTGTGTATATATATATATATATATATATATATATATATATATATATATATATATATATATATATATATATAATATTTGTTAGAAAAGCAATCCACAAGGGCTGCTATGGCTTATACCGCCTGGTCCACGTGGCGGTTTAATGTCCAGAATAAAAAAAAAAAATTGGCATGGTCCTGCCGGTTTTTTTTTTAAAAGAAGTAGGACTTTTATTATATATATATAATTGTTATATATATATATATATTAATCTTAATAATTTTATAATTAAAATAAAAGAGTTTATTTTAATCTTGAAATTGGATTTCATGCAACATAAAATTGCCCATTAAATGATACTCATATATATATGGAATGATTTAATTTATTGATACATATGATGATATGTATGATAATAAATGGGATTGATTATGGACAATTGACCAATATGATTGGATTTATTTTAGTTGGATGTTTGAATGAATGGGTTTTATTAAATGGGGTCTGCAGTACGTCCTGCCTCTTTTCTGGTTTTCTTCTTAATGTAAATTCTATCTCTCTCCTATGTACTTCCCTCGATCACGATCAAGGTTTCTATTTAAATTAAATAGTTTAATGTAATAGGATTAGTTAGAATTTTTTGAAGAACCGGAGATCAAGGAGCAAGGAGCTTGAAGACCCGTTTGTAATGGAGCCCGGGTTTAAATGTAATAGTTATATTTAAATGTTTATTCTTTGCACCCTAGGGTTTGACCTTTTGGTTCACTTGGTGGCTCTAGTGAACCAAACTAGAATAAAAGTCCATAATCAATCCGGGTAGAATATAGTATTCTATATGTGCATGCTAGTATATATATATATTATATATATTATGCAAACTTGTTTCGCATGTTTAATAATACGACGCGTATTTTATATATATATATATTTGCATGCGCTTAAACAAGATGAGACAAATAATAACAAATCCTCAAAGTTTTTTTTATTAAGTCTTAAGCGCTCAAAGATATTTAGAATATCGAACGTCGCCTTTCTAGCATGATAAAATTAATAGAGTATTAAATATTTAATATGAGTTTGTTGTGTCACCACAAGGCAAGTATTAAGTATTTAAGATGTTAATTTATCACATTTGATGCTTATAAAGAAAATTGAACAATATTGTTTTGTTGTGTCACCACAAGGGCTTATATTTTTCTTTTTGAATATATGGAAGTGCTAGGTTGGACTTAACTTAGATAATTTTGATTCGGATGTGCCACCACTTGATCAAAATAATCTAAGAGGCAAAACATAAGGAGTTACATGTTGATGTAATTGACAAGGAGTTGTCTACCTATTTATTTATATATAGTTTGTTGTGTCACCACAAGGCTATATATATTTGAAATGGGATCCTTATTCTCACTAGCAAAAACTTTAATTAGATTTTGCCAAACTATATAAATGAGGGTAATATAGTTTGAAGAAAATAGTGGGAGATACCAATATAAAATAAGACCTAATTTATTTTGGTAATTAATTAAATGAATGTTTGCTAAAATATTGTCTTTTTACATGCGTAATTTTGAAAATGTCACATTCACTAATTTCATCGCAGTAGCATACTTGATCTTAACAAACCGACCGGACCGAACTACACAATTTGGTTAAGGAATCTGAGAATTGTTCTCACTTCGGCCGAAAAGATTTCTTATGTCCTAAATTCACCAGACTTGCAAAAGTTGCGAGATGACCTCGAGGAAGAGATTGCTACTTTTAAACAAAGGGCAAGATGATGCATCTGTGGGCTCAATGCATCATGCTCGCATCCATGAGTAACGAGCTTCGCCACAAGATGAAAACATGGATGCTCCTACTATGCCATCGCACCTTGGAGAGTTGTATGGTGAGCAAAGTAGACCGCTAGATATGAAATATCTAAGGAGCTCTTCCGATCTCTCGGATGACCGAGGGCACTACCGTTGAGACTCATGTCCTAAAGATGATCAATCTGATTGAACTTCTTGGACAGCTTGGGTTCGTCATGGATGGGGAGTTGAGTCAAGATTTAGTCTTGCAGTCACTCTCAGACACCTTCTCACAATTTGTTGTGAAATTTCACATGAATAAGTTGGATGTCAACTTGCTTGAATTACTTAACATGTTGAAAACTGCTGAAGGTCACTTCCCATCCAAGAAGAACCATGTCTTACTGGTGGATGATTCTTCCAAGAAAAGGAAGAGGCCCAAGGTATCTTCTGAAAAGAAGAAATCCAAGAAGGCTAAGGGAAAGGCGAAAGTGAAGGATCAAAAGAAACCGATCCAAACTAGCAAAGGAATTTTCTTCCATTGCAATAAGCCGGGTCATTGGAAGAGGAACCGCAAGGATTATCTCGCAGAACAAAAGCGAAGAAGCTTGAGAAGCTTCAATCCTAATCAAGGTTTGTTTATGATTGAAATTAATTTTTCCGAAAGTCAATCTTCTACTTGGGTATTGGATACCGGATGTGGTTCTCACATATGTAATAATATGCACGAGGGTCGTCAAGTAGAAAGTCGAAAGCAAGGATGAGGTCATCCCACGAGTAGGGAAATGGAGCAAAGGTCACGCATTACAATGTAGGGACTTATTGTTTAGCACCGCCTACGGCAAGTTCATTAATTTAAATAATTGTTATTTTGTTCCAAATATCATTAGAAACATTATTTCTATCTCTCGTATTGGATATGGATGGTTTTAATATTATAATAAAAAGAACAACAGTTGTTCTATTTATAATGATAATGTTTTATATGGTGTTGGTAATTTCATGAAATGGACTTTATATACTTGACTTGCATGAAAATATATTTCAAATTGAACAAACTAAGAAAAGGAAAAGAGATGATGTTAATTATACCTTCATGTGGTAATCGTAGACTTGGCCATATTAATGAAACAAGATTATCCAAGTCAGATAAAGATGGGCTCCTAGAGCTATCGATTATGAATCATATCCAACCTGTGAATCTTGTCTCATGGGTAAAATGACTAAATCTCCTTTTAGTGGAAAAGGAGAAAGAGTTACAGAGTTGTTAGCGTTGGTACACATGTATGTATGTGGACCCATGACAACCACAATGCACGAGGAGGGTATTCTTATTTTATTACATTCACCGACGACCACTCAAGATTTGGATATGTGTATTTAATGAAATACAAATCAATCATTTGAAAAGTTCAAAGAGTTCGTAAGTGAAGTTGAGAAGCAAACCGGTAAGAGTATTAAGATTCTTCGATCCGATCGAGGAGGAGAATACTTAAGTGGTGAGTTTCTCAATTGTCTCAAAGAAAATGGTATAATCTCACAATGGACTCCACCAGGACGCCCACAGATGAATGGTGTATCTCGAAAGGAGAAATCGAACATTGTTGGACATGGTTCGATCTATGATGAGTTTTACCGACCTTCCGGCTTTCCTTCCGAGGATATGCCCTAGAATCTATTGATACCTACTTAACAAGGTACCTACAAAATCCGGCCCCCAAGACCCCATATGAAAGTTATGGATAGGAGGAAACCAAATCTTAAGCATGTTAAGACTTGGGGTTGTCCAGCTTATGTCAAAAAGTTTGAAAACGATAAGCTGCAGACTAGATCTGACAAATGTAGATTTGTGGGATACCCTAAAGAAACATCGGGGTATTATTTCTATCATCCAACTGATCAAAAGGTGTTTGTTGCGAAACATGTTGCCTTCTTGGAAAAGGAGTTTATCCTTGAAGGGGTCAGTGGGAGTAAGATATATCTTGAAGAGGTTCAAGAACCACAAAATACTACTGAGATCAAAGTGAGGTACCTAACCAAGTAGAGATTCTTCATAGATCACACCCTATTCAGAACTGGAAGAGTACCAAAGATACCAGATAGGTATGGACTTGTCATAGAAGATGACAATGAGGTACGATCATAGATGATGATGATCCATTGAATTACTTAACAAAGCTATGAGTAGTAAAGACTCAGAGAAGTGGCAAGAAGCCATGAAATCCGAGATGGACTCCATGTATGAGAACCAAGTATGGACTTTGGTCTCACCACCTGAAGGCATTAAGCCTATTGGGTGTAAATGGGTCTTTAAAAGAAAGACTGGAGCAGACGGCAAGGTAGAGACCTATAAGGCCCGATTGGTTGCAAAAGGTTTCAAACAAAGACAAGGAGTTGACTATGATGAAACCTTCTCACCAGTAGCAATGCTCAAGTCCATTCGGATTTTGCTTGCGATTGCAGCTTACCATGACTACGAAATCTAGCAGATGGACGTGAAAACGGCCTTCCTCAATGGGAAACTTGAGGAGGATGTGTATATGACACAACCAGAGGGATTTGTTTCGAAGGTTGGAACAAATCAAGTCTATAAGCTACAACGATCCATTTATGGATTAAAGCAAGCTTCTCGTAGGTGGAACATCCGTTTTGATGAGACAATCAAAAAGTTTGATTTTATCAAAAATGAGGATGAACCATGTATGTACAAGAAGGTTAGTGGGAGCGCTATTTCATTCCTTGTATTTTATGTTGATGATATATTACTGATAGGGAATGATATTCCTATGCTGCAAACAATTAAAATCTGGTTATCCAAACACTTCTCCATGAAGGACTTGGGAGAAGCATCCTATATTTTGGGGATAAAGATCTATAGAGATAGATCTAATAGGATGCTTGGCTTGTCCCAAGGAACGTACATTGACTTGATGCTAAAAAGGTTTAGCATGGAAGATCCCAAAGAGACACCGATGAGCCATGGAATACATCTCTCCAAGAAACAAGCCCCAAAGACACTGAGGAGAGAAACCGATGAGTAAGATTCCTTATGCTTCAAAGAATAGGATCTATCATATGCAGATGATATGTACTAGACAGATGTCATTTCATGCACTTAGTGTAACAAGCGAGATATCGATCGAATCCGGAGAAGAACACTAGAAAGCGGTGAAAAATATCCTAAAGTACTTAAGAAGAACTAAGGATGTATTTCTTGTTCTATGGTGGGTCCGAATTAAAACCAGAGGGCTTCACATGACTCAAGTTTTCAAAAATGCACCAAGATGATAGTAAACCGCTTTGGGGTATGTGTTTACCTTAAACGGTGGCGCAGTTGAGTTGGAAAAGTTCCAAGCAAAGAAAAACGATTTGTTGATTCAAAGGATGAGGGCAGCAGTACATAGTCGCAAGTGAAGTGAAGCAAAGGAAGTCGTTTGGATGAAGAAGTTCATTACCGAACTTGGTGTGGTTTCTAGCATTAAAGGACCCAGTGCCTTTATTCTCGTGACAACATCGAGCATTCATAAGCTAAGGAACCTGTGTCTCATCGTAAATCCAAACACGTGTTGCGGCGATTTCATTTGATCGAGAGATCATTGAAAGAGGAGACGCCACCACGGAGCGTGTGGACTCTCAAGACAATATTGCAGATCCATTTACTAAAGCGCTAACACAACATCGGTTTGATCGTCACTTAGAGAAGATGGGTATGAGATACCACACGGCGATTGGCTTTAGTGCAAGTGGGAGATTGAAAGTATTATGCATACAAGCCAATCATGTATGATGATAAAGCATATCTTGTGTAATCAATCTTATTTATTTATTAATAAAAGAATTATTTATTAAAGGCATTTATTATCTACATGGTGTTTTTTTTTTTAATAATATGTGATAAACCCATAGTTTTAAGCAACGCTTTTAGAATAATGATGATGATCATTCTAATGAGATCTAAATTCTTAGAAAGCTTAAAACTAAAATAGTTCCCAATCATTGGATTACTAAATTGGGGATTAGTGAATCCGGATAGATTGGTACATACGTTGTTTGCTTTCATTGGATGAGGATGATTGATCTCATGATCATTTGTGTGGAGACACTAAAGCAAGTATGTAGGTGCTTATTAGAGAATAAGTTCAATCGAACGTGACTCGCTAAGGAATACCTAATGGAGTTTTACTTACCGTCAATAGGAATTTTCAGTAGTGATAGTAGTACAAATGATCCTTAGACTTGAGATCATCATGGTATCTTATATATAATGAATTACACTTTGACTTATTCCTTAAGACTCTTAGAGTATATCAAAGGGTATGCTTGGGTGTAATAAGTTATATATGAAGATAATGAATGATCAATAAAGAATCTACCACTTCTAGTAAAAAGGAGAAATGTCCTATGTGATTCGATAAATGACAACCCAGAATCTTGGTTAAGGTGGAATGAAATTAGAAAGTAGTTTCTAATTTGCATTCATTAGGAGTTGTTCATTTAGGAATCGAAATACATATAATTAAATAAAATAAGACTTGACAAAGAATTCCATGTCTTATATTTAATTGGGACATCAGATGGTGGAAGGATTGAATCAGACGGTAACTATTTACTCAAAGGTTCTTTTATGATTAATGTTAAAATCTATATTATCTGGAAAGTCGTTGATCGCTAGGGAGGCTTATCCCTATTGTAGAATAAATATTATTTATTTAAATAAATTATTTGTTTAATTTATTTATTTAAATAAGATTAGAATTGTTCTAATTGATTTATTCACAACCGGTTTAATATGGAGAACCTAAAGGGTCACACCATAAAAGGAAGAATAATTATTTAAGAAGTTAATGGCATAATTGTAATAATATGTTAAGTATATTTAATTTAATCTATGGTGATAGAATAAATTAAATAGCTTAATATTTATTATTTAATATTTTAGAAATATTAAATATAAATTAATAAGAAGAGTCTTATTAATATTATTACAATTATTATTATTTTAATTTCTAAAAGGTTTAGGAATTAATTTAATATAAGTACTCTCATTTATTCCTAATTGGATTAGGAAAGAAAATTAGTTAAAGGAGTTTAATTAATTACCCCTAATAGGATTAGGGAGCCCATTTAATTAAAAGAGTTTAATTAAATAAATAATACCTTATTTTAATTAAAATAGGGTTACATGATATCTTTATAAGAGGAGTCTTATATTAGATATCTTATATACGTAATTCCTAGAGTTGGAGAGTACGCCCCCCCTTTTTCTATAAGGATAGGAAAAACTAGGGTTTGAGCCAATACCCCTTCTTCTTGAAAAATTCCTCTTCTTTGGTGGATCACCTATAGAGGCCATACACTTGGGTGGCTTACATTGATTAAAGGAAGGAATCAACCCGGAGATTCAAGGAGATCGCGGAGAAGTAGGAGGTGAACTCGTACCTGAGGAAGCTCGTTTCTACAAGGGTATGATTTCATAATTTCTTATTCTTCGTTTAATTAATAATATGCATAAAGGATGATCCGGGTAATTGGTTTGTGAAAAAAAATTTAAAATCTGATTTTATTTCGCTTCCGCTATTTTTGCAATTTGATTGCTACTTTGATTTTCACAAAACCTAACAAAAAGTTTTTTTGGCTAAATTAAATTTAAAGATTAATTGAATAAATTAATTCAGTTAATTTGTATGATTGTTTTGCTTAATTGAACTGATATATTTTTTTTTGGTAATTAAGTGCAATATGGTAATCTAATGAAAACAATTAAGTCATAATTAAATGCATGGACTGATTGATTCGATATGTGTATGGAATGGGAAGAGGTTTGGAATTTTAAATCTTAATTAAATTGGGGAGACAATCCATGTTTGTACCGGGATTTGTTCATTACATATTAGCAGCAAACCCCCCTTCATTCTCTTTTACTTTACTAAATAGTCTCAAAGACCGTCCGGATTCTTCAAAAATCAGTCTACTATACCACTCTCTTCTCCAACATCATTCTCTTCTTCAAACCCATTAATCAAAATGTAAACTCACCATTCAAAGTGAATGAGAGATGAAACCAAATTAGATGATGATGTTCCTTTATCATCATTGATTCCTAAGCCAAATAACCCTGATCCTCAACTACATGCAAATATAGAGAAAGAGAAAGAGAACGGTAAAGAAAAGGTTATAGAAAATGGGTCTTAATCAAAGGCACATAAAAGGGTAAAGAACACCCCTGAAAAACAGAAGAAAATGAAGAAGAAAAAAAGGGAAAGATAAAGACTCCTCAAGGCCTAAAAGTCGACATCACTCATCTTCCATACCGGTAAATTCCTCCCAAAATCTCTCTGATAAGTTTTTTAGAGGTCTAAATTTTGAATCAAGGTCTAAGATATCCATTATTTCTAAAACTATCATGTTTGAAAAGACCATTGATATGTTTTTATATCAAAACACCCCACTAAAAGCTTGTTTTAAATCATTTGGTATTGAATCTATGGTTGTCCCCCCTTCTACTACCTATCCAAACCTTATCCAACAATTTTACACTAAATTTGAATTTAAAGGAGACACATACACTACTTTTGTGAAAGGAAAATCTATTGAGTTTACTATCATCGACTTAGGTATTATCATATCTATACCATCTGCTAGTGTCTGTCCATTCACCTTAAAAGGGGATGTTAATAATCCTTTTTCCTCCATTAGAACAACTACAAATTGTTAGGGATTATCCTAGTCTAGAAGAAATCAGTTTACCAAGAATGATTTAGGTTTCTCCTTTAGCATGTGTTATTCATAAAGTCCTTAAAAATAATCTATTACCACATCATGGTTGCCGACGCCTGGAAAATTTTCCTTTCCTATCGCATTCTCTACCCTTTTAGATTTTGATATGTGGTTTAAGTTATCTTATTTAAAGAGTAATATTTTTAGAAAAGACCGACATACAAAGTTGATGATTGGAAAAGATTAATTTTATTGATTGGGATAAATTTGACAGAGATGCCAGTTGTTATGAATTTCAATGGTTTTACCAACTCAACCGTAGTTTGAAAGGTTTTCATAATATGACCCAATATGTGACTCCGTTTAATTGGTCTGGAAACTGAGATTCATAGAGTTAGCAATATGTGCTCAAAGTGCTTTATTTGAAAGTAGTTCTATGCCTTTTTAAAGTTCATTTTTAACAGACATATGAAAGTAAAGTTTTGAAAAGCTGTTTTCAAACCCTTTCGCTCGCATAGGAATTCAAGACTTTAATACTTCCATTTTATTCAGTATTCAGCTTGATTTGATTTTATTTAAGATGTGAAGCATCTTTGACAGTATATATAATATTATATATACAAGTGTCGGACTTCTTATGGGCATGAGAGCCATCGAAATAAGCTCGAGCACTAAAAACCATGATTTCACTATATCAGAGCGTTAAATTCGTATCCCCACTTTAAGGCCCCCTCAGTTACTTGTACAAGGGGTTGCAACCTATCTGTACAACTCAAACAAGTCCATTATAGGAATCAGATGTAGATTCACTGATTAAATTGTCAACCATGTGGTTCTTAGGCTCACATAATATCATTTAAAGCTTGCTATATGTATATATATATATATATATATATATATTTAAACATATCTAACTGATAACTTTGCTATACAAGGAATTTATTGAACAAATCCT
This sequence comes from Panax quinquefolius, assembly GCA_020205615.1. Classification (NCBI taxonomy): domain Eukaryota; kingdom Viridiplantae; phylum Streptophyta; class Magnoliopsida; order Apiales; family Araliaceae; genus Panax; species Panax quinquefolius. The sequence continues at coordinate 1,732,508 of JAINUW010000585.1, forward strand.
TGTATGCAAGTAAACAAACTTCCCATTTCCTCTAGATACAGATCTAGGGTCATGTGGTTGCCAAATATTTACAAAACTAGATAGTAAACAAGTTTTACCTAGATAGTAAACAAGATTTACCTAGATCTTAGCCATTCTAGCTCAACGGTTCCAGTTTAACAACTTTTGAACCGGTTAAAAGCTAGATCTGGCTAGATCTAGTATAGATCTAGTAAATATACTTTAAATATTGACAATTTACATGAAATGAGCAGTTAAAATTTCTATTCAAGCATAACCAAGAAATATCTATATATATACAACACTTATATAGAATAAAGTAGTAAACGAGTCCAAATCTTTAGAGATCTTATAGTATAGCAGGAGATGGGCTAATGAACGACTTTAGATGCCCTTAAACTCAATTTCCACCAGTTAAAACATGATTTATTGAAGTATATATGTATATAAATGTTTACAATAGAGATTTACAAAGATAGAAGCAAGATTTAAGCTGTTTTACACTAAAGGGTTTGGATTTCTTTCTCTTAGGCCCTTCTCTCTCTCTTTTATCTCTTAAAGCAGCTGGTGGGGGTCTGATATATAAAGACACGGGCTTTCACAGGTAGACCTGCTGCTTTCGCAGGTATACATGTGAAATAGCATCTTTAGGTCTTCACAGGCAGTCCATTGAGAAGTCTTTTGCACTTGGGATTGCTGTGATGACTCTTGATGACCATGTTTATTGCTCGATGTCTGTGGTTCATGTTGTGTTATCAAAATTCCATCTTTGCCCACTCGGGGTTATCTCAGAGGTTAAATTGGCTATTGGATATCCCTTGTAGCTGCCTCCAAGGTTTGATTGCTTCCAATTTTCCTTTTCTTTAGGGTTCATCTCAAAGGTTGATTTGATATTCCACAGGGTTGTCTCCATGGTTGATGGTTATTGTAACCTCTTCTCGGGGTTATCTCTAAAATGTAAAAAGACATTTTTGCCCTCCTGCTGGGTTAGTACCAGGAAAATAAAATTTTAAATGTCTACAGATGCCCCTCTTAATCATGTTTATGAAATGCAATAAACATGATAAAGATTACTAGATACTTGAAATATGAGACGATAAATTTAATGATGCAATGAAATGAATGACTCGAGTAACCTAGACCATGATTTGGATATTCTCAGGTCGTAATGCTCGGTTTCTTAGGCGCTAAGTTACCCATGTAACCAACGTTGGACCGACGACTCTCAAACCAGATGGTTCTACGGCACCAGGTGTAAAGACACCCCTCAAGCTTAATAACTCTTATAACCCATGCCATGATTCGAGACATTAGACTGGCTACCTATGTAAGACCCCAACTTATTATAAATAAAATAAATATTTTTTCTATTTATTATCTTGAAATAATAAGGTGATAATTTGATATAATGCTTTGGTTATGGGTGAAATTTGCAAATTTTGTAAAATAAGCAAGTGGTTATAAAATATTCATTTTTGTCGGGGAATATTCGTTTGGTCGTGGAATATTCTTGATGTCGGGGAATATTAAATGCGGCAAGCAGACCATTCGTGGGCCCCATAATAGAATAAGCATCGGATGAAGAAAATGACAAGTTTGAGTTTTTACAAATAACGACATAGTTGTTACTGAATTAACCTTTGTTGGAATACCCCGTGGTTAAAATACTGATGTCTGGCGTGGTTGAGTAGTAGCTACGGTATTACGATATTTTGAATTATTGATTCTTACGTGAAAGCACTACTCAATAATTGTTACGGTAATTCTTCGCTCAATATTTTATTTTCTTGATTCAATAATTGCTGCGTTGATATTTTAAATTATTGTTGTTTCAATAATTGTCATTGCACAATATTTACATTATCAGATCAATAATTCATATTATTTGGATAATATTATTAGATAGCATTATTAGAAATGTCTAGAAAGTTCTGTCAATGAGAGGTTTGGTCACCTAATTGCGCGCTACTAAGGAAAAATCCTTATCGGAAAGCCTCCTCTTTCCTGGGAACGGCCTAGTTGTCATTATTGTCATTCTGTAATATTATTTGTGAATAATTAATTATTGATTTATATGACAAGGAAATATTTATTTGATGTGGATATAAATGATGGATTTATTTATTTTATGTGGTTATAAATGAAGGAAACTAGTCAGAAGGACTCATAATCCGATAAATCAATGTTCTTGAGATATATTGCGTGAGTTATAATTTTTAATCCGACTGTTGGATCGTTGTGATTTTTGGATATGTTATACATATATAAGTTGAGTATATGTCCACAAATTTTGAACCGTTAAAAATGAACGTATGATTTGTTATGAATTTTAAGAGGTGACAGGTTCAGAAATTATTAAAGTTTCTAAATTTATAATTTTGGTGGAAAAATCTAGGATGAGTGGGCCCCACCTATGGTTGGTGAAGAAATGTGTTGGAATTTTATTTCAAATGTGGTTGGTGGGAATAGTAGCAGGTAAAGCCATCAGGTTGCAGGTCAAGTCTGCTTCGGCGTGCTAGCATTTTCCTATAAATAGGTGCTTAGGTTAGAATTGAAAATCACACCAGAAACAAGTTTTTTTTCTCTCTATATTATCGAGCGTATTTCTGTGAGTATCTAGATAGTTTGAGAGTTACTATTCAGTGCAAGTTTTCTTCAGCATCATATCCGATATTCCATTCAGACATATTATTCTTTTGAGGTAAGTGATGTTATTTTTTTTCGTAATGATGTTATTCTTTCAATATCATTATACCAAAATATTGATATGGATTTTATTGTGGAATTTCTACCTTTTTGTGTCGGGGTTACTATTCACGTATACGGCACTATTAACCGAAAAATGAAAATTTTCCTTTTTGTCCAAGATATATTTTATGGTTACTATCTTTGATTGTATCCATGTTTTGATCTTCATTTTTGAATTCTACTTCACAATTGGTTATTATGGAGTATTATTGAATTTGGATAAACCAAAATACGAATCCCTATTATTTGTCTTTCTATCTCACTGGATTCGTTCTCTAAAATGTTTTTCATCATCCTCAGCCCTTAATGATGATACTTGATGAATATCTTTGGCCTGTAGTGCAAAGATGTATGATTACCTGTTGAATATCTTTGGCCCGTAGTGCAAAGATGAATAGGTGTTGAGATGAACATGACCAACTGGTGATACAAATAAATATCACTGGCCCGTAGTGCAAAGATGAATATTTGATTCAAGATGTATATTGATTGATGTTACAGGGATAAAATATTGATGATGGACTTTTAAATTCATATATGATAGTTGATTTCATTCTCTACTTAACTCTTCTAATGAATTGTTATTTTCGCTGCAGTTGTTGATCTAAAACTTGTTGTCTATTATATTCTATCAGATTTTTCCCTGTTGAAGACTAAGGATAATTTTTGTATATTATCTTAGTCATAATATTCTTCTTGGGCTAGTTGAGCTCACCCTTTTCCTTTTGTTCCATTTTTCTTCTCACGAAGCGAGAACATAAGCGAGGAACGATCGGGGTATAGAGTGATGGTCCTAGAGCAGATTGTTTTACTTGATCCTCACTATTTTTGTAAAATAATGTATCAATAATTGTAATGAGGACTTTATTTGGGTGTGGATATTGTCTAGAAGACAATATTGTATTTAAACTCACAGTATGTGTTGTCGTATTTTGCACGACAATTGTAATAATAAAGTTATAGTTGTTTTTTGTACCATGTATTTGGCGACTAAGAATGGGTGATGTATACCTTTTTTGGGGGCGGCACAGTTGCTATCAGAGCTTAAAGATATGGATATGTGATCTCTCTGGCGGAGATCGGGGAATAGAACTAGGAGGGGAGAGACGAGTAAATCCTTCGCTAGTGTGTCCTACCTAAGCTTATTTGTTGGTCGGTCATAATATAGGGATATTATGTGATATGTTAATTGGTGTAATTAACCCTTGTTTTATGGCAGTTTTTAAGAATGGCTGCTGAGAACGTTAACAATGGAGTGTTTGAGACTATGGAACAAACATCAATCACCAACCAAGAGAACGTGCAACAAGAAGACAATATTCCTCTTATAAACAACACTAATGAGCAAACGATGAATGATGGAATGTTTAGAAGCTTTTTGCAGTTCATGCAAAATCAAACGAGGGAGACTCGTGTACAAAATAGGGTGGAAATGATAGCAACGCGCGGTTTGTCACAGCCAAACAGTTCAAGGAGTTGGGACCACTAGATTTCCGGGGAAAGCCGGATCCGATTAAGGCAGAAACGTGGGTAAAGCAAATTACCAAGATATTCAATGTCTTAGGATGCACGGAGGAACAGAAGGTTCCATTCGCCACCTTTATGTTCCGTGGTGAGGCAAATTACTGGTGGGAATCTGTGAAGCATACCCAACCAGTCGCACTCAACAAGCCTTGGGAAAGATTTCAGAAACTGTTCAATGACAAGTACTTTCGTGAAAGTATTCGTCATATGAAGGAGGTAGAGTTTATTAGACTGTAACAGAACAACATGATGGTGTCCCAGTACGAGGAAAAGTTCGCGGAGTTATCCAGGTTTGCACCTCATTTGGTAGAGAATGAGGAACGTATGACACAGATGTTTTTGAGAGGTCTAAAACCCAAGATTCGCCAATACCTTATCTCTCACAAATTTTCTATGTATTCAGATGTTGTCAACAAGGCTCAATTATTAGAGCGAGATAGTGAGTATGTTCAACCGAGGGACCATAACCAGGGTCATAGTGGTGACAGCAGTCATTGGAGCGATGATAACCAGCGAGGAGGGAAAAATACGGACAAAAGCGGTAACCACTCGGGTGGTCATCGTGGCCATGATAATAGGAGAGCTGAGTCAAGTGGAAATTTCAAAAAGAGGAGATTCAATAAATGTGAAAAAGACATCAATAGTGAGACCAAAGACCAACAACAAATTCTAGGGGAGGAGAACGACCGCCAGTTAGATGCTACAAATGCGGAGAGGAGGCACACATAAGTCCAAACTGTTCACAGCCTTCCAAGGTGTGTTTCAATTATGGAAAAGACGATCATATAGGCCGATTTTTTCTGGTTGCGAAGTCAAGTCCAACTGGGACGGCGACACCAAAGGTGAATACGGACAAAACAAAGTCGGTGGTTCAAGGGAGGGTGTTTGTCGTGACTGGTCAAAACACGAGAAACCCAAACGAGGTGATCACGGGTAAGCTAATCTTGAACTCTTGCAAAGTTTATACCTTACTAGATACCGGTTTTACCAATTATTTTATCTCTCCTACTTGTGCTCAACGTTTAAAATTGACACCAGAGAAATTAGACTTTGACTTATCTGTGGAGACTCCGTTAAGAGAAACCTTTATCACATCCACTATTTATAAATCTTGCTTAATCCAAGTTGGCACAATCACATTACCTGTTAATCTTATCTCTTTAAAGATACTTGCTTTTGATGTGATTTTAGGAATTGATTGGTTAACCACTCATTATGCCAAAATTGATTGTTTTCATAAGGTTGTTAGTTTTCATAATCCTAACCAACCTGCTATACGAATTCAAGCAACTAAACCACTAAAATCAGTCATAGTTATATCAAGCCATAAGGCTATTCGTTTATTGAAAAATGGATGTCAAACTTTCTTAGCCCATATTATGGACTTGAACAAAAGCACGTTAGATTTGAATAATATTTCTGTTGTTAGTGAATTTCCTGACGTATTTCTTGAAGAGCTTCCTGGTCTACCCCCAGAACGTGAAGTTGAATTCTTTATTGATCTTCAGCCGGGTACAAAGCCCATTTCTAAAACCCCATATCGAATGGCTCCTATTGAACTTCAGAAGTTAAAAGTACAACTACAGAAATTGTTAGACATCAATTTCATTCGTCCTAGTATATCTCCTTGGGGTGCTCATATTTTATTTCTATTACATCTCATCGGTTTCATTCAGTTGCTCATGCGACTTTGTATTGACTACCAAGAATTAAACCATGTCACCATCAAGAATAGGTATCCACTACCTCGCATTGATGACCTGTTTGACCAGTTGCAAGGAGCACAATTTTTTTCAAAGATCGATCTTCGTTCTGCATATCTTCAGGTGAAGATTAAAACTGAAAATATGTAAAACCCCAAATTTTACGAATAAAAATTTAATTTTCTCAAAATATTTTTTTGAATATTATGGTATGGATTTGAGATAATGTTATAGTTGTGGGTAGTATTTATAAATTTTGAAAAAATACGCAAGTTGTTATATTATATTCGGTTGGTCAGGGAATATTCGTTTTAACAGGAATATTCAGTATGGCCAGACAATCATTAGTGGACCCCACAGCGGAATTATTATCGGATTGAGAAAATGACAAAAATATTTTTATGAAAATAACTTGTGGAAGTTTTATCGTTAAGCTGTTGAAACACTCGGTTTTAAAAAATATACGATGTCTGGCGTGGTTGCATAGTAACTACACGGTATTGATTATTGATGCTTACGTGAGAAGTCACTCGGTTTTGTTCAATTATTGCTACAATAATTGCTTGCATAGTATCTCACGTTATTTGATTCAATTATTGTCGATATTTTATATATTATTAAATCAATAATTGAGATGACAAGTTATTAATATTATTATTTGCAATATTAACGATGTCAGAAGTTACGCCAAAGAGAGGTTTGGTCACCTAATTGCACGCATGATAGGGAGAAATCCTTATTGGAAAGCCCTCTTTCACAGGAGCGACACAGTTGTTAAATATTACGAATAATAATAATGATGATATATGTTGTTAAAAATATTGAGGGGATTTTTATGAAGTATTTATCATAAATGTTGCTTATTTTATGGACCCCCATTTACCCATTTTTTAAAATAATCTGTAGAAAGTTGTTCGGTATAATAAAGGTGGGGGTCCACATGTGGGGTCCATGGAAGAAAATTGAGAAATTGGGGGGGGGGGGGAATGAAATGTGGGAGATTATATATATATATATTATTTTTATTATTATTATATTAGTAATAAAACAGAAAACTTTTTATATAAAATATAATACTTTTTATAAAGTTATTTGTTTAACTAGATTATAAATAGAATATATTATATTTTATTTAAAAGCGTTTATTTTATTAGTATATTTTATTGCATAGTGTTGCATAGTAAAATAAAATTTTTCAATGAAATCAGCCGAAGAATTCGCTTGTGAACTTCTTCCCACTGTGCGCACAAATAGTATCATTTCCATTCTCATATAAATAGGATGCTTAGTTAGAATTGAAAATCACACCAGAATCAGACAATTCTTTTTCTCTAATATTGAGCGCATTTCTTTCGAGTATTAGGAAGCTTTGAGTGTAGAAAATAGTGAAAGTTTTCTTCAAGAATATATCCGCTATACCAGTTGGAATACTCTTCTTTTTGAGGTAAGGGGTATTATTTATTTCATATTCATAAGAGACATAGTTTTTGTATTCGTATGAATATTATTTTCATTCAATATTCATAAGGAATATTATTTTCGTTCAATATTCGTAGGGATATTGTCTTCATTTAATATTCATATTATATTTGTTTAATATTCGTAAGGAATATTATATTCGTTCAATATTCGTAAGGGATGTTATTTTTGTTCAATATTCACTTGAAATAATATTTTTTTCCACACTCTGTAGTATGTAAGTAATATTATTTCGTTCAGATTTCAAATTCTATATTCGTTTTGTTAAAGTTTTGGCTTCTATACTCCATAAAATTAGTAGAATATCCTTGATATTTGCGCTTCATCTAATATCTTTTCATGGAAATATTATTTTGAGCATTCTTGATAAGTTTTAACTTTTTCATGCCGAAGTACTATTCACAGGTTACTATTCACAAAATACTATTCACTCAAGTACTATTCACCCGGAGTACTATTCATGATAAAAATTGATTCGTTTTCGGTCCAAATTATTTTTGGTACAATATTATTCTTGAATTTTACTCCACAAAGCAGTATCGTGTTGACAATTTGGATGTTAGTGATTTCTGGATAACTTAAATTATAAATCTTTAAAAATTATCCTTGAACTTGTTTTATTGAATTATTATGTCATTGTCATCATCCTCATGCTTATAATATGTTAAAAGTCATCTTTGGCCCGTAGTGCATAAATGGACTTGGTATGATTATGACCAGGGATTATTTGGTATAATCATGACCGTAATGTTACAAATGATGTGGTAAAAGTCCTCATTGGCCCATAGTGCATTGATGGATAATTTTTGGTATGATTATGGCCACGAATTCTCTTCGGCCAAGGGTGCAAAGTTGAATTGTTTTATGGCATGATCATGACCGTTGATGAAAATTGGATTATCTTTGGGCCCTAGTGCATGGATAATTCGTGGTCGTGATACTAAAGAATATCCTTGGCCCGTGCAAATGTGGATTATTTATTAAGCTGAGTCTCAGCGATAAAATTGATGATAAACTTTTTAAATCATAGAAGATAGTAGATTTTATGCTCTACTTGACTCTTCTAATGGATTTCTTATTCCGCTGCAGTTGTTGACCTAAAACTTGTTGTCTATTATATTCTATCAGTTGTTATACTGTTGAAGGCTAAGGATAATTTATTCTGCATTATCTTAATCATAATATTTCTTACTAGGCTAGTTGAGCTCACCCTTTCTTTCACTGTTCTCTTTTGGAAATGAGAATTAACTGGGACTAGTCGGGGAATGGATTGATAGTCCAGATGGTTGCATTAGTAGTCCTCACTATTCTGTGAAATAGTGTGAAAATAAATTTATTGAAGACTTATTTTGAGTTTGAATACTATCTAGAAGACAATATTCGTATTAAAACTCACAGTTCATGTTGTATATTTAAGTTTGTATTTAAGTTCTGTGCCATGTATTTGGCGACTCATAATGGGTGATGTATACCTATTTTGGGGGCGTCACAGTTGGTATAAAAGCTTAGGGATATGATCCCTGGCTGAGATGTGAGACAAAAACTAGGAGGGGAGAGACGGGGAATTCCTTCGCTAGCATGACCTACCTAAGTTTATTTGATATTTAATTGGTCGGTCAGAATATAGGGATAATATATTGCATGTGAATTAACCATTATCTTGTGGTAGTGTTTGAAAATAACATCCGAGAATGTTGAGAATAGAAATGGAGCACAGGAGACCGTTGAGTCACAACATATCAATACCTAGAATAATGTGCAACAGGAAGATAATAATCCCTAGGTAAACAACGACACAGATCAAATGATGAACGATGTGATGTTCAGAGGCTTTGTGCAGTTCATGCAACACCAAACGAGAGAGACTCTTGTTAATAATGTATGTGGAAACAATGGCAACCCACGTTTGGTCACCGCTAAGCAGTTCAAGGAGTTGGGACCACCGGAGTTTTTGGGAAAGCCAGAACCACTTAAGGCAGAGATGTGGATAAAGTAGATCACCAAGATATTTGATGTCTTGGAATGCTTGGAGGAGCAAAAGGTTCCATTCTCCACCTTTATGTTGCGTGAAGAAGCAGATCATTGGTGGGAATCTGTAAAACTTACCCAGCCTAACGCACTCAAGATGTCTTGGGAGAAGTTTCAAGAATTGTTCAACGACAAGTACTTTACTGAAAGTATTCGTCACATAAAGGAGGTGGAATTCATCAAGCTGGAGCAAAAAAATATGACCGTGTCGCTGTACGAGGCTAAGTTTGTAGAGTTATCCCGGTTTGCATCCCATTTGGTAGATAATGATAAGAGAATGACGCGAATGTTTCTGCGAAGTTTGAAACCCGAAATACGTCAATACCTCATTTCTCATAACTTTGTTTATATTCAGATGTTGTGAATAGGGCTCAGTTATTGGAGCGCGGTAATAAGTCAGCACAACCAAAAGGCAACGACCAACAACAAGATAATAATCGTACCAGTGGCAAGGGCTATCGAAACAATGATAACCATCATGGGGGAAATTATCATGCCAAGAATGGTAACCACTTCGGTGGTAATCATGGCCAAGATAATAGAAGTGGAAATTTCAAGAAGAGAAGGTTTAATAATGATGGAAAGACAGCAGCACCAGCACCCATTTCAAAGGAAGAAGAACGACCACCGGTCGTATGTTTCAAATGCGGACACGAGAGACACATCCGTCTAAACTATACGCAGCAATCCAAAGCGGGTTTTAATTGCAGAAAAGAAGGTCACCTAGCTTGATTTTGTCGTGTAGTGAAGTTAAGTCCAGCTGGGATAATGATGCCAAAGGATGTCTCAGACAAGTCAAAGTCGGTAGTTTAAATGAGAGCATTTGTCGAGGAACCCGAATGAAGTTATCACGGGTAAGTTAATCATAAACGCTTACGAAGTCTATACCTTATTCGATACCGGTTCTACCTATTCTTTTATCTCTCTTGCTTACGCTTAACGTTTAAATTTGACTCCTGAGAAATAAGAGTTTGACTTATCTATTGAAACCCCGTTAGGAGAAACCTTCGTTACCTCCACTATTTATAAATCTTGTTTGATTCATATTGATACCCTCGCGTTACCTGTTGATCTTATCTCTTTGAAAATACTTTCCCTTGAGGTTATTTTAGGAATCGATTGGTAAACTACTCATCATGCCAAAATTGATTATTTTTGTAAGGTTTTTAGCTTTCATATTCCTAACAAACTTGTTATGCGAATTCAAGCAATCAAACCACTAAAGTCAATCACTATGATATCAAGCCATAAGTAAAGAGCCTCAAGCCTTTATCTGGTGACTTCCTTATGTGGAATGCACCGAAGCCAGACTTTCCATAGGGGACATCGTGAATAATGGTGGCAAGTTGATAGGTATCAATGTGACATGCTATCCATGTCTTGGATGAGGGTCACAGTTTTGAATGATATTTCTATCGTTAATAAATTTCTTGATGTATTTCTGAAGACTTATTGGCCTACCCTAGAGCGTGAAATAAAATTTTGTATTGACCCCAGTACAAAACCCATTTCTAAAACCCTCAAGTATTTCTTCACCTAAAACTAACGTATAACGTGCCAAAGACGTTGGCTCGAGCTGTTAAAGATTATGATAATACCATTCAATACCATCGTGGAAAAAATGAACGTGGTAGCTAACGCGTTGAGTAGAAGATCATATGCGTTTACGAGTGCGAATATACGAACTTACGTGAAGATAGCGAATATACGATTAGAACCGACTTTAATCGATAAAGTTAAAGCCGCTCAAGCTACAGACTCAGAGCTTATGAAGGTTAAGAAGAAGGTTCAAGAGGGCGTTATTCTAGAATCAAGAATCGACGAAGAGAGGAAATCTAAACCCTCGACTTTATTGGTCTATTTAAAATCATCGAACGAGTAGGAATTGTGGCCTATAGACTCGCTTTACCGCTAAGTATGTCTCGTGTTCATAACTTTTTTCAGGTATCGATGTTACGTAAATATATGGACGACCCAAACCACATTATTGATTTCAAACCGAACGAGATAGCGGATAATTTAACGTATGAAGATGTATCTATTAAAATCTTGGAATATATTCTACGCTCAAAGGTTATACCTCAAGAGTTAGTATCTGACGAGGTATCCTCATTTGTTCGGTATACCAGGTACGTACTTAAATTTCGAGGGCGAAATTTCATAACGAGGGGAGATTGTAAAACCCCAAATTTTACGAATAAAGATTTAATTTTCTCGAAATATTTTTTTGAATATTATGGTGTGGATTTGAGATAATGTTATAGTTTTGGGTAGTATTTATAAATTTTGCAAAGTACGCAAGTTATTATATTATATTCGGTTGGTCAGGGAATATTCGCTTTAATGAGAGAATATTAAGACGATTTACACAATTATTATTAGTGGAGTGGACCTAGCGGAATTATTGTCCGGATTGAGAAAGCGACAAAAATATTTTTATGAAAATAACTACGGCGCTTTTCTGTTAAATGTTGAAACACCCGGTGTTAAAAGTATGCGATGTCTGGCGTGGTTGCATAATAGCTTACGGTATTGATTATTGATGCTTACGTGAGAAGTCACTCAGTTTTGTTCAATTATTGCTACAGTAATTGCTGCATAGTATCTCACATTATTTGATTCAATTATTGTTGATATTTTATATATTATTAAATCAATAATTGAGATGACAAGTTATTCATATTATTATTGGCAATATTGACAATGTCTAGAAGTTCTGTCAAAGAGAAGTTTGGTCACCTAATTGCACACCAATAGGGAGAAATCCTTATTGGAAAGCCCCCTTTTCCTGGGAACGACCTGGTTGTTAAATATTAAGAATTATAATAATGATGATATATGTTGTTAAAAATATTGAGGGGATTTTTATGAAGTATTTGTCATAAATGTTGCTTATTTTATGGACCCCCATTTACCCATTTTTCAAAATAATCGGTAGAAAGTTGTTCGGTATAATAAAGGTGGGGGCCCACATGTGGGGTCCATGGAAGAAAATTGAGAAATTGGGGGGAATGAAATGTGGGAGATTATATATATATATATATATATATATAAATATTGTTTTTATTATTATTATATTAGTAATAAAATAGAAAACTTTTTATATAAAACATAATACTTTTTATAAAGTTATTTGTTTTATTAGATTATATATAGAATATATTATATTTTATTTAAAAGTTTTTGTTTTAATAGAATATTTTATTGCATAGTGTTGCATAGTATAATCAAATTTTTCAATGAAATCAGCCGAAGAATTTGCCCGTGAACTTCTTCCCACTGTGCGCTCAAATAGTATCATTTTCATTCTCTTATAAATAGGATGCTTAGTTAAAATTGAAAATCACACCAGAATCAGAGAATTCTTCTTCTATAATATTGAGCGTATTTCTTTTGAGTTTTAGGAAGCAAAGTTTTCTTGAAGAATATATCTGCTATACCAGTTGGAATACTCTTCTTTTTGAGGTAAGGGGTATTATTTATTTCATATTTAGAAGAGACATTATTTTTCGTATTCGTATGAATATTATTTTCATTCAATCTTCATAACGAATATTATTTTCGTTCAATATTCGTAGGGATATTGTCTTCGTTTAATATTCATATTATATTTGTTTAATATTCGTAAGGAATATTATATTCGTTCCATATTCGTAAGGGATGTTATTTTTGTTCAATATTCGCTTGAAATAATATTTTCTTTCATACTCTGTAGTATGTAAGTAATATTATTTCGTTTCAGATTTCAAATTCTATATTCGTTTTGTTAATGTTTTGGCTTATATACTGCATGAAATTAGTAGAATATCCTTGATATTTGCGCTTCATCCAGTATCTTTTTATGGAAATATTATTCTGAGCATTCTTGATAAGTTTTAACTTGTTCATGCCGAAGTACTATTCATGTGTTACTATTCATAAAGTACTATTTACGGGGTACTATTCACTCGAGTACTATTCATGCGGAGTACTATTCATGATAAAAATTAATTCGTTTTCGGTCCAAATTATTTTTGGTACAATATTATTCTTGAATTTTACTCCACAAAGCAGTATCATGTTGACAATTTGGACGTTATTGATTTCTGGATAAATTAAATTATAAATCTTTAAAAATTTATCCCTGAACTGATTTTATTGAATTATTATGTCATTATCATCATCCTCATGCTTATATTATGTTGAAAGTTATCTTTGGCCCGTAGTGCATAGATGGACTTGGTATGATTATGACCATGAATTATTCGGTATAATCATGACCGTAATGTTACAAATGATGTGGTAAAAGTTGTCATTGGCCCGTAGTGCTTTGATGGACAAATTTTGGTATGATTATGGCCATGGATTCTCTTCGGCCAAGGGTGCAAAGTTGAATTATTTTATGGCATGATCATGACTGTTGATAAAAACACAATTATCTTTGGCTCGTAGTGCATGGATAATTCGTGGTCGTGATACTAAAGAATATCCTTAGCCCGTAATGCAGGGATGATTCGATGTTGTGGATCATTTATTAAGCCGAGTCTCAGCGATAAAATTGATGATAAACTTTTTAAATCATAGAAGATAGTAGATTTTATGCTCTACTTGACTCTTCTAATGGATTGCTTATTCCGCTGCAGTTGTTGACCAAAAACCTGTTGTCTATTATATTCTATCAGTTGTTATACTGTTGAAGGCTAAGGATAATTTATTTTGTATTATCTTAGTCATAATATTTCTTACTGGGCTAGTTGAGCTCACCCTTTCTTTCACTGTTCTCTTCAGGAAATGAGAATATAGCTTGGACTAGTCGGGGAATGGATTGACGGTCCAGATGGTTGCATTAGTAGTCCTCACTATTCTGTGAAATAGTATGAAAATAAATGTATTGATGACTTATTTTGAGTTTGACTACTGTCTAGAAGATAATATTTGTATTAAAACTCACAGTTCATGTTGTATATTTAAGTTTGTATTTAAGTTCTGTACCATGTATTCCAAAGACTGCCTTCAGAACTCGGTACATGCATTATGAATTCTTAGTCATATCTTTTGGATTGACTAATGCTCCTTTTGCTTTCATGGATATGATGAACCATGTATTCTAGGAATATTTGGATCAGTTCGTTGTTGTCTTTATTGATGACATCCTCATCTATTCCAAAAGCCGTGAAGATCATGAGCACCATTTGAAGCTGGTACTTCAAAGACTTTGTGACAAGCTGAAGAAATGCGAGTTCTGGCTAAAGGAAGTAGCATTTCTTGGGCACGTGGTGTTAAAACACGGAGTATCTGTTGATCCGGAAAAGATTAAAGCAATATAAAGTTGCGAGCAACCAAAGTCGGTGACCGATGTGCGTATCTTTTTGTACTTAGTTGGTTATTATCGGAGATTCGTGGAAGGATTTTCTTGAATCGCTACTCCGTTAACTCAGCTGACTCAGAAAGATACAAAATATATATGAAGCGAGGAATGCGAGAAGAGTTTCCAAGAGCTCAAGAGGAGACACATTTCAGCACTTGTTTTGACAATACCATCTGGTTCAGATGGATTTGTTATCTACAACGATGCTTCAGGCAAAGGGTTACGATGTGTTCTCATGCAACAGGGGAAAGTCATAGCCTATGCCTCGCGAGAACTCAAAGAATATGAGAGGAATTATCCTACTCATGATCTAGAGTTGGCAGCAGTCATTTTTGAGTTGAAAATCTGGAGACACTACCTGTATGGGAAGAAAGTGGAGATTTATATGGATCATAAAAGCCACAAATATTTCTTCACCCAAAAGGAACTCAACATGCGGCAACAACGTTGGCTCGAGCTGTTGAAAGATTACGACCATAACATTCAATATCATCCTAGAAAATAAAACGTTGTAGCTGACGCATTGAGTAGAAGATCGTATGCAGGTACGAGTGCGATGTTGTTAACATAAAGACACATTTTGTACGACTTACAAAGGATGGAGATAGAGTTAAAGGCTCCAAGTACCCACGTGATGATATCAAATATACTAGTAGAACTGACTTTAATCGATAAAGTTAAAGCTGTTCAAGCTACAGACCTGGAGCTGATGCGTATGAAGAAGAAAGTGCAAGAAGGTGCTATTCCAAAAGGAAGAATCGATGAAGAAGGAATACTTCGAGTAAACTCCAGACTTTACGTTACTAACGACTCTGTCTTGAAGCTTAGAATCATGATGGAGGCACATAACACACCATTTGCAATCCATCTTGGGAGTACAAAAATGTATCATTATCTTTGACATACATTTTGGTGGAGCAATATGAAGAGAGAGATCGTAGAGTTTATCCGAAGTGTTTAACTTGTCAACGTGTAAAGGCGGAGCATCAAGTGCCAAAGGGTCCATTACAACCACTTGAGATTCCGGAATGGAAGTGGGAA
Organism: Panax quinquefolius; assembly: GCA_020205615.1. Classification (NCBI taxonomy): domain Eukaryota; kingdom Viridiplantae; phylum Streptophyta; class Magnoliopsida; order Apiales; family Araliaceae; genus Panax; species Panax quinquefolius. The sequence continues at coordinate 1,748,378 of JAINUW010000585.1, forward strand.
CACATTACTATGGATTTCGTTACAGTTCTTCCCAAAGTTTCTCAAGGCATAGATGCCATTTGGGTTATTGTTGATAGATGAACCAAGTCTGCTCATTTCTTGCCTATACGTGAGACTTATTCCCTAGAACGTCTTTCTCGTATGTACGTGAATAAAATTGTGAGATTGCATGGCATGCCAGTATCCATAGTTTCGGATCATGAACTAAGATTCACTTCACTATTTTGGGTTAGCTTGCAGAAAGCTATGGGCAAGGATTTATGATTCAGTTCGGCATACCATCCTCAAACGACGGGCAATCAGAGAGGACTATTCAAACTCCTGAAGATCAATTAAGACTCTGTGTCTTAGATATCAAAGGAAGTTGGGATAAGTACTTGCCACTGGTGGAATTCTCCTACAAAAATAGTTAACAAACAAGTATAGGCATGGCTCCATTCGAGGCGTTGTATGGATGAATGTGTCGTTCTCCAGTATGCTGGGACGAGGTGGGAGAAGCAATGTTGTTGGGACCAGAATTGGTACGTATGACTACAAAAAAGATCCAAACGATTAGGCAACGTAAACAAACGACACAGGATCAACAAAAGAGTTATACGGATCTTCATCGAAAGGACATGGAGTTTAATATTGGGGATCATGTACTGTTATGTATTGCCCCATGGAAGGGAGTTACAAGATTCGGGAAAGCTCAATCCACAATTTGTTGGTCCATTTGAGATTCTTGACCGAATAGGAAATGTGGCCTATAGACTCGCATTACCTCCAAGCATGTCTCGTGTTCATAATGTTTTTCATATATCTATGCTTCGTAAATATGTGAAAGACCCAAACCACATTATTGCGTTAGAACCAGACGAGATAGCCAAAGATTTAATATACGAGGAGGTACTTATCAAGATATTGGATAGAAAAGAGCATGTCCTACGAACAAATGTTATACAACAAGTCAAGGTTTTGTGGAGGAACCATACTATTGAAGAAATGACCTGGGAGTTGGAATCGGAAATAAAAGCGAGGTACCCTCACCTTTTCAAAACACAAGGTACGTATGACAATTTAGAGGAAGAAATTTCATAAGGAGGGGAGGTTGTAAGACCCCAACTTATTATAAATAAAATTAAATTTCCTCTATTTATTATCTTAAAATAATAAGGTGATAATTTGATATAATGCTTTGGTTATGGGTGAAATGTGCAAATTTTGCAAAATAAGCAAGTTGTTATAAAATATTCATTTTTGTCGGGGAATATTCGGTTGGTCTTGGAATATTCTTGTTGTCGAGGAATATTCATACGATGGTGCAACCATTCGTGGGCCCCATAATAGAATAACCATCGGATGAAGAAAATGACAAGTTTGAGTTTTTATTAATAACGGCGTAGTTGTTACTGTTAACACTGTTGAAATACCCGGTGGTTAAAATACAGTAATACGTGTGGTTGCATAGTAGAACACGGTATTACACAATATTTTTGAATTATTGATTCTTACGTAAGAAAGCACTACTCAATAATTGTTACAGTAATTACTGTTCAATAATTTATTTTATTGATTCAATAATTGCTGCGTTGATATTTTATATTATTATTGTTTCAATAATTGTCATTGTACAATATTTCCATTATCAGATCAATAATTCATATTATTTGAATAATATTATTAGATAGCCTTATTGGCAATGTCTAGAAAGTTATGTCAAGGAGAGGTTTGGTCAACTAATTGCGCGCCAGTAAGGAGAAATCCTTATCGGAAAGCCCCCTCTTTCTTGGGAACGGCCTGGTTGTCATTATTGTGATTTTGTAATATTATTTGTGAATAATTAATTATTAATTTATATGATAAGGAAATATTTATTTGATGTGGATATAAATGATGGATTTATTTATTTTATGTGGTTATAAATGAAGAAAACTGGTCAGAAGGACTCATAATCCAAAAAATCAATGTTCTTGAGATATATTGTGTGAGTTATAATTTTTAATCCGACCGTTGGATCGTTTTGATTTTTGGATATGTTATACATATATAAGTTGAGTATATGTCCACAAATTTTGAACCATTATAAATGAACATATTATTTGTTATGAATTTTAAGAGGTGACTGCTTAAGAAATTGTTGAAGTTTCTAAATTTATCATTTTGGTGGAAAATTCTAGAATGAGTTGGCTCCATGTATGGTTGGTGAAGAAATGTGCTGGAATTTTATTTCAAATGTGGTGGGTGGGAATTATAGCAGGTAAAGCCATCAAGTTGCAGGTCAAGTATGCTTCGGCGAGCTAGCATTTTTCTATAAATAGGTGCTTAGGTTAAAATTGAAAATCACACCAGAAACAAGTTTTCTTTCTCTCAATATTATTGACCGTATTTCTGTGAGTATCTAGATACTTTGAGAGTTACTATTCAGTGCAAGTTTCCTTCAGCATCATATCCGATATTATATTCAGACATACTGTTCTTTTGAGGTAAGGGATGCTATTTTTTTCGTAATGATGTTATTCTTTCAATATCATTATACTAAAATATAAATATGAATTTTATTGTGGAATTTCTGCCTTTTTGTGTCGGGGTTACTATTCACGTATACGGCACTATTCACCAAAAAATGAAAATTTTCCTTTTTGTCCAAGATATCTTTTATGGTTACTATCTTTGATTGTATCCATGTTTTGATCTTCATTTTTAAATTCTACTTCATAATTGGTTATTATGGAGTATTATTGAATTTGGATAAACTGAAATACGAATCCCTATTATTTGTCCTTCTGTCTCACTGGATCCGTTCTTTAAAATGTGTTTCATCGTCCTCAGTCCTTAATGGTGATACTTGATGAATATCTTTGGCCTATAGTGCAAAGATGTATGATTACCTGATGAATATCTTTGGCCCGTAGTGCAAAGATGAACAAGTGTTGAGATGAACATGACCAACTGGTGATACAAATGAATATCTCTGGCCCGTAGTGCAAAGGTGAATATTTGATTCAAGATGTATATTGATTGATGTTACAGGGATAAAATATTGATGATGTTCTTTTAAATTCATAGATGATAGTAGATTTCATTTTCTACTTAACTCTTCTAATGAATTATTGTTTTCGCTGCAGTTGTTGATCTAAAACTTGTTGTCTATTATATTCTATCAGATTTTTCCCTATTGATGACTAAGGATAATTTTTTGTATATTATCTTAGTCATAATATTCTTTACTGGGCTAGTTGAGCTCACCCTTTTCCTTTTTGTTCCATTTTTCTTCTCAGGAAGCGAGAACATAGCAGGAACCAGTTGGAGTATAGAGTGATGGTCCTAGACAGTTGTTTTAGTAGTCCTCACTATTTTTGTAAAATAGTGCATCAATAATTGTAATGAGAACTTTATTTGGGTGTGGATATTATCTAGAAGACAATATTGTATTTAAACTCACAGTATGTGTTGTCGTATTTTGCACGACAATTGTAATAATAAAGTTGTAGTTGTTTTCTGTACCATGTATTTGGCGACTCAGAATGGGTGATGTATACCTATTTTGGGGGCGTCACAACCTATATTTTATCTTCTTATTAATTATCACGGTTTTCGCCATAGTTCATACCCCACAACTAAGAGTCAGGTTAATCGCAAAGTGCAGACATGCATATGAGGTCAAGTTTGTTCCATAAAGAGCTTTGAAATAGGTTATCGTGCCTAATCAAAAGGTTGAATAGTATTAGTTTTCTAATCGTTCCTATGATTCTTGCTCCACGAACACTTATCAGAATTAATCCAATTCATAACAAGTTGAGCAAAAGTCTTCTCTTTTAAAACCTTTTTCTAAGATTCCAACGCAAGATTTATTTACTTAACACGTATCTCATCTCTAATGTATGTAAATGGAAACTAAAAGCACATAAAGAGATGAAAGAGTCACACCTAACATATGGATTATTTATGCTGAGAAAAGTATGATTGGAAAAGACTAAGTGATCATACCGGATCACTAGTGAAATGTTATAATGGTCCCTCTAATGATGATGGACCATGCTAATGGTGCTGACTAGTGCATTTTCCTTTTTAGGATGGTTGATGAATGCCCTAGTGTTGAGTTATCACTGTTTCTGAATTTTCCACAGTCTTGTTTGTTGTAGGGCTCCTAATATTGGGTTGTCATTGATTCTGAAATTACCCCAGTCTTGCTTATCATCTAGGGAAGTTTCTTTGATAGATGGGCCGATAAGATGCTGAGATCGCAAGATTCTTTTACCTTTGGACCCATATAGTGAACATGTAGTGGATTTAGACTTTAATTCTTGGATGGCGCAATCATTGTTTCTAACTTGTGCATGTAATTGACTTTGATGATTTCTTCTAATTTGATGAAGGTTTCAGATTGAGGGTGTTAGCTCTTTGAAGGTCCATGTTGATGATCATGTTTGATATATCGCTATGATATTACTTCAACTTTGATGATTGATGTCTAGATCGCTTTAAATTCCAATGAATTGGACCTAAGAGCTCATCTTTCTTTATGATGTGATGGTTTTAACTGAGCTTGGTTTTATCTATAAGGCTTGATTTGTGGCCTTTATCTCGGGGAATAGATTGTCCGGTATGAGATAGACTTTTTCACTATGGTCGCTAAAGTTCTTCTGTAGGTAAAAGGAGATCAAATCTTTTCCAAATTCAGGAATAATGAGTTGTTGAAGGGTTCCATCTAAGGATGATTTCTACTTCATCCATGTGACTGACTATCTTAATGCATCGCTACCTCTTCCTTTCGAGACTTTCTTCAAATTTGATGGAATGACCTTAAGGTACCGTTGGGTATTCTCAACATGGGTCGCTGACTTTGAGGGTTTATATTGGATCTGGACTTTTTAGGTTTGATTTGATGTCTTGAGACTAGTATTTGGGTTTATATTTGGGGTTGGATTTTTGGTTTAGAAGATTCTTTTTAGGGTTAGACTGCACCATAGATGGCAGTCTACGTACTCCTATGCGAGGATATCAGGTTTACGTAGTTCACGCTAAGGATAAGACTTGATTGGTTTTTTTATTTTTTTTATGCATAGAAAGTAAAATACATAACGCTAAGAAAGTGATACCGTCCCCACATCTCCAAGAACTCTCAACTTTATCTTTTGGATCTACGTCTTCTTGGCTAGCTTAGGTCTGATAGTTCATTTGTCAGTTGGTTATGTGTCCTTTAAGGCTCACAATAGAATTTACCTTCTAGTCTTTAATATCTTCAATCACTGCCATAACTTGATTGCCTCCTGATTCAGTACATCCCTCAAGGATCCTCAAAATGGTCCAATCGTAAAAAGGGATGAACTCTTGATTCGTTGATGGGTTGGCTTCCCTGACAAATTCATCACCTTTTTCTTCATTTGTTCCTTCATCTTTTTTATGGGTGTGAGAGGATTTACTTATGAAGTGTCTCTCAAATTGTTATTTTATTTCTCACAAAGAAATTTCCTTTTTGGCTTTTTCTACACTAGGAAGGATCAATATTTCCTCCTCAGCCCCTTCATCTTTTTTATGGGCGTGAGAGGATTTACCTATTAAGTGTCTCTCGAACTGTTATTATATTTCTCGCAAAGAACTTTCCTTTTTGGCTTTTTCTACACTAGGAAGGATCAATATTTCCTCCTCATTATCCAGGAGGGTAAAGTCAAAAATGTCTTTGCAAACTTTTGGCAACAAGATTTTTGAAATTTGCAGAGGAATCTCCTTTGGGGACTATCTTGTTTCCTCTGCCACTACTCTCACTATAATGGGTTCACCTTGTGTTCTGCCAGGATTGGTGTTGTTGGGTAAAATCTAGTTACGCACAACACACAAGTATACGTGGTCAACAAGTAATACAGTGAAAGTAGAGTATCGTTCCCATGAGGAATTATTAATACAAATTACCAAAAATTAACTCTTAACCAAACTAATTTTATTTAAACAATCAATTTAATGTTATAAAGTAAATTACTTAATTAAACTAATTCTAATTACCACTAATTACAAAATCAGATTATGGAGATTTAAGATCACAACTTCACTTATTGGTTCATTTAAGATAACACACTTCTCATCAATTATTTTCTATCCTGAATTGTTAATCAAGAACACTAAAGCAGATAAAACCACCTCTCGATGCATAATACCCATACTTACTTAAATCCATAATTGATAGAATTAAGCAAGACAACCTAATTAACTAATGCACTATATCTCTATGTGAATTACAATTAAAAAGGATTTAAAGCACAAGTTCTCTATAAGATTACATATGGCGTAAAGGCATATCTCTATCCTAAACACAAATCATGAATTCCATCTATTCAGAAATCACAAACACATGCTATCATGATCAGATCTAAATCTATACTTCATCTCTCTAGTTCATATAGATTATCACGGTAATTGTTTGCTAGGCAATTAAGCAATTAAGTCCAAATCACAATAGACAATCCACAATGATAGATCACAATAATTGATAAAAAAAACATATTAAAATAAACTACATAATAAGATCCATTGTAATCTCAAATAAAGAATTAGTTCATTGAATTAAAACTAAGAATCCACACTTGAATAAACATTAAAAGATAAAAATAGAAGTAGAGTGAAGAATAAATCTGTTGTCAGCAAATCTCCATCTTCCTCAAGCTCCTGCTCTTGATCTTCAATGGTCTCCAAGTTGTTTCAATCTCCAAAACTCCTAAGAACTAAGGTTTTGATCATAATCTAATCTAATGAAATTCTTCTCTATTCCTTTAATCCTTGTAATTCTCCTCCTTTTATATGCCTCTTTATATGTCTTTAAGTCCTCTTAGAAGTTCTTGAATCAATCAGCTCGAAACAATCCCTCTTGGACTCAAATTCTAGTTAAAATTGCCTTTTCTACGCATACCCAAGCCCTAGCTTGGGTATTACCTTGTAAATAGTAATCCTCGGCTTGCTAGGCTGCTGAAAATGAGCTCAGGACCCCAAGCCCTGGCTTGGGTATAAAGCTTAAAAGAGCAAGCCCCGGCTTGCTATGCTGCTGTTAGTTATTTTTCTGCAACAGTGTCCTTTGGTAAAAACGGTCATAAATTTTGATCCTAGAGGAGTTACGGGGCATGCTACCTATCAAATCGAAGCTATCGACGAGCTCTACAACTTTCATTCTTTAAGAATTGAGAAATAACGAATGGATGAAGGTCGAAATTGGACTGGAAGTGACTTCTATGTAAATGACCACCCAAAACAGCAAAATTCAACGCCCGTTGGTACAAATGTCATAACTCTTGCATCCAAACTCCAATTGGAATGATTCAAGATGTTCCAGAAAGCTAAGAGGAAGCTCTAAAATATAGTCCAAGTTCCAAGCCAAGAACATGAAATGAACATGAAAGTCCAAATGATGTCCGGATTGTTACTTTTCCATGCGTTTTCATACCAATAGTCGTTCACATAGCTCCCAAACATATAATCTACAAAATGAACACAGAATGCATGAAAATTAACTAAGACATGTGAATATAAGAAACTAATTCAAGTAAAAGATACCGGATAAGTAGATATAAAATCTACTTATCAAATACCTCCAAACTTAAACATTTGCTTGTCCCCAAACAAAAACAAAACAAAAATGCAATGCAATGCAACTAATCTACATGCCTACGATTCCAATAGTAATAATAGAGACAAGTCTATTCAACCGTCCTTAGAGAAATCAAGTAAACATGATAATACTTCATATCAAAACCAATCAATAATTCCTATCAATCATCAAATCTCAAACTTTTATTACTGGTATAGTGCGTGTGTGCTCAACATCTATGCTAAGTGATATAATGCTAAATACAACACATAATAGATCTCTTTAAAGGCATCATACAGTGCAAACTCAAAAAATTCATGAACAAGCTAAATCCAACTAAATTCAAACATCTACTAAATTCAAGAGTCCAATCCGGGATACTTATGCTTTACTTTGCATTACAGCGGCTTTTTGCTCTTTTCCCATTTTATTGTTTTTTTTTAACAATGACTATGCAATGTCTCATTCCATTAGGCTAACAGTGCTACCCCTTAGCGAGCTTTCGACCAACGGCTCCCAGACCATATAAGACCTTAGGGCGCTAGGTGTAAAGACAATCCCCTCGGACATACTTGCTCAAGTAACAAAGGCCCCGAAACAAGACTAGCCACAATATTTTTTTCATTATTTTTATTAATTTTTTTTCTTTTTTTTGAAACTTATATATCCCAAAATTTTCTCCCAAACTTAAGTTTTTGTCTAAATTTAGCCATCTCCGCCTATCCATGTCTTTCATTCATCCAAACTAGTATTATCCTTAAGAAGTCCATTATTTATCAATTTAAACTTAATCAATCAACAAAGTTGTTTCTAACGTGCTAACCTTGATTAAACCAGTTTCAAACAGGAAAAGATTCAATTCATAACAAGAAATCAAATCTATGCTCTAATAATCAGTATTATACATGTCTATTCAATTCCAATATCATCATTGGCCAAAATAAACTGAACTATCTAACAGCTGGAATCATGCAAGATGAACATAGTAACTAACTATTATTTTTTAATTTTTTAATTTTTTTAACAAAAAACTGAATATAATGCTATTCAAACTATACTACTATGCAACTACTTATGCAGTTGTACTACATGAATGCAAACATAATGAACCTAATCTAAATTAACAACATATGCAAAATAACATATCATAAACATGAAACTAAACATGCAATAAAGAACTAAACTAAACTCCCCCAAACTTAGCAATTACAATGTCCTTATTGTAAGAATATAGCGGTAAATAGAAGAGAACTTCCCTGTAATTAGCTAAGCATGAAGTGATGGTGGCGATGGCGGCGACGATCATTTTCATATCCATTGAACCTCTAATACCTGCAATGAAGAGAGACAACATGGATTAGATTAGCACTTTAGAATATAACGTGATTCTTATCTACTAAATAAACTAGGAAATCATATAAATATAAAAAAAAAAATATTCTGGTTTGCCTCCCAGCCAGCGCTTGATTTACAGTCTTTCAGCCTGACTTTGTCTAGTCAATGCTATCCAATTCCTCTTCGATAATTGAGGAACCCTCCATCCATCGAAAATAATGTAGCTTTTGGTAGGTTCCCATTTGTGATAGCCGTTGTATTAAAGTCACCTGGCATGCTTTCTTTAGATAAGATCACATTCAAGAACGTCAAACATCTAGGTGTTTTATCCATTGTGTCTGCGAATAGATTCTGGCTTTGAGGCTTGTCAGACACAACAATCTCTTCTTCAATCTTCTCCAGCTCATCGCACCATGGCTTCGAAGTTGTACTAGCTTTTACGTCACAAAGAGTATTTTCGACGACATGACTACCTAGCGGACAAGGTTTTGAAAATCTAACCGGATCCTTGAACTTTGGTGGAGAAGGCACTTGAGGCATTAATAACATTGGCTCATCCTCGTTAGTACTCATAGTTAGCTCTTCACTGACCTTGTTTTCATTATCCCCACTTGTCTCCTCTTTTTTAACATATTGTGTCTCATCCAGTTGTAGATTTGGCTTGGGCACTTCATCAATCTCGGAATCCTCGTCATAACACCAATTATTTTGAGGATAGTTGTTCAGGGCTTTGAGCATTTGATCCATCTGGTTCTGCAGATTTTGAATTGATATCTCTTGACTAATCCTCCTCTCCTCATTTGATGCTACTAACTTGGACCACAATTCCTCCAACTTTGAATTATCTGTCTCAGTCTCGGAAGCCATGTATCGAGGACCATTGGTTGAGGTAGTAACGAATTGTTCCATCCGATTATTAAAATTTTTGGTTGACAGCTCTTGGCAAATCCTCATCTCCTCTAGGTTTTATATGCCCTTCAATATAAGATCCCTCGGATTTGGCTTTCTTCTTGTGGCAATGAAGGTGGACATGAAAATTCTGGTGTGTATACTGGATTTGGAGCGTAGTATTTGTCTTCATAAGTATAGCTCCACTATGAATCCGGGTGATACCCCCAAACTTGATGATAATTAGTATATGTATAATCGTTGACGTATTCACCGCCATGTTGTCCCGACCCAAAACTAACGGTGCATTGATGTTTCAGATGATTACCAGCACAATAATTGCAATTAACTGTTATCCTTCGATTACGTTGGGCTGCAACAACGTCCAACCTCCTTGAAAGTGTCTCAAGATGCGCTGATAATGCAGAAAATGCATTGAGACCATCAATCCCCACTCCCCTTAGTTGAGTCATATTCGAATATGGCCTTTGATAATTGCATCCATCCATGATACCTGAAAAGAAAGAAAAATAGGAAGAGAATAAAATAAAAAGAAAAAAAATGTTTAAATTAAGACTAATTTGATTGAAGCTAATATTGGCAAAAATATATTAAACTAATTCCCCGGCAATGGCGCCAAAAACTTGTTGGGTAAAATCTAGTTACACACAACACACAAGTATACGAGGTCAACAAGTAATACATTGAAAGTAGAGTATCGTTCCCACGATACAAATTACCAAATATTAACTTTTAACCAAACTAATTTTATTTGAACAATCAATTTAATGTTATAAAGTAAATTACTTAATTAAACTAATTCTAATTACCACTAATTACAAAATCAGATTATGGAGATTTAAGATCACAACTTCACTTATTGGTTCATTTAAGTTAACACACTTCTCATCAATTATTTTCTATCTTGAATTGTTAATCAAGAACACTAAAGCAGATAAAACCACCTCTCGATGCATAATACCCATACTTACTTATATCAACAATTGATAGAATTAAGCAAGACACCCTAGTGAACTAATCCACTATATCTCTATGTGAATTACAATTAAAAAGGATTTAAAGCACAAGTTATCTATAAGATTACATATGGCGTAAAGGCATATCTCTATCCTAAACACAAATCATGAATTCCATCTATTCAGAAATCACAAACACATGCTATCATGATCAGATGCAAATCTATACTTCATCTCTCTAGTTCATATAGATTATCACGGTAATTGTTTTCTAGGCAATTAAGCAATTAAGTCCAAATCACAATAGACAATCCACAATGATAGATCACAATAATTGATAAAAAAACATATTAAAATAAACTACACAATAAGATCCATTGTAATCTCAAATAAAGAATTAGTTCATTGAATTAAAACTAAGAATCCACACTTGAATAAACATTAAAAGATAAAAATAGAAGTAGAGTGAAGAATAAATCTGTTGTCAGCAAATCTCCATCTTCCTTAAACTCCTGCTCTTGATCTTCAATGGTCTCCAAGTTGTTTTAATCTCCAAAACTCCTAAGAACTAAGGTTTTGATCATAATCTAATCTAATAAAATTCTTCTCTATTCATTTAATCTATGTAATTCTCCTCCTTTTATATGCCTCTTTATATGTCTTTAAGTCCTCTTAGAAGTTCTTGAATCAATCGCTCGAAACAATCCCTCTTGGACTCAAATTCAAGTTAAAATTGCCTTTTTTATGCATACCTAAGCCCCAGCTTTGGTATTACCTTGTAAATAGTAATCCCTGGCTTACTAGGCTGCTGAAAATGAACTCAGGACCCCAAGCCCTGGCTTGGGTATAAGGCTTAAAAGAGCAAGCCCCGGCTTGCTATGCTGCTGTTAGTTATTTTTCTACTACAGTGTCCTTTGGTAAAAACGGTCATAACTTTTGATCCTGGAGGAGTTACGGGGCCTGCTACCTATCAAATCGAATCTATCGACGAGCTCTACAACTTTCATTCCTTAAGAATTGAGTAATAACGAATGGATGAAGGTCGAAATTGGACTGGAAGTGACTTCTATGTAAATGACCACCAAAAACAGCGAAATTCAACGCCCGTTGGTACAAATGTCATAACTCTTGCATCCGAACTCCAATTGGAATGATTCAAGATGTTCCAGAAAGCTAAGAGGAATCTCTAAAATATAGTCCAAGTTCTAAGCCAAGAACATGAAAGTCCAAATGATGTCCGGTTTGTTACTTTTCCATGCGTTTTCATACCAATAGTCGTTCACATAGCTCCCAAACATATAATCTACAAAATGAACACAGAATGCATGAAAAGTAACTAAGACACGTGAATATAAGCAACTAATTCAAGTAAAAGATACCGGATAAGTAGGTATAAAATCTACTTATCAAATACCCCCAAACTTAAACATTTGCTTGTCCCCAAGCAAAAACAAAACAAAAATGCAATGCAATGCAACTAATCTACATGCCTACGATTCCAATAGTAATAATAGAGACAAGCCTATTCAACCGTCCTTAGAGAAATCAAGTAAACATGATAATACTTCATATCAAAACCAATCAATAATTCCTATCAATCATCAAATCTCAAACTGTTATTACTGGTATAGTGCGTGTGTGCTCAACAACCATGCTAACTGATATAATGCTAAATACAACACATAATAGATCTCTTTAAAGGCATCATACAGTGCAAACTCACAAAATTCATGAACAAGCTAAATCCAACTTAATTCAAACATTCACCAAATTCAAGAGTCCAATCCGGGATACTTATGCTTTACTTTGCATTACAGTCATTTTTTTCTCTTTTCCCATTTTATTGTTTTTTTTTAACAATGACTATGTAATGTCTCATTCCATTAGGCTAACAGTGCTACCCCTTAGCGAGCTTTCGACCAACGGCTCCTAGACTATATAAAACCTTAGGGCGCTAGGTGTAAAGACAATCCCCTCGAGCATACTTGCTCAAGTAACAAAGGCCCCGAAACAAGACTAGCCACGATATTTTTTTAATTATTATTATTAATTTTTTTTCTTTTTTTTGAAACTTATATATCCCAAATTTTTCCCCCAAACTTAAGTTTTTGTCTAAATTTAGCCATCTCCGCTTATTCATGTCTTTCATTCATCCAAACTAGTATTATCCTTAAGAAGTCGATTATGTATCAATTTAAACTTAATCAGTCAACAAAGTTGTTTCTAACGTGCTAACCTTGATTATACATGTTTCAAACAGGAAAAGATTCAATTCATAACAAGAAATCAAATCTAAGCTCTAATAATTAGTAGTATACTTGTTGATAATTGGGTAATATACCCATGAATTAATTATGTTTAATCTTAATTTGTTGTGTGTTCAAAGCGTTTTTAGAATTATTTTACTCATTTTAGTGTGTTGTGGCAGGATGGTGCGTTGTTGGAGCAATTGGGAGCAATTAGGCTAAAAAAAGGGGCAAGATTCGATTTACATTCAATAGCGTACGGGCGCTATTTCGAAGTTATAAAAGCGGTGGCCACGGGCGCTTAGTCCTCGATTGACTCTGGGAAGAAGTAGCGAGAAAGCAGCGTGAAATCCCTATTGACTTGATGTTGACTTTAGTTAATGAGTATTGGAAGCCTAATTGAACAAGGATTGTTGGAATTGGACAGAAATTTATAAATTGATTTATTTTTATTGAATTGGGAGGATTCTACACAATTGGAGATTGGAGGAAGGAAGAAGAGCAGATCTGAAGGCTACAACTTGGAGTTTTTCTTCTCCTTTATTCTTTTAAATTGTGTAACTTCTTAGAGATGATTTATCAAGTATTTGTGGTTTTTATTTTCATCATGAACTAATTCTTTTTATTAAGATTCCAATGGAACCGTTTATGTCTATGAATTGATTATTTAATTTAGTCCAATTATTTATGTTGAAGTGGATTGTTCATCATGCCTTGTATTTATTGATTAATTATCTAGCCAATAATTACCTTGTTACTCTAGAAGGAATTGAGAAAGGAATTCTAGGATTAGACCTGGGCATGGTAACATGCGACTTAGTTATTTGCACAGTGAATAATTAGGTTTGTGAATAGAATGAGAATATCTATTGGCCGCATGTAACACATAAGGAATTGGGTTTGTAGCGAGTTTAATTCAATTGTTTTGCATAGAGATATAGCAAAATTAATCTGGGTTAAATAGAAGGCAATTGATCACTCAAGAGAGGGCTTTTGGCGCTTGAGAATTCCTGTTAACAAATCAGTAGACATAATAATTGGGATATTTGAATAATTGTTTTAATAATCATAATTGGGGAAATTGGAGTCTTAATTATCATTCATCTGCATTCAAATAATTCTTAATTTTTTTGTTATTTTCTTTTGGCATAATTTCTTAATTATATTTACAATTAGTTTTCTTAGTTTTAATAATCATAATTTTTGGTTGTTTAAATAAAATTGAATTGATCTGATATTAGTAGTTGGAATTTATTAATTAGAATTCTCTGAGGGATCGACACTCTAATTTATCACTATATTACTTGTTGATCGTGTATACTTGCACGTTTGCCTTGATTGAGAAATCAACCAACAAGTTCTTGGCGCCGTTACCGGGGATTTCTTTGTTAAAATTAATTCCATATTAGTTATAATCAATTCGGTCTTAATTTAAACGTTACTTAATTTTTCTTCTTGTTTTCGCACGAATTCTTTGCAAGTGTATGCACACTAGATCAAGGGCAAGAAGGAATTTTTTTCCTTATATCGACGAGATTGAAAGGAAATTCCGGAAAGGGCAATCGACTAGTGCGTTATCACATGAGGAAGAAAAACTGGAGGAACAAGAAATTCCAGTGAACATGGCAGGGAACGATCAGAAATCACTTCGGGATTATGCCATGCCCAATGTCACGGATATACAGTCAAGCATTAGGAGACCGTCTATCAATGCTAACAATTTTGAGATCAAACCGGCAACCATTCAAATGCTTCAGAATCAATGCCAGTTTGGGGGTGGTCCATTAGATGATCCGAATGAGCATATTTTGAGTTTCTTGGAAGTTTACGACACTTTTAAATTCAACAATGTGTCAGAAGATGCTACAAGACTGAGAATTTTCCCATTTACTTTGAAAGAGAACGCACGCAGTTGGTTATATGCTGAGCCTCCGGACTTAATCCACACTTGGGATGACGTGGCTCAAAAATTTCTAGCTAAGTTTTTCCCACCAGCCAAATCAGCAAAACTACGGAATGACATTCATACCTTCACACAGTTTGATTCGGAATCGTTGTATGAGGCGTGGGAAAGGTTTAAGGATATTCTCCGCAAGTGCCCACATCATAGAATTAAACAATGAATGCAATTAGCGATATTTTGCGATGGTTTAAAAGCATCCACAAGGGCAAGTATTGACGCAGCAACAGGAGGAGCGATTATGTCTAAATACCTCGAAGAAGCATTTCAGTTGTTAGAAACGATGGCCACCAACAATTATCAGTGGCCCATGACGAGGTCAAATCCACCGAAAGCAGCGGGAAAGTATGATGTGGATGCGATAACATCTTTACAAGTGCAAATGTCCGCAATGGCTAAGGAGATAGAATTAATGCGTCCACAATCCACTCAACAGGTAGCTATGGTATGTGAAATTTGTGCTGGGGGTCATACTACGGATCAATGTGCCATCAATGCTGAAGCAACACATTATGTGGGGCATTATAGTAGGTCTACTCAGCCTTATCCGAACCAAAATACATATAATCCGGGGTGGAGAAATCATCCTGGGTTTTCATGGAGCAACAACCAAGCTATGAGAACAAGCAAGAGACAACAAAACAATTACGGGTTTCAAAACCGGACACAACAACCCGTCACGAAAAAGTAGGAAAAGCTTTGGGAAGAAGCTTTGGAAAGATTTGTTAAGACAACTGAGAAAAGGTGCGATGAGAGTGATAAAAGATTGAATCAAGTGGAGTTGAGTATAGAAAGTCAGACTGCATCAATCAAAAACTTAGAAAATCAATTGGGACAATTATCACATGCATTGAATAACCGACCACTTGGAACACTTCCGAGCGACACCGAGAAAAACCCGGGCAGAGATGAGCATTCTAAAGCGGTAACTCTACGTAGTGGGAAAGAACTACAAGACTCGGTCACGGATAAGGAAAAGGAGGACAAGGCACAAATTGAAATAGAGAAAGTGGTGGATACCAAAAAGCATCACGAGGAGATCTCACAGCAGAAAAATTCAGAACCAACCATTACAATGCCACCCATACCGTATCCGCAAAGATTTCAGAAATTGAAGTTAGATAAGCAGTTCTCACGAGTTTTGGAAATCTTCAAGAAATTGCACATCAACATCCCCTTCGCTGAAGCCTTGGAACAGATGCCGAGTTATGAGAAGTTTATGAAGGAGATTTTGTCAAAGAAGAGAAAATTGGGTAAATTCGAGACCGTAGCATTGACAGAAGAATACAGAGTTATCATTCAGAATAAGTTACCGCCAAAGCTCAAGGACCCAGGTAGCTTTAATATACCGTGCGAGATTAGATATCAGTTTTCTGGACGAGCCTTATGTGATTTGGGGGCAAGTATTAATCTAATGCCGTTATCCGTCTACAGTCAGTTCGGACTTTAGGCTCCACGCCCAACAAATATCAGTTTGCAGCTAGCGGATAGATCGGTTACATATCCACAAGGTATAGTTGAAGATGTGCTAGTAAAAGTGGATAAATTTATCTTCTCCGCGGATTTCTTTATTCTAGATTTTGAAGTGGACAGTGAGATTCTGATCATTCTTGGGCGACCATTTTTGGCAATAGGCAGAACACTGATTGATGTTTAAAAAGGTGAATTGACAATGCGAGTTAAAGATCAACAGGTCACCTTTAATGTCTTCAAGTCAATGTCGTATCCTAAAGAAAAAGGTGAATGTATGTGGGTTGATATCTTGGAGGAATTGGTGAATCATAAATTCAGCACAACTTTCTCAGAGGTACCACTTGAATCTATTTTGCTCGGGGCAAACGAATATGGTATTGAAGAAGATATCGAATACGTCAAATGGCTAGACACACCAGTAGTTTTTCGGAAAAGCATTCAATCCTTCGACACCATAGAGATGCCCGAAGCTGAAGGTAAAAAGTTCAAACCATAAATAGAAGAGCCACCGGTGCTAGAATTAAAGCCACTACCATCCCATTTACAATATGCTTATTTGGGAAAAGATGAGACCCTACCAGTTATTGTTTCCACAGAATTGACTGATACACAAAAGGAAAAATTGCTACGGGTTTTGCGGGAATTCAAAACAGCAATTGGGTGGACTATAACGGACATTTGTGGAATTAGCCCATCATTCTGCATGCATAAAATCTTAATGGAAGAAGGGGCGAAACCAACCATCGAGATGCAAAGAAGGCTAAACCCCATCATGAAGGAGGTGGTGAAAAAGGAGATTATAAAATGGTTGGACGCTGGCATTATTTACCCAATCTTAGATAGTTTGTGGGTAAGTCCTGTACAATGCGTACCAAAGAAAGCAGGTATGACAGTGGTGAAGAATGAAGCGAATGAGCTCATTCCTACTAAAAACGTTACAGGATGGAGAGTGTGCATGGACTACCACAAGCTAAATAAAGCCACACGTAAGGATCACTTTCCCTTACCATTCATTGATCAGATGTTGGATAGGCTAGCGGGACATCAGTTCTATTGTCTCTTGGATGGTTATTCGGGATATAATCAAATTGCTATAGCACCGGAGGACCAGGAGAAAACGACATTCACATGCCCATACGGTACGTTTGTGTTTCGGTGAATGTCTTTTGGTTTATGCAATGCACCAAAGAACCCTTCGGTGATGCATGATGGCAATTTTCTCAAACATGGTCGAGAAAAATTTGGAGGTATTTATGGACGATTTTTCCGTGTTTGGTGATAGCTTTGATCGTGCTTGAAAAATCTAATGTTAGTATTGAAGCGATGCGTGGAGACTAATCGGTTCTTAATTGGGAAAAATGTCACTTTATGGTGAAGGAAGGATTGTTCTCGGGCATAGAGTTTCTGCAGCAGGACTAGAGGTGGATAAAGCAAAGATTGAGACTATTGTGAAATTACCACCTCCATCATACGTGAAGGGAATCCGGAGCTCCTTGGGACATCTTGAGTTTTATAGAGGCGTTTCATCAAAGATTTTCAAAATTTCAAAACCCTTGTGTTCCTCGCTAGAGAAAGACGTGCCTTTCAAAATTGATCAGTCATGTATCGAAGCATTCGAGATTCTAAAGAAGAAGTTGATATCTGCTCCGATCATTGTGGCGCCCGATTTGTCTCTACCCTTTGAATTGATGTGCGACGCCAGCGACTATGCAGTGGGAGCTATTTTGGGTCAACGTCACAACAAAATTTTCCACACAATCTATTACTCAAGCAAGGCGTTGTGGATGCTCGGTTGAACTACAACCACAGAAAAAGAACTACTTGCAGTTGTGTTCGCCTTTGACAAATTCAGAGCATACCTCATCGGAACCAAGGTTATTGTCTATACAAATCATTCTGCAATAAAATATTTGATCGAGAAGAAGGATGCCAAACCGAGGTTAATACGGTGGGTGTTACTGCTGCAAGAATTTGATTTGGAGATTCGGGATAGAAAGGGTACAGAAAATCAAGTAGCGGATCATCTTTTGCGGTTGGAAAATGATGAGCTGCAGAGAAAGGACAATGCATTGATTAACGAGAAATTTCCGGACGAACAACTTCTACGAGTGACCGCAACATTGCCTTGGTATGCTGATTATGTGAATTATGTGGTTGCTAAGGTGTTACCACCGGATTTGAATTCGTAACAACGAAAGAAATTTCTCCATGACGTGAAGCAGTACTATTGGGATGAACCGTTCTTGTTTAAAACCTGTGCGGATCAAATGATTAGACGTTGTGTACCACATGAAGAGATGGACAGTATCTTGGGTCATTGCCATTCATCCGATTATGGAGGTCATTATTCCGGTGATCGAACTGCTGCCAAGGTGTTACAATCAGGATTTTACTGGGCTTCATTATTCAAGGATGCGTACCTATATGTGCTAAAGTGTGACAGATGCCAACACATTGGTAATATCTCCAAGCGAAATGAAATGCCACTTAACTCTATTTTGGAGGTAGAATTGTTCGACGTTTGGGGAATCGACTTCATGGGACCGTTCCCCTCATCTTTTAATAACTAATATATTCTGCTGGTAGTGGACTATGTCTCCAAGTGGGTAGAAGCAACAGCTTTACCCACAAACGATGCTAACGTCGTCCTACGATTTTTAAAGAAAAATATTTTCACGCAATTTGGGGCTCCACGGGCAATAATAAGCGATGAGGGAACACATTTTTGCAACAAGAAATTCACAAAATTCTTGGTGAAGTATGGGGTAAATCATAAAATCGCGCATTGCGTATCACCCCCCAAACCAATGGCCAAGCTGAGGTCTCGAATAGGGAGGTCAAGAGAATTCTGGAAAAGGTGGTCAATCCGTCACGAAAAGATTGGTCTTTACGTCTTGACGATGCTCTATGGGCATATCGTACAGCATATAAGAATCCGATCGGTATATCACCTTATCGAATGGTTTACGGAAAAGCGTGTTACCTCCCAGTCGAGCTAGAACATAGTACACACTGGGCCATTCGGAAGCTCAATTTTGATGAACAAACAGCGGGAGAGAAAAGGTTACTATAGTTGAACGAGATGGATGAATTCCGATTTAACGCTTATGAAAACGCAAAACTCTACAAGGAGAAAGTCAAAGCTTGGCATAATAAGAAAATTATCGATAAAACATTTGAACCGGGCCAACAAGTCTTGTTCTTCAACTTGAGATTGCGTTTATTTCCAGGGAAACTGAAATCACGTTGGTCAGGTCCTTTTACAGTCGTATCTGTTGCACCACATGGTAACATTGAGATTGAAAATCCAAATTCAAATTGCACATTCAAGGTTAACGGTCAACGACTCAAACATTACTGGAGTGGACCTATTGAAAGGTAAACTATGGTCATAAATCTCTCCGACCCATTGAACAATTGAGCAAACTAGCAAAGTCGGGCCGTCGACAGTAAACCAAGCGCTTATTGGGAGGCAACCCAATCAATTTTTATTTTATTTTATTTTATTTCTTGGAGTATTTTTTTTTTATCTAGTGCATATCATTTCTCTATTTTAGTATTAGAAAGTGGAGTTACTCATCATGGTGGGTAGTTGAGTTTTGAGTGAATATTGGTAGTACAAGTTGTTAATTAATTAAATTTCATGTTGCAAGTGAAAGGAAGTGTGAACAAGGGAATTCTTGAAGCCATAATATTTGCTTCATAAGCGCCTTGCCAACATCTTGTAATACAAAGTTAGCATACAGCGGTAAAGGCGTTTCACCTGATTTCGATTACAATCAGCGCCTGGCATTGTATTCCTAGTCTAAAATAGCGCCCCGGCACTAAGGGGCTCTGAACCCTCTTGACTAATAGCGCCCATATTTTTTTTATCATATAAACACAGTAGCCCTTTGGCGCTAGGGGTCGACGAGAGTCCTATATGGGTTATAATTGATGAACGGTTACACTCCTTCCTTCTATTGAGCATCACGCCTCCTCTCATCCATCTCATACACAATTTCTTTCTCTCTCACTTGGATACACCAAACACTGTAAGGCTTATTCTCAAATTCTAGGGTTCAATCCTCCAATAGTGACATAATTCTCATCTCTCTCACGATCATCTACCCAGGTATGTTGTATGTTTTAATTCCATTTTTGTGCACTAAGCATGGGTATTGATATATTTGGTAAGTATTCTATATCCGGATGTGTATCTCATTTAGATATAAGAGTTTCTTATTTTATCTTGCCTAATGGCCATAAATTGCTTACTTGGAAATAGAGATTGCATTCATGGTATATTTTTGACTAATAACGGGTAGGAATTGCTAGTAACTTGGTAAAAATCTAAGTGATTGATGAGTTGCCTCTTAGATATTTGATGAATTGCCTGAACCATTGATCTTACCCACATGCACACTTATCACTATGTTCAAGCACTATCACTCTAGACCCATATGCTACCACACTGAGTTCAATCTACTGTAGCACTTGTTCTTGGTTACCATCACACATAGTGAATTAGAGTGGGGAGAATTAGAATATATTGATCCATGCATGTCTCCTAAGGTAATCTATAATCAGTCTTTTGGGCGTCTCTTGTGTTGCATGTGCCAACTCTATAAATGGATGAGCCCATGACTCCAATCGGAATACATGTGCATATATATGTGCTCTTGTGTAAAGCACCACCCCACACAAATGTGCTCCATATCCATATATTTTTCAAAGTTTGGGGGTCAAGTCATACATAAGTTTATTGAAATTCAAAAAATCTGTTCAATCCTAATATATACATGCTTGTACTTGCCGATTCTCGATATGGCATCTAAACGTCAGCGTGGTGAAGGATCAGGAACCGCCTCGACTCCACCTCCGAAATTTAACAGCCGCCGTTTTGTTAGTCTTGCGGCTCAGGAAAGATATAACTGAATGGCTACTCGATCATTGATTCCGGAACGTGGGTTGAATCCGAATCCAGAAAATGATGGCGACATGGCAGTCATGATAGCCGAGAGAAACTAGTTCACACTCACCGAGCAGCCAGATTCAGCAGTAATTGTCGTGGTAAAGGAATTTTACGCCAACGTGCCCGAACATGATCATTATACAGTATTTGTAAGGGGCAAAACAGTGGAAATTGGCGAAGAGGACTTCAATGAGTGTTACCAACTGCCAGTAGAGGGTTTTCATGATGAATATGCTAGTTTTGTGAGTGATGGGCCAGACTATGAGCAGATAATTTGTGAGCTTTGTCCACCGGGCACCACATGGACAGTACATGAACGCGGAAATATGACGTTCCCACTCGCGAGTCTCAGCTTATATGGGAAGGCTTGGTATGCGTTTATTTGCACAAAACTCATACCATGTACCCATGTGAGTCATGTTACCAGGGAACGTGTCGTGCTTTTATACTCAATCATCAAAGGCTTTAAAGTTGATGTGGGACATCTCATTTTGCAATCTGTCCTCCGAGCTTCTCGTGGGAGTACCAGTGGAGGATTACCACATCCGTCTCTCATCTGCATGTTATGTGACAAGTTCGGCGTCAAATAGAAGTCCGACGAGATGATCCAAAAGCCTATGCCAGTGTTGGACCACAAGTTGATCAGCTGGTACAAAGTATGGACTGGTGGGGCAAACCACCCTAGGGGATTGGGTTTCATAATTCCCCAAGCTGAACAATCTCCAGCTCTACCGTCCCAGGCTTCATCTAACAACGGTCCCTCGTCTGCCGCGTA
The DNA here is from genome assembly GCA_020205615.1 of Panax quinquefolius. Classification (NCBI taxonomy): domain Eukaryota; kingdom Viridiplantae; phylum Streptophyta; class Magnoliopsida; order Apiales; family Araliaceae; genus Panax; species Panax quinquefolius. The sequence goes on from JAINUW010000585.1 coordinate 1,770,541, forward strand.
TAGAGGTGTGGTTCCCGAAGTTGTTCAACGAGAAATCAATAGTTGGTTCTACAATCTTGAAGCCCAAAATGTCCGCCTATCCGAGCGCCAAGACGTTATCTTTAAGTATTTGGTTGACGGTTTGCACATACGAATCGATGAATGCCCAACAATTTCCAAATGTTAGTCTTCGTCGGGTTTCCGCCTTGATCCTGCCAGCTTTTTCCCCGTCGATCTAGAGAGATGGCGAGGATGATGATGATCAATGACGCTTAAGCTCATCGGGAGTCCTCTCATTTTATTTTGTTTTATCTTTCGCATGAAGACATTGCTCTAAATAAGTTTGGGGGTGGTTGTTAAGTTTTGTTTTTCTTAGTTGCATGAGTAAGCTTGTTTTTAGTTTTTTTTTATGTTGCATTTAGGATTGCATGCTAATTCCAACTTTTGATAGTGTATATTTGAAGGCCAATGATGAACTTAAAATTGCATGAACAAGTCTAGTAAGGATTGTTGAGTCGGTAATATGATGTTCTTGACATGATTTGAATCCCTAACTGTTTGACACTGATGTTTTAAGGATAGCACTTTTGGAAAGATAACCATGTTAGCTGTGTTAGTTTGAATGGATAGATAATAGAGTCTCAAGGTTGAATGCCAGTGAAATGAAGGAACAAGTTAAGTAGCTAGTGAAGACTGAATTTAGACTTGAATTTAAGTTGGGGAAAATATATGGAATATATAAGCTTTGAGCTAAAAATAAAATAATATATATATATATATATATATATATCGTGATTAGTCTTGTTTCGGGGCCTTTGTTACTTGAGCAAAAAATGCTTAGGAGGGATGTATCTTAAAACCTAGCGCCCTAAGGTCTTATATGGTCTGGGAGTCGTTGGTCGAAAGCTCGCTAAGGGGTAGCACTATTAGCCTAATGGAATGAGATATTGCACAGTCATGGTTAAAAAAAAAAAAGGGGAAAAGAGCGAAATGCCCCTGTTTAGCAAAAATAAGCATAAGTATTCCATGTTGAATCCTGAATTTTGGTGATTGTTTAATTTCAGTTGAATTTAGTTTATTTAATGCGTTCTTGAGTTGAACTGTATGACGCTTATTAAGAACTTTATTATCTTTCAGATTTTTGCTTGTCATTGGTTAGCATGGTTGTTGAACACACACTCACAATATCAGTAATAACAGATTTTGATTGATTGATTGTTGGGATATTGTTGATCTGTTTGAACATGAGGTATTAGAATGTTTTTGTTTTTTTCCGAGGCCTATGGATATTCGTTAACTCTTGAATTCTTTGGAATTAAGGTACTTTAGTTAGTTTGCATTTGCATGATGTTTAGTTAATCGTGTTTTGTGTTTTGTTGCACGAGGACATGCTGATAATTTAAGTTTGGGGTATTTGATGATTGGGTAATACACCCATGAATTAATTATATTTAATCTTAATTTGTTGTATGTTCAAAGCATTTTAGAATTATTTTACTCTCGTTTTTAGTGTGTTGTGGCGGGATGGTGCGTTGTTGGAGCAATTGGGAGCAATTAAGTGAAAAAAGGGCAAGATTCGGTTTCTATTCAATAGAGCTGGGGCACTATTTCGGGTATAAAAAATGTACGGGCGCTAGTCCTCGATTGACTCGGGAAGAGGCATACGTGAGAACAAAGATGAAATCCCTATTGACTTGCTGTTGACTTTAGTTAATGAGTATTGGAAGCCTTATTGAACAAGGATTGTTGGAATTGGACAGAAATATATAAATTGATTTATTTTTATTGAATTGGGAGGATTCTACACAATTGGAGATTGGAGGAAGGAAGAAGAGCAGATCTGAAGGCTACAACTTGGAGTTTTACTTCTCCTTTATTCTTTTAAATTGTGTAACTTCTTAGAGATGATTTATCAAGTATTTGTGGTTTTTATTTTCATCGTGAACTAATTCTTTTCATTAAGATTCCAATGGAACCGTTTATGTTTATGAATTGATTATTTAATTTAGTCCAATTATTTATGTTACAGAGAATTGTTCATCATGCCTTGTATTTATTGATTAATTATTTGGCCAATAATTACCTTGTTACTCTAGAAGGAATTGAGAAAGGAATTCTAGGGTTAGAACTGGGCATGGTGACATGTGACTTAGTTATTTGCACAGTGAATAATTAGGTTTGTGAATAGAATGAGAATATCTATTGGTCGCATGTAAAACATAAGGAATTGGGTTTGTAGCGAGTTTAATTTAATTGTTTTGCATAGAGATATAGCAAAATTAATCTGGGTTAAATAGAAGGCAATTGATCACTCATGAGAGAGGCTTTTGGCGCTTGAGAATTCTCATTAACAATTCGATGAGACATAATAATTGGGATATTTGAATAATTGATTTAATAATCATAATTGGGGAAATTGGAGTCTTAATTATCATTCATCGCATTCAAATAATTCTTAATTTGTTTTTTTGTTTTCTTTTGGCATAATTTCTTAATTATATTTACAATTAGTTTTCTTAGTTTTAATAATCATAATTTTTGGGTGTTTAAATAAAATTGAATTGATCTGATACTAGTAGTTGGAATTTATTAATTAGAATTCTCTGAGGGATCGACACTCTAATTTATCACTATATTACTTGTTGATCGTGTATACTTGCACGTTTGCCTTGATTGAGAAATCAACCAACACTTGTCTACTCAATTCCAATCTCATCATTGGCCAAAATAAACTGAACTATCTAATAGCTGGAATCATGCAAGATGAACATAGTAACTAACTATTATTTTTGAATTTTTGAATTTTTTTAACAAAAAACTGAATATAATGCTATTCAAACTATACTACTATGCAACTACTTATGCAGTTGTACTACATGAATGCAAACATAATGAACCTAATCTAAATTAACAACATATACAAAATAACATATCATAAACATGAAACTAAACATGCAATAAAGAACTAAACTAAACTCCCCCAAACTTAGCAATTACAATGTCCTCATTGTAAGAATATAGCGGTAAATAGAAGAGAACTTCCCTGTAATTAGCTAAGTGTGAAGTGATGGTGACGATGGCGGCGACGATCATTTTCATATCCATTGAACCTCTAATACCTGCAATGAAGAGAGACAACATGGATTAGATTAGCACTTTAGAATATAACGTGATTCTTATTTACTAAATAAACTAGGAAATCATATAAATATAAAAAAAAAATCTGGTTTGCCTCCCAGTCAGCGCTTGATTTACAGTCTTTCAGCCAGACTTTGTCTAGTTAACGCTATCCAATTCCTCTTTGATAATTGAGGAACCCTCCATCCATCGAAAATAATGTACCTTTTGGTACGTTCCCATTTGTGATAGCCGTTGTATTAAAGTCACCTGGCATGCTTTCTTTAGATAAGATCACATTCAAGAACGTCCAACATCTAGGTGTTTTATCCATTGTGTCTGCGAATAGATTCTGGCATTGAGGCTTGTCAGACACAACAATCTCTTCTTCTATCTTCTCCAGCTCATCGTACCATGGCTTTGAAGTTGTACTCTCTTTTACGTCATAAGGAGTATTGCCGACGACATGACTACCTAGCGGACAAGGTTTTGACAATCTAACTGGATCCTTTAACTTTGGTGGAGAAGGCACTTGAGGCATTAATAACATTGGCTCATCCTCGTTAGTACTCATAGTTAGCTCTTCACCGACCTTGTTTTCATTATCCCCACTTGTCTCCTCTTTTTTAACATATTGTGGCTCATCCAGTTGTAGATTTGGCTTGGGCACTTCATCAATCTCGGAATCCTCGTCATAACACCAATTATTTTGAGGATAGTTGTTCAGGGCTTTGAGCATTCGATCCATCTGGTTCTGCAGATTTTGAATTGATATCTCTTGATTAATCCTCCTCTCCTCATTTGATGCTACTAACTTGGACCACAATTCCTCCAACTTTGAATTATCTGTCTCAGTCTCGGAAGCCATGTATTGAGGACCATTGGTTGAGGTAGTGACGAGTTGTTCCATTCGATTAAAAAAAATTTTGGTTGACAGCTCTTGGCTAATCCTCATCTCCTCTAGGTTTGATATGCCCTTCAATATTACATCCCTCGGATTTGGCTTTTCTTCTTGTGGCAATGAAGGTGGACATGAAAATTCTGGTGTGTATGCTGGATTTGGAGCGTAGTATTTGTCTTCATAAGTATAGCTCCACTATGAATCCGGGTGATACCCCCAAACTTGATGATAATTAGTATATGTATAATCATTGACGTATTCACCGCCATGTTGTCCCGGCCCAAAACTAACGGTGCATTGATGTTTCAGATGATTACCAGCACAATAATTGCAATTAACTGTTATCCTTCGATTACGTTGGGCTGCAACAACGTCCAACCTCCTTGAAAGTGTCTCAAGCTGTGCTGATAATGTAGAAAATGCATTGAGACCATCAATCCCCGCTCCCTTTAGTTGAGTCATATTCGAATATGGCCTTTGATAATTGCATCCATCCATGATACCTGAAAAGAAAGAAAAATAGGAAGAGAATAAAATAAAAAGAAAAAAAATGTTTAAATTAAGACTAGTTTGATTGAAGCTAATATTGGCAAAAATATATTAAACTAATTCCCCGACAACGGCGCCAAAAACTTGTTGGGTAAAATCTAATTCACACTTGACAAACACACAAGTATCACATCAATTATGTAATACATTGAAAGTAGAGTATCGTTCCCAGGATACAAATTACCAAATATTAACTCTTAACCAAACTAATTTTATTTAAATAATCAATTTAATGTTATAAAGTAAATTACTTAATTAAACTAATTCTAATTACCACTAATTACAAAATCAGATTATGGAGATTTAAGATCACAACTTCACTTATTGGTTCATTTAAGTTAACACACTTCTCATCAATTATTTTTTATCCTGAATTGTTAATCAAGAACACTAAAGCAGATAAAACCACCTCTCGATGCATAATACCCATACTTACTTATATCAACAATTGATAGAATTAAGCAAGACACCCTAATTAACTAATCCACTATATCTCTATGTGAATTACAATTAAAAAGGATTTAAAGCACAAGTTCTCTACAAGATTACATATGGCGTAAAGGCATATCTCTATCCTAAACACAAATCATGAATTCCATCTATTCAGAAATCACAAACACATGCTATCATGATCAGATGTAAATCTATACTTCATCTCTCTAGTTCATATAGATTATCACGGTAATTGTTTTCTAGGCAATTAAACAATTAAGTCCAAATCACAATAGACGATCCTGATGATAGATCACAATAATTGATAAAAAGCATATTAAAATAAACTACACAATAAGATCCATTGTAATCTCAAATAAAGAATTAGTTCATTGAATTAAAACTAAGAATCCACACTTGAATAAACATTAAAAGATAAAAATAGAAGTAGAGTGAAGAATAAATACATTGTCAAGCCAAATCTCCATCTTCCTCAAGCTCCTGCTCTTGATCTTCAATGGTCTCCAAGTTGTTTTAATCTCCAAAACTCCTAAGAACTAAGGTTTTGATCATAATCTAATCTAATGAAATTCTTCTCTATTCCTTTAATTTATGTAATTCTCCTCCTTTTATATGCCTCTTTATATGTCTTTAAGTCCTCTGAGAAGTTCTTGAATCAATCGCTCGAAACAATCCCTCTTGGACTTAAATTCAAGTTAAAATTGCCTTTTTTATGCATACCCAAGCCCCAGCTTGGGTATTACCTTGTAAATAGTAATCCCCAGCTTGCTAGGCTGCTGAAAATGAACTCAGAACCCCAAGCCCTAGCTTGGGTATAAGGCTTAAAAGAGCAAGCCCCGGCTTGCTATTCTGCTGTTAGTTATTTTTCTGTTATAGTGTCCTTTGGTAAAAACGGTCATAACTTTTGATCCTGGAGGAGTTACGGGGCCTGCTACCTACCAAATCGAATCTATCGACGAGCTCTACAACTTTCATTCTTTAAGAATTGAGAAATAACGAATGGATGAAGGTCAAAATTGGACTGGAAGTGACTTCTATGTAAATGACCACCCAAAAAAGCGAAATTCAACGCCCGTTGGTACAAATGTCATAACTCTTGCATCCGAACTCCAATTGGAATGATTCAAGATGTTCCAGAAAGCTAAGAGGAAGCTCTAAAATATAGTCCAAGTTCTAAGCCAAGAACATGAAAGTCCAAATGATGTCTGGATTGTTACTTTTCCATGCGTTTTCATACCAATAGTCGTTCACATAGCTCCCAAACATATAATCTACAAAATGAACACAGAATGCATGAAAAGTAACTAAGACACGTGAATATAAGCAACTAATTCAAGTAATAGATATACCGGATAAGTAGGTATAAAATCTACTTATCAAATACCCCCAAACTTAAACGTTTGCTTGTCCCCAAGCAAAAACAAAACAAAAATGCAATGCAATGCAACTAATCTACAAGCCTACGATTCCAGTAGTAATAATAGAGACAAGTATATTCAACCGTCCTTAGAGAAATCAAGTAAACATGATAATACTTCATATTAAAACCAATCAATAATTCCTATCAATCATCAAATCTCAAACTGTTATTACTGGTATAGTGCGTGTGTGCTCAACATCCATGCTAACTGATATAATGCTAAATACAACACATAATAGATCTCTTTAAAGGCATCATACAGTGCAAACTCACAAAATTCATGAACAAGCTAAATCCAACTAAATTCAAACATCCACCAAATTCAAGAGTCCAATCTGGGATACTAATGCTTTACTTTGCATTACAGCGGCTTTTTGCTCTTTTCCCATTTTATTAATTTTTTTTTAACAATGACTATGTAATGTCTCATTCCATTAGGCTAACATTGCTACCCCTTAGCGAGCTTTCGACCAACGGCTCCCAGACCATATAAGACCTTAGGGCGCTAGGTGTAAAGACAATCCCCTCAGGCATACTTGCTCAAGTAACAAAGGCCCCGAAACAAGACTAGCTACGATATTTTTTCATTATTTTTATTAATTTTTTTTCTTTTTTTTGAAACTTATATATCCCAAATTTTCCCCCAAACTTAAGTTTTTGTCTAAATTTAGCCATCTCCGCCTATTCATGTCTTTCATTCATCCAAAATAGTATTATCCTTAAGAAGTCCATTATGTATCAATTTAAACTTAATCAGTCAACAAAGTTGTTTCTAATGTGCTAACCTTGATTATACCAGTTTCAAACAGGAAAAGATTCAATTCATAATAAGAAATCAAATCTAAGCTCTATTAATTAGTACTATACTTGTCTACTCAATTCCAATCTCATCATTGGCCAAAATAAACTGAACTATCTAACAGCTGGAATCATGCAAGATGAACATAGTAACTAACTATTATTTTTGAATTTTTGAATTTTTTTAACAAAAAACTGAATATAACGCTATTCAAACTATACTACTATGCAACTACTTATGCAGTTGTACTACATGAATGCAAACATAATGAACCTAATCTAAATTAACAACATATGCAAAATAACATATCATAAACAAGAAACTAAACATGCAATAAATAATTAAACTAAACTCCCCCAAACATAGCAATTACAATGTCCTCATTGTAAGAATATAGCGGTAAATAGAAGAGAACTTCCCTGTAATTAGCTAGGCGTGAAGTGATGGTGGCGATGGCGGCGACGATCATTTTCATATCTATTGAACCTCTAATACCTACAATGAAGAGAGACAACATGGATTAGATTAGCACCTTAGAATATAACATGATTCTTATCTACTAAATAAACTAGGAAATCATATAAATATAAAAGAAAAAAATATTTTGGTTTGCCTCCAAGTCAGCGCTTGATTTACAGTCTTTCAGCCAGACTTAGTCTAGTCAATGCTATCCAATTCCTCTTCGATAATTGAGGAACCCTCCATCCATCAAAAATAATGTAGCTTTTGGTAGGTTCCCATTTGTGATAGCCATTGTATTAAAGTCACCTAACATGGTTTCTTTAGATAAGATCACATTCAAGAACGTCCAACATCTAGGTGTTTTATCCATTGTGTCTGCGAATAGATTCTGGCTTTGAGGCTTGTCAGACACAACAATCTCTTCTTCTATCTTCTCCAGCTCATCGTACCATGGCTTCGAAGTTGTACTCGCTTTTACGTCACAAGGAGTATTGCCGACGACATGACTACCTAGCGGACAAGGTTTTGAAAATCTAACCGGATCCTTGAACTTTGGTGGAGAAGGCACTTGAGGCATTAATAACATTGGCTCATCCTCGTTAGTACTCATAGTTAGCTCTTCACCGACCTTGTTTTCATTATCCCTACTTGTCTCCTCTTTTTTAACATATTGTGGCTCATCCAGTTGTAGATTTGGCTTGGGCACTTCATCAATCTCGGAATCCTCGTCATAACACCAATTATTTTGAGGATAGTTGTTCAGGGCTTTGAGCATTTGATCCATCTAGTTCTGCAGATTTTGAATTGATATCTCTTGATTAATCCTCCTCTCCTCATTTGATGCTACTAACTTGGACTACAATTCCTCCAACTTTGAATTATCAGTCTCAGTCTCGGAAGCCATGTATCGAGGACCATTGGTTAAGGTAGTGACGAGTTGTTCTATCCGATTATTAAAATTTTTGGTTAATAGCTCTTGGCTAATCCTCATCTCCTCTAGGTTTGATATGCCCTTCAATATTACATCCCTCGGATTTGGCTTTTCTTCTTATGGCAATGAAGGTGGACATGAAAATTCTGGTGTGTATGCTGGATTTGGAGCGTTGTATTTGTATTCATAAGTATAGCTCCACTATGAATTCGGGTGATAACCCCAAACTTAATGATAATTAGTATATGTATAATCGTTGACATATTCACCGCCATGTTGTCCCGGCCCAAAACTATCGGTGCATTGATGTTTCAGATGATTACCAGCACAATAATTGCAATTAACTGTTATCCTTCGATTACGTTGGGTTGCAACAACGTCCAACCTCCTTGAAAGTGTCTCAAGCTGCGCTGATAATGCAGAAAATGCATTGAGACCATCAATCCCCGCTCCCCTTAGTTGAGTCATATTCGAATATGGCCTTTGATAATTGCATCCATCCATGATACCTGAAAAGAAAGAAAAATAGGAAGAAAATAAAATAAAAAGAAAAAAAAATGTTTAAATTAAGACTAATTTGATTGAAGCTAATATTGGCAAAAATATATTAAACTAATTCCCCGGCAACGGCACCAAAAACTTGTTGGGTAAAATCTAGTTACGCACAACACACAAGTATACGTGGTCAACAAGTAATACATTGAAAGTAGAGTATCGTTCCCACGATATAAATTACCAAATATTAACTCTTAACCAAACTAATTTTATTTAAATAATCAATTTAATGTTATAAAGTAAATTACTTAATTAAACTAATTCTAATTACCACTAATTACAAAATCAAATTATGGAGATTTAAGATCACAACTTTACTTATTGGTTCATTTAAGTTAACACACTTCTCAACAATTATTTTCTATCCTGAATTGTTAATCAAGAACACTAAAGCAGATAAAACCACCTCTCGATGCATAATACCCATACTTACTTATATCAATAATTGATAGAATTAAGCAAGACACCCTAATTAACTAATCCACTATATCTCTATGTGAATTACAATTAAAAAAGATTTAAAGCACAAGTTCTCTATAAGATTACATATGGCGTAAAGGCATATCTCTATCCTAGAAATGAATCATGAATTCCATCTATGTAGAAATCACAAACACATGCTATCATGATCAGATCTAAATCTATACTTCAGCTCCCGAGTTTTTATAGATTATCACGGTAATTGTTAGCTAGGCAATTAAGCAATTAAGTCCAAATCACAATAGACAATCCACAATGATAGATCACAATAATTGATAAAAAAAAAACATATTAAAATAAACTACACAATAAGATCCATTGTAATCTCAAATAAAGAATTAGTTCATTAAATTAAAACTAAGAATCCATACTTTAATAAACATTAAAAGATAAAAATAGAAGTAGAGTGAAGAATAAATCTGTTCTCAGCAAATCTCCATCTTCCTCAAGCTCCTGCTCTTGATTTTTAATGGTTTCCAAGTTGTTTCAATCTCCAAAACTCCTAAGAACTAAGGTTTTGATCCTAATCTAATCTAATGAAATTCTTCTCTATTCCTTTAATCCTTGTAATTCTCCTCCTTTTATACACCTCTTTATATGTCTTTAAGTCCTCTTAGAAGTCTTTGAATCAATTAGCTCGAAACAATCCCTCTTGGACTCAAATTCTAGTTAAAATTGCCTTTTCTATGCATACCCAAGCCCCAACTTGGGTATTTCCTTGTAAATAGCAAGCCCCAGCTTGCTAGGCTGCTGTAAATAAACTCAGGACCCCAAGTTCCGGCTTGGGTATAAGGCTTAAAAGAGCAAGCCCTGGCTTGCTATGCTGCTGTTAGTTATTTTTCTGCTGCAGTATCCTCTGGTAAAACGGCTATAACCTTTGATCCGGGAGGAGTTACGGGCCCTGCCACCTATCAAATCGAAGCTATCGACGAGCTATACAACCTTTATTCTTTAAGAATTGAGAAATAACGAACGGATAAAGGTCAAAATTGGACTAGAAGCGACTGATATGCCAATGACCACCCAAAACAGTGAAATTCAATGTCCGTTGGTAAAAATTTCATAACTCTTGCATCTGAACTCCGATTGGAATGATTCAAGATGTTCCAGAAAGCTAAGAAGAAGCTCTACAATATAGTCCAAGTTTCTAGCCAAGAACATAAAATGAACATAAAAGCCCAAATGATGTCCGGATTGTTGCGTTTCCTTGCGTTTTCATACCAATAGTCGTTCACATAGCTCCCAAACATATAATCTACAAAATGAACACATAATGCATTAAAAGTAACTAAGACACATGAATATAAGCAATTAATTCAAGTAAAAGATACTAGATAAGTAGGTATAAAATCTACTTATCAGGTGCTCAAAGCCATCACTTTATTTGAACTGTTTGTCTCAAATGAAAATCTTAGGCTCATCATTTCCCTTTTTCCTTTTCTGGTCATTGGGATTTCTATCTTCAGTTCTCCAATTTCAATGAGATTTTGAATTTTATGTTGCAGATGCCAACACTCCTCGGTCGTATGTCCCGGTGCTCTGGAATGATAAGAACACCTCTTGTTGAGATCATAATGCCTTCCTTTGGGATTAGCAGGTGGAGCAAGCTTAGTGATCTTTTTCCGTGCAACCAATAATGCCAACACATTTTCCAATAAAGTCCCCCAAAGGCATGAATACCCTTATATGCCTACTCTCCTAGACTCTTGATGCCGTAGGATTTTAGGGGTTTGCTAGTGTTTAAAATATTATTTGACATTTCCTCTTTAGGAATTCGCATTCTTCTGGGTAATTTTTTTGCTGGCGAGATCTTCTAAAATTTATCATTCTAAATTTCCTGTCCTTTTAGCATGCTTTGATATTTTTCATTTAGTTGCCTCATCTTGGAGGAATATAGGCTTGAATTCTAGTTAACCTCTTTTTTCTCTTGGCTTTCTAATAGTAGAGTGAAAAGTTGCCTTGTAACATGATGTTGGCGCACTATCAGATTAGCCAACAAAGTTACTTGATGATGGATTGTCTCCAATTTTGGTATCACTATCATACACTCCTCCAGATTTTCCCACTTTTGGACATTTTTTTCTTCTCATTTGGGGGTATTCCTCCATCCTTCGTATGTACTTACGATTTGAATCCATTTTAGCGCTACCTAACCCGATCATGTTCACTCCTTCCGTATCATGCTACAACAGAATGTTGGTGTTGACATTTGGCTGGTAATGCCGTTAGACCATAACTATAAGACCCCAACTTTTTATAAATAAAATTAAATTTCCTATATTTATTATTTCGATATTAGAAGGTATTAATTTGATATAATGCTTTGGTTATGGGTGAAATGTGCAAATTTTGTAAAATAAGCAAGTGGTTATAAAATATTCATTGTTGTCGGAGAATATTCTTTTGGTCATGGAATATTCTTGTTGTCGAGGAATATTCGTACGACGGCGTAGCCATTTGTGGGCCCCATAACAGAATAACTGTCGGATGAAAAAAATGACAAGTTTGATTTTTTATAAATAACGGTGTAATTGTTACCGTCAACACTGTTGGATTACCTGGTGGTTAAAATACAATAATACGCGTGGTTGCACAGTAGCACACGGTATTGCAAAATATTTTTGAATTATTGACTCTTACATAAGAATGCACTACTCAATAATTGTTATAGTAATTACTATTTAATATTTTATTGCTGCGTTGATATTTTATATTATTATTGTTTCAATAATTGTCACTGCACAATATTTCCCATTATCAAATCAATAATTAATATTATTTGAATAATATTATTAGATAGCATTATTGGCAATGTCTAAGGAAGTTCTGTCTAGTAAAGGGGTTTGGTCACCTAATTACGCGGGAGTAAGGAGAAATTCTTATCGAAAAGCCCCCTCTTTCCTGGGAATGACCTGGTTGTCATAATTGTGATTCTGTAATATTATTTGTGAATAATTAATTATTAATTTATAGGATAGGAAAATATTTATTTTATGTGATTATAAATGAAGGAATTAATGTTGGGGTGTTTTATCAGTATTTTGTCGGAATAGAGGTGTTGAAAATCATCTCTATGTGGATTTCTGTCATTTTTCGTTTGGAATTTGAAAAAACTTAAATCTACAAAGTTGTAAATAATTTAATTTCCTATGGAATGGACTTAAAATTCATATTTTTCTGATAAAAAGGCTATTTATTATGAAATATTAAAGTTTCTGATTATTGTTTAAATCGTAAAACAATTTGGAAAATTTTAGTTTGGGTGGGCCCCACTTTTGGTTGGTGAAAAATGTGCTAAAATTTTATTTCAAAAGTGGTGGGCATGAATAGTAACAGGTAAAGCCATCAGGTAGAAGGTTAGTATGCTTTGGCATTTTGGCATTTTCCTATAAATAGGTGTTTATGATAGAATTGAAAATCACACTAGAATCATAAGCTTTCTCTCTCTATATTATCGAGCGTATTTTGTGAGTATTTAGATACTTTGAGAGTTGCTATTCAGTGCAAGTTTTCTACAACCTTATATTCGATATTTCGGTTAGAAGTATTATTCTTTTGAGGTAAGAGATGTTATTTTCTTCGTAAATGATATTATTTCTTTCAATATCATTATGTTGAAATATTGGTATAAATTTTATTGTGGAATTTTTACCTTTTTGTGTCGGGGTTACCATTCACGTATACGACACTATTCACAAATACTGCACTATTCATCGAAAAATAAAATTTTCTCTTCTTTGTCCCAGATGCCTATTATGATTACTATCTTTGATTGTATCCATGTTTTGATCTTCATTCTTGAATTTTACTCCACTATGGTTTATTATGGAGTGTTTTTGAACTTGGATCATCTAAAGTACGAATCCCTAATCTTTATTATTTTGTCTCACTAGATTCGTTTCTTAAAAATATTTTTCATCATCCTCAGTCCTAAATGATGATATAACTGAATATCTTTGGCTTGTAATGCAAAGATGAATCATTACCTGATGAATATCTTTGGCCCGTAGTGCAAAGATGAACAGGTGTTGAGATGAACATGACCAACTGGTGCTACAAATGAATATCTTTAGCCCATAGTGCAAAGTTGAATATTTGAATCAAGATGTATATTGATTGATGTTACAGGGATAAAATATTGATGACGGACTTTTAAATTCATAGATGATAGTAGATTTCATTCTCTACGTAACACTTCTAATGAATTGTTGTTTCCGCTGCAGTTGTTGATCTAAAACTTGTTGTCTATTATATTTTATCAGATTTTACCCTGTTGAAGACTAAGGATAATTTGTTTTATATTATCTTAGTCATAATATTTTTTACTGGGCTAGTTGAGCTCACCCTTTTCTTTTTTGTTCCATTTTTCTTCTCATGAAGTGAGAATTTAACAGGAACTAGTCGGGGTATAGAGTGATGGTTCAAGATAGTTGTTATAGCAATTCTCACTATTATGTAAAATAGTGCATCAATAATTTTAATGAGGACTTTATCTGAGTGAGGATATTGTCTAGAAGATAATATTTGTATTTAAACTCACAACTTATGTGTTGTCATATTTTGCATGACAATTGTATTAATTAAGTTGTAGTTGTTTATGTACCATGTATTTGGAGACTTCGAATGGGTGATGTATAACTATTTTGGGGGCGTCACAATAACATCGCCACTTTCGATCAGATTTTGGATTTTTTGCTTTAAGGACCAAATATCTTACTTATCGTGTCTTCAAGAAGCTCAGTGGTAAGCACATCTCTGGCTTGGATTGTATCTTTTGCTTCTTGGATCAAGAGGTGGTGCCATTTCGATAATTTTCTTGTAATCTGTTAACATCACCAATACATTTTCAAGGGAATCACCTAGTGGAGTGAACACCAGAGTTTTAGTTCTATCAAATTTTCTCTTTTTTACCTGACATTGGTTAAATGCGGCATATTGTTGTAATGATTAATTTTCTTCCCTCTTCCAAATGGGGGGGGGGGGGATTGTGGTTGGGTCTCCTAAATTGCCCATGTAAAACGAGGGATACATCTTCATCGCCTTTCTTGGTTAGCCTCTTGGGAGTGCTCGCATAGCTGCCAGACTGTATATGCTCGACGACTTCTTCAAAAGTCGTGATGTGTTTAATCTTGTCTGCTCTCAGGTCCATCTCTGCCACTTCACTATGTTTGATCATCTCCGAGAATGGCTTGCCTATTCCTGCTAGGATCCTCTTATAGTATGGTGCCTCTTGTGTGTCTATGAAAGTCATCACCATTTCAGTTTCTGGCATAGGCGGGCTAACCTGTGCTACCATACGTCTCCATCTTTGAGTGTATTCTCAGAAAGACTCAGTATTCTGCTTCTTAACTTTAGTCACCTAATAACGATCCAATACCATTTATGATTGGAAGCTATATTGATTCATGAAGGCATTCGCCAACGCTTCCAAGCTATGGATTTTGGAGTTGTCCAGTCGAGCGTACCAAGCACTGGCTTCTCCAGTTAGACTTTTATGGAACAGTTGCATTCTGAGCTTCTTTTCATGAACATAGGATCTGAGTTCCCTAATATACACTTTCAGATGGGTATAAAAGATCACCTGCTCCATTGTACTTTTCAAAATTCGGGACCTGGAATTTATTAGGATAACGAGCCCCTGGGAATATTCAGAAATCTGTATAGCTAACACTTTTGAATGATCCTGTTCCTTTTATAGACCGGATGCTTTCTTTCATTTGTTGGACTTTCTTTCTGATGTCACCAGTTTCCAAGTCTTTATTGAAATTTGTGATTTCAGGGGTTTTGTTGGTTCTTTCACTGTATCGAGGTTCAAGTATCTGTACTTCCCCCTGTTTGTTAGCACTTTGATTGCCACCTTGTAAAGAGGACTATGGTAACAACAAAAAATATTATTATGTACTTTTTGATTGTTGAAATATGTTTTGAGAAAACGTTAAGGAAAACATTATTCATCAGAATATATTTTTTAGTTTTTCAAATTTTTGAAGAACGCATAAAAGAGAATGACAAGGAAAGATGGAATGTCCAATAAAATTTGGAAACCGATAAATGAAGTTTTTCACATTGTAATAATTAAAGAGATTTAATTAATAAGAATACGAGTATAATACAAATTATTTTACGAGTATAGTACCAGAAGAATTCGCGTATAATACGAATTATTATATGGTAAGAGTATAAGAAGGCAAAGTCAGTAAAAGTCAAGATGGGTTATTAAGCCACTGGGCTTTGACTTTCGTAAGCCCAATACGGTAATGTTAGGAGACCCGATGATAATTAAATCAAGTCCCAAAATAATGTTAAATTCAAGCTCAAAGTTTGGCACAATTAGAATTAAAGCTAAGCCCAAACAAAGAACCAAACAGGTGGGCTGAACCATGGGTCATGAGTGGGTAAAAGGGGGTGAGGGTCACCAAAGTAGGTCACCAAGCTTCCTTGAGAAGCTTGGTTGATATTTGTTAAAGAAGAGGTGTGAATAGTGAAAATAGGGGGTGTTTTTGTAAGTTTTCCAAACCTAAGGATTTGGACTATAAACGACCGTAAGTTAAGTGACCAATTTGTTAGAAAATCAAAGTTAATTTAATGACCAAAATGCCCTATGGTGGGAAATGACCATTTTACCCCAAGTCTTGCAAATTCTATATATGCAAGCATTTCATTCATTTGCCTTAACAAATCAAAATAAAAAGAGGATCAATGGCAAACAAATTAAGAGGGAAGAGAGAGGAATTTTTGAATGGAGAAAAAGAAGAAGAAGGAAGGAAAAGCTAGAAAATTAGCAAGCTTTGATAAGAGGAAGAAGAATAAGGAAGAAAAACAAAAAAGAAAGGTAATTAAACATAACCTTTAATTCATTTTCTTAAAGTTTTATATATAGAAATCATATAACTTAAGAACATGGAAGTAAAAGATGTTAAGGAATGATTTTGTTATGGTTTAACAATAAGAAAATGAAGTAATGAGAATTTGAAATTTATTTCATCTTTTTATTTTAAAAGCTTTCATATGAAGTATGAATTGCTTGATGTTAATGGAGAATTCAGATGAATCCTATGAATGGTCCAATGGAATAATGAAGAATTAACGAATTTATAACGTTAATTAATGTATAACAAGAGAATCGTAATCAAAATATTGATGTAAATGAAGAATGAACGAAAAACACGAAGAATGTTATTGGTGGGTAAATTTAAAACCATGTAATTAGAGCTTGTTGTTGATGGACAAGTTTAAAACCATCAGATATATATATATATAAATCTGTTGTTATATGCTTGGTTAGGAGATGTATGATTGAAAGAGAAGTCCCTTTTGAATAGATTGAAAATAGAAAGTAAGTTAATGATTCCGAATAATTGAGGTTTCATAAGAATGTTACATAACATTTAAAAAGTGAGTCATGGACTCAAGAACGAACTCATTCCGGGTTCGGATAAGTAAGTTACGGACGAACAAACGAAGAACGTTAAGAACGTAAAAATAAACGAATGAGGAAATTTAAGCCAATTGAAAGGCTTGTAAACGGATTCAAAAAAGTTTTCTGTCTAGGGGAAGTTGGATTTCGTAACGAAAGCAAGAAAATGGCTTTGGAACGAACTAGTTCTGAGTTATAATGAAGAAGTTAAGAGATTTCAAAGTAGGCAATTCGTACGTATAAGAAAATTGTAGAAAAACTATAAAAAATTATAATGGAACAGGACTGGCGCCGTAGCGTTGGCCAATGCATAGGAAGCGGCCTTGTAGCACCAGCTCGGAGGCTCTGTACTGCTAACTGGTGTCGTAGAGCCAATTTTGCGAAGGGAAGAGGTGCCGCAACGCTGGTGCAGGGCAAAGCCCAAAAAATAGCTTTTAACTACTCAATTATTGGGGGATGTGTCTAGAATGATAATTGACGTAAATTTCATGTAATGTAACACTTCAATAATTGATTTAAACCTTAATTAAAGGTTTAATGGATGTTTAGAATAGAAACGTAGGCGTTAAAACACGTAAATTGATGAAGGTAGTTAGTGCACGTGTAAGTTTAACGTGCTTAGCATACACACTCATGTACTATTTGAACAAAAGATAATGAAGGTTAATAAATAAAGTGTAATGTGTGAAGAACCCCAAGTCTCTCGTTGGTGACGTCTCTAAATGAGAATACACTGCAGCTAGACTTTTAGTAGGGGATACCGAGCAAGTCGGTGGCAAGTTGATCAATGTAAAGTGCTATGGTTGTAATACCATGAGCGTTACAATAACTTGAATAATGTTCTGAGTCAATTAAATTGGACATTGTAAGATATGAAAGGAAGTAATGTAAAATGTTTAAAAGTTATGAACACATAACATTAGCATTGAATATTCATTCTTGAAGATTGTATGACCTAGACGTTAAGGAATAATCATGAAATATGACATTAAATTGTTAAAAAGTCGTAAGGAATGATTGTTAACTTAACGATTATTATAGTTTTAATGATTCAGACAAATTAAGCTAGAAGGAAGGAAAAGGTAAAGAAATTCTATTGTAAAAGATGATTGTAAGAATTAAGATATCTCTGTATGTCGTAACGTTAAAGATGTTAAAAAAGATTGGTTGCGTGAACTTAGGTTATGAAACGTAAACCATAAGAAGTAAAGTTAAATTAAACAAATACATAAGTCAAGTATATGACTAATTGGTATTTGCTATCCTTATGTCATATATAGGGATTTTGAAGAGCTATACAGCGTAAACTGTAAGTTGTAAATTGTGCTTAAGGCAAGTTTCCTGACTTCATTCATATTTCAAATGAATGTTTGTTTCTTTAAACTTACTCAAATGTTGTAGTTGAGAAAGTTTTGTCTATGTGCAAATGTGTTATATTTATACAAGATGTTTATGATGTATGAGGCTATGTGCCTATTCTATGCACTTATATGCTTTCGGAAGATGAATTGTTCCATGTTAGAATTGTTCAAATGTGAAAGAGTTCTATTTATTCATGAATTGTTAATGTTAAGTTTGTGCTAATGTATAGAAAAGAATTGAGGTTATGTCAAAGTGAATGTATTAATACTTTAAAATGATAGGAATCAGAATGTATTCCTATTATTCAAGCTGCTTTATAGCTATAGTTTAGTTATTGAAGTTTAATATCTAAAGAATATTTGATTCTTTATTTTGTTGTTATACAACTGCTAGAGCTTCCTGAGCAACTGAATGTTTACACTTGCTTAAAATAAAACATTTTCAGTGAACGACTATAGAATGAACTGGAAGTTCCAGCGAAGAGTAAAGAGAAGAACAAACCAAGTCTTGTAATGTAGAATAGTTAATTAAATTGTTATGTAGTTGATGTGACTGGTTAAAGTCACATTTGTAATGAAGTAAAGAGTAATATAATTATCATTATTTTTAATGTATAAAGATTTTAAGGTAATAGAATCTGGGATTTGAAGAAATATATTGTTATATTAAATGATATAATGATGTATGTAAATAATGTGAAGCACTAGTGATGCACCGAATCCATATTTGAAGATAGACCAGATTTGGGGGCTTTACAATTTGGTATCAGAGCTGATAGGTTATAAATCTTAGGTGGAAATACCTTAGGCTATAATCTGAGAGAAGAATAAGAAGATCGTAGAACGCGGCGATCGTATAGTATGAAAATCGTAACGTAAAATGATTATGAAGTAAGATCACTATGTGATCACATAAAATCGTGAAATAATAGATATTTTGTTAAACGATCGAAAAGTTATAACTAAACGTTATAAAGGAATGGTACTATGAAGTAGTACGAGAAGAAAACTCAGAAGAGTTGTAAAGTATGAAATACGAATTAAAGAAATTTCCTATTAAGCAAAGAAGAAGTAATAATTGGTAAGATTTCCATTGAGGACTCATGTGATTGGTAAGTTATATAAACCTTTGTGTGGGCAGAGGTTTGTGCTTGGTTTAACAACTACTTAGTTTATTACAGTGACAATAATTGAAATAGTAATGTCGCACAATCAATATGTATACGGCGAGAAGGTGAATCTTTTCTCGTATATATTTGATAGTTAGAAAGTTTTCTCAACTACTTATGCTTATAAAAAGTTTGTGACTCATAGTTATATGCTATATTTATGAGCCTCTAAACATATAGAAAGTCCTTGATTTGTTCTTGGATTACATATTGCTAAGACAAGTTCCTAAAAACATATTATTGTGGAAAGTTCTTAAACACATAAAGCGTGGTAAGTTGATGAACTATATTAATGTATATGAATGTTGTAGACTGAAAATGTATTATTCTCAGTATAATTAGCATTGAAGGTGCTAGAGAAAGATAAAATTATCACAAGTAAGACAATAAATGAAGATTAAATTTATGAAGAAAAAAGATATTCCAAATCGTCTAGCTATCCTAGATTTCATAATTTATAGACATCGTGTTGATGTGTATGTTTTTGAAAAGAAAAATATTGGGTCAGATTATTGAACTATTGGATTTTTAAAGAACTATTCTTTATATATCTATGTTAATTGTTTAGGCTAGACAGAAATTGATTTGGAAATATTAAAATATATTTTATATCATCAACGCACTTGATGCAGAGATGATAAAAAAGATGGAGTTATCAATGCATGCTAACCCAGTATTGGATGTGATCGTAGGATCATCAACCCACTATGGTGTGATGTAGTACGACAAAGTCATCAACTAACGAAGTCGTCAACGTGCTATAAAGCCAATGTTGTATCATGACATAAAAAAACATTTTGAAGTAATTTGAAATAATTAAAGAGTAGTCAATACCAATTGATTTGGTTAGACGAATGTTTCGCTTGATGTCCATTTATTATTATGGTCTAAGCTATTTGATTTGACTAGACTAATGTTATATAATGTTTAAAGAAAATCAAGCTTTCTTTGAGAAGTTATGCCAATCCAAATTATTTTGGTGTGGAATCTGATTATCAAGTTTGAGGTGAATAACAACGGGATTTGGGGATATACGATAGGCAGATCACCTACATATAAAAAGAGGTAGTTTACTTTCTTTGTGGTTGTAAACATACCACAATGGAATGTGTAAAGATGGTTTGAGGTTAAATATCGTTAAATCTAGCTAAGAGTTCATAATCTATATGATTCCTCAACAAGATATGAAATGTTTTAATGGAAATCTTTATATTTCATAGTAATTCATTATACTTCATAATTAATTTCTAAATTCTGAAGACTCTTGAATGGTTGGAAGAGAAGTAGTGGTAAATTATGATTCTCATACAAGAAGGAAGTAAGAAACTTAATTAATTAAGAAACTTTGTATGTTAAAATTTTGAGTATAAGATTTTGTGAGGAAGGGGTGAATATGATATCCTGAATGATTGGAAGTATAGTTAAGCATGATGTTTAACTAATGACGATTATGTCAGAAGATGATCCTTCGAAAAAGGAATTGAATGAGTTAAGGAAACGAATAATTAGGTAATACCTGATAGAAATAGTATGCTGAGGTTATTCAACAAGAAAGAGAAAGAGGAAGAAGTACAAGTGAGGAAAAGAGAAGTGATAAATCAGCACTTGCTAAATTTCGGTAGAAGTAAGATTATACCTTTATGTAAGGATAATGCATCTATATATGGATGTAATTATGAAATGGTGATTACAAGGACGGAATACTTATAAGGGGGAAAGAATGTGACAACCCGAACAATCAGATAGTCATGTTAATTATGATGTAAGGATTATTATTTAGCAAAATGATTTTTTTAATAATATTATATGTTATGTGTTTATTAGTCATTCTATAACCTAGGATGATTATAAAATGGCAGGATTTCTGGCTATGTGGTAGAATAAATGCGTAATAATTTTGAAGCCGAAAATAAAATTTTTTCGAGAAAATAATTTTTTCAAGAAAAAGACTGAATATGAACTACTCATCCAATGAAACCTAAGGGTTTAGGGTTTGAATAACCTAGGTCATGTAGAGAGATTGGTAGGTCAAAATAAAATTTTGTTTTAAGATTTGACGGTAATATGCCATAAAAAGTTATGTTAGCCGATAAAAGTTTTTCTAGAAAAAATGTGCAGAAATCGGACGAAATAAAAATGATAAAAAAATATTTTTATGTACTTTTCAATCGTTTAACTATGTTTTAGGAAAACTTTAAGGGAAACACTATTTATCAAAATATGTTTTTCAATTTTTTGAATTTTCAAAGAACGCATAAAAGAAAGAATGACAAGGAAAGACGGAATGTCCAATAAAATTTGGAAACCGATAAACGCAATTTTTCAACAGTGTAATAATTAAAAAGATTTAATAATAAGAATTCTAGTATAATATGAATTATTATATGAGTATAGAACTATAAGAGTACACGTATAATATGAATTATTATACGGTAAGAATACGAGAAGGCAACGTCAATAAAAGTTAAGATGGGTTATTAAGCCATTGGGTTTTGACTTTGGTAATCCTAATAAGGTAATGTTAGGAGGCCCAATGATAATTAAGTCAAGGCCCAAAAGAATGTTAAATTCAAGCCCAAAGTTTAGCCCAATTTGAATTAAAGATAAGCCCAAACCAAGAACCAAACCAATGAGTCGAACCTTGGGTCATGGATGGGAAAAAGAGGGTGATGGCTCACCCAAGTGGGTTAATATTTGTTAAAGAGAAGGTGTGAATAGTGAAAATAGTGGTTTTTTATAATTTTTAAAAACCTAAGAGTTTGGACCATACAAGATCGAAAGTTAAGTGAACAATTTTTAAGAAAACCAAAGTTGATTTAATGACCAAAATTCCCTAAGATGGGCATTGACTATTTTACCCCAAGTCTTGTAAATTTTATATATGCAAGCATTCCATTCACTTGCCTTACCAAATCAAAATCAAAAGAGGAGCAAAGACAAATAAATTGAGAGAGAAGAGAGCGGCATTTTCGGATGGAGAAGGAGAAGAAGAAGGAAGGAAGGAAAAGCTAGCAAATTAGCAAGCTTTGATACGAGGAAGAAGAATAAGGAAGAAAAACAAAGAATAAAGGTAATTCAACCTAACCTTTAATTCATTTTCTTTAAGTTTTATATGTAGAAATCATTTAACTTAAAAACATGGAAGTAAAAGATGTTAAGGAATGTGACGACCCGAGAATTTAGAAAATTATTTAAATCTTAAATGGTGAATTAAAGGTTAAATATTAGACCTAGACAGAAGATAAGTGAATGAATTTGATATTTCTAGGAAGGAATTTTGTGAATTTAAATTTTTTTGGAGAAGGCTTGCAGTATTAAGTGTATAAGTGTATGTGCTCTGTGTGTATGGTTATGTATGTGTACTGCATGTGGTTAAGGGTCAAGGGTTGACCAGATACATTATATCAGTGTCAAACCCTAATATTATATTAAGAACATCAACGTTCAATTAGAAAACCCTAACGATTGATAAGAAACCATAGAAACCAGTTCTGGAAACCCTTATTTCAGTTCTGGGAATTCGAAACCTTAATTAGGATTGTTAAAACACTAATTTGGGATCTCGAATTCTTAAGTGTAAATAATTAATTACAATCTTAATTAGTGTAAAACCTAACAAATTAGTTAGAAAACCCTAATTTCAAAATTTAAAACTCTAATTGTGCTGTTAGAAACCATAATGTACAATTATAGACCTAATTGCTAAATTTGCAATTTTAATAAAAAAATATTAATCCTAATTAGCAAACTTGAATTTATGATTAGGAAATCTTAGTATAATTATAATCCTAATTATAATTTAGAAATATTAATTTTCTATTTTGAAAACCTAAAGTGAAAATCCTAGAAAATTGATAATTAAAGACCTTAGGTTTTAACCCTAAGGGTTAGATCAAATGACATCTTTGGAATTAAAATTTGAAATCAAATGACCATTTTGAATTTTTTGCATTTTTTATTAGTTAGTGTATGAATCTTGCCCTACTTGTGGTTGTTCACCAACCCTAGGTCTAGCATATGCCTTATATCTAACATCTCAGCCATCTTGCCCCCTATCATCAGCCTTATATAGTGAATCTAATATACTAATGTTAAGAAGTAAGTAAAGTAACTTACTTTACTTAGCATACTTGCCAAGACTTTCTCTCTTTATATTTGCGAAATTTTGAGAGAGGGTGAGACCAAAAGATAAGCTATGATCATGTGTTAGCATCCCAAGATCAGATCAGCAAGATTAGAATCAAAGATCAAAGCTAGAAATGTGATAATCCAGGATTTCGAATAATCCAAATTTTACGAATTTTTTTTTTTAATATTACTATTTACTGTTAATATTGTACTGTGTATCTGTGATACGAGTCTCGAGAATTAGTCAATTTGTGTATTGACTGAGAAATTAGAGTAGAGTTGTGCTTAACATCTTTAGAAACCCTAATCCTAATTTTTGGATAGGGATTTGATGGAAAATTAATTCAAATAATTATATTGATATGTATGTGTTTGTACTGTATAGAATTATTGATCAATGATTGATCAGATAAGGTTTAAAACTAATAAACCCTAATAAGAGATTAGAAATCCTAATCTCGGGATTAGAAACCCTAACGTACAGTTAGGAACCCTAATTGTATGCCTTAAAAACTATAATTTTAAAATCCAGAAATCCTAAACCCTAATTAGAAAACCCTAATCCTATTTGGCAAGCTTAATGTGTTTATTAAATGTTGGTGTGATTAGGAAACCCTAATTGTAATTTAGAAATTTTAATTTTTCTAATTAAAACCCTAATTAGAAATTTTAGAAACTAGTGTTGTAAAATCTAAGGGTTAGAACCTTAGGGTTAAACCCTAAGGGTTGGTTCATTTGTCTAGTTTGCCATTAAAATTTCTTGTATAATATCCAAAATGACCTTTTTCATTTTCTTTAATTGGTAACTTGTAAAATTACCAAGACCTTTAGTAGGTGAGCAACTACATTGACTTTGTGACATAAAAATCTCAGCAAATCAGCAGCAATATCATCAATATACATTGCATCAATTGAGTATATAAGTTACAGGAGAGAGAAAGTCACAAAAACATGATCATTTTCCCCAAGCTCTCACCAACTCTCTCTCACTAGACCTCAGAAAATTACAAGTGTTTCAGTCACATAAAAACCTCTTAGATCACCCAAGAACATATTGGAAAGCAAGAATAAAAGATTGAGCTAGAAAGATATAAATGCCCAAACCTATTTTGATCTTATATGCTAAGAAAATGGTTTGTGGTTTGACAAGCTAATGTCAAGAGCCACAGATTCGTGTATGTTCATGATTCTTGTCGTTTTATGTTTTGGATCTGTAATTTGGTATGAGTTCTTGGTTCTGCAAGTGAAATCAGAGTCTTTTAATGTCTAGATTTCAAGTTATAATCGGTCAAAGTCGGTTGACTGACCATGACCGAGTACAATCTGGGTAACCTAGAAAGTGATAAACAGTGTTGTCAATGTCGGGATTTTTGAGTGTCCCTTTTCGTTACTTGTTCTTTGGTGTTCTCATGTTAATGTGAGATTTGTTTGAAAAAACAAGTGGAAAAGGTCTGACATGTATAATGTCGATGATTTGACTTTAAGAGTCGCTAGTTGGTGTATTTAACTGGTTGCACCAATGCAACCGAAAAGGTTTGCACATTAACCCAGTGTTTTGACACTGCTAGACGGGTCTATGAAACTGAGACTCATTTTGGGTCCGGGGGCTTGATCATGCAGAGGGAGGGTGTTAGGCACCCCCCGACATCCGTGTTACCACAGTGACCGCCACTTTTCAAAAAAATTGTTATATGAATGTGTGTGTGTGTGTGTGTGTGTGTGGATCAATGTGCAATTATTTGAAAGTAGTGTGAGGCCTCGTTCGCACCTATACACACAAGGTTTGAATTTTATAGAAAAATTCAGTTTTAACCAAGATATAGCAATGACGTTTTGTAAAAGAGGTTTTTCAAACCCTATGCTCAATAGGAATTGAGACCTTTTCATACTTCCATTTTATTATTAAATGTTTGGATTGTTTGTTTTTATTTTCGAGATGCGAAGCATTATCGAGAAAATAATATCTGACGATGTCGAACTCCTCATGGGCATATGTGACCATCCAAGGAAATTGAGACATTTGTAAAATAATGTACAAAGTCATACGGTGAAAAATGTCCATCATGGGAATCGAATCTAGATTGAAGAACTGAACCTATGATCACATGATTCCTAAGCTCACATGATATCGCAATTTGTATATGAAAAAGCGATAGCGATTATATATATAAAAGTTGTAAATATATATACGAGACATGATCAACCACCACGAAGCAACTCCATGGGGATCGGAAATGTAAATATATAAAAGCGATAAATATATATATATATATATATATATATATATATATATATATATATATATATATATATATATATATATGGATGATGATCACCACCACGTAAGTGAACTCTGTGGGACGAAATATAAATAAAGTCAGTAAAAGCGATCAATCGCCATGAAGTAAACTCCAGTAGGACAGAATGTAAATATATATATATGTACAAATATATATATAAAAAGTAAACGCATCTTGGATGTGAATCTGGCTCATCGGATATGTCAAGACAACAATTATATATATGAGTATATATATATAAGCAATTAAACGCTCCGCATCAAGTCAGGCTCAATCGAGGCATAAATCGATAATGTTAGTCCATATATGAAATATATACATATATAAGTATATATATACTGAGACAAAATGAAAACCACGGATGACTGAAGTTAAAGGCAAACACACTCACACGACTCTCAACGTGTACAACAGTGTGTTCTAATATGAGAAGAAGGCTTTATAGAATATAAGAAGGCTTACAGTGGGCTACCAAAATAGACATCTATGACTTTAAATGGATTAACACTCAGCTCCCGCCGGATAAAAGATAGCTATATGTGAGCTAACTAGTGTTTAGAAGTGAGGAAACACTCAAAAGATGTGTATGCAGAGTAAAATGGACATGGCTTCCTCACCTTTTTCCCTCACTCTTTTTCTCAAATGGCTGACCCTAAGACTTGTATATATAGATGGATGGTCGTAGGTACACTGCTGACGGTACCGTAGTTGTACTCGCGGTCGTGGTCGTGGTGTATCCGAGCCTCATGGTCTCGTCTATCTCGTAAGTACGACGTGCACTCATACCTTCGTAATGTCCGCTCGAACTTGTAGAACTTCAATCCGAGCATCCAAACGAGGTATATCTAACCTTCTACGGACTGTTTGTGTCGAGAGTTATGCAATGACATGGATTAGAGGTTGTACGAAGTCAGGAAGAGGGGTCTATGCCCATGGTCTTCAAGCTTCAAATTCTATTCAAAGTACTGCCACGCGTAATAGTCACTCGGGATTGTCAATCCTCGGTTCTTGTGGGACATTGTTGGATGTATGTATGTATGAAGTGTTGAGACGACGCGCAGGTGTTGAAAAAATAAGATGACGTTTAACTACTCACCGGGGTTATCGCTGGTTTAAGCGGAAAGTAGACGCTGCTCAGGGCTACAGCTGAGATTGGACTACTTGTTGGTATGCCGTGATATCATCTTGTTGAGATGGTAGGATGACGTTGTGACTCCTCACCGGGGTTATCACCGGTTTAAGAGGAAAACAAACGTTGCTTAGGGTTACATCTGAGATTGGACTGCTGCTTGTTTGTATGTCTCACTGTCATCTGTGGATGTTCCTGTCTGCCCGTTGTTAACTCCGGGTCTGAGGTGTGTGTGCCTCGATAAGATGTTTGAGGTTGAAGCTAATTTTATATGTTTGAAATAAGCATTTTCGGGGTTATCGCCGGAACTGCAATGGCATCTCTTGGGGCTATCACCAAGGATGGGGTTGCTACTCCCACTATTTCTCTAGGATCGAACCGAAAGGCGGTGTTATTCTTGAGATGTAACTGTCCTCTCCGGTGTTGTTGCCAGTCTTTTGATCTGCATATCTCGGGGTTATCTCCGAGATTGGAAATGACATTCCTGGTGTGTGTTCTAGGTTTGAGATGATGTTCCCGGTTTGTGTTCTAGGTTGGAATTGAACTTTCGGTAGTATCCGAAATGGATGTAAGCTATCTTTCAGGGTTATCTCCAAAAGTCGAATGCAGAAAATTAGTAATAGGAATGCAGAAAATTTCGAGTGTCTACAGATGCCCCTCTTTATCATATTCATGCAACACAAGGCATGAATAGGATAAAGAAGACAAGACACTTGAAATGCAAGCAAGATAAACATGATTCTATATGCAGCAACATGATGCAAATGCATGTAGAATGCATGAATGATTGTCAGGTAATCCTATTGGGATGACAATCAGTGATGGCATGGGTATGCGATCCAAGTTTCCCATGATGTTGACGTTGGGGCTATCAACAAAGTCTTAAATCCTAGACACTGGTTTATATTCCATAGAGGTACCTCTTGTGTGTAAGAGATCTATGGGGATAAAGCATTGTCCGTTTGAGGATGTGTATAACATATTCCCTCATTCTGTCAGAGTTACTGCCAACAGTTTGTTGTTATCAGGGTTGCCTGATCTTCGCTGATGTGTGTATCACCGGATAAATCCCTGTTGGATGCATTGTTAAGGCTACTTGACCTTCATTGATGTATGTGTCAATGGTAGCATTGCGTTGTAGCCCCCGCCGAGGAAGGTTGCTTCGATGAGTTTACTTGTCATCGGCTGACATGATGTCAAGGCTGCTTGACCTTCATTGATGTGTGTATCAATGGTTACATTGCGTTGTAACCCCCACCGGGGATACGTAGATGCTTGAAAGATGTGTGTTGTGATCCCCATTGAGGATACGTAGATGTTGATAACTTCAGCGTTGTAACCCCCGCCGGGGAGGTTTGATATTTCGTGGTTTTGCGTTGTAACACCCACCTGGGAGGTTTGATATATCGTGGTTTTGCGTTGTAACCCCCGCCGAGGAGGTGTAATATATCATGATTGTGTGTTGTAACCCCCGCCGGGGAAGTTTAATATATCGTGTTTTTGCATTGTAACCCCCGCTAGGGAGGTTTGATATTTCGTGGTTTTGCGTTGTAACCCCCGCCGGGGATACATCAGGGTTGCTTGACACTCATTGAAGGCATCGGACCTTTGTGGGGTATTACCGAGCATGATCTGTGAAAGCTGAGCTCATTGGTATAGTATACCCTGCATTTAGGCGAATACCTTTAAGACGACGGGAGTTTAACTCTGACCGATAAGAAACCAGGATTTCAGGCTATTCCGCTCAATCGCGTAGAACTTTTATTCCTGATTTGGCCTTTTAAGCTTTTGAGACCTCCTTTGCAACTCTAACTGGAGCGAGCCAGAGGTGTGGGACCTATGTAGGAGTGCCGCAGGTGTACCTGCAGGAGCCGCAGGTTAGCCTACGGCCAACCATGCCTATGTATAGGCAACTGGTTGCTTTCATAAGTCATTTTCAAGTTGCGCAGCGAAGGAAATCCGAGAACTTTTCTTCAGATCTGCTGAGTTCGGGCAACTTTCTGCATATTCTACCACTGTACAAGTGTTCTTCACTGTCCTAGTAACACATGCATGTATTTTTTTCCAATTTCTGTCTATTAGAAAATGACTTATCGCATGCAATGCATTTGGACACATAGTAGTGAATATGCATGCTGATATGACTTGATAAAAAATATTCAACATATCAAATGTTAATATTAAACCATGCTGAACATAATGATGTGAAAAATTTTGACTTTTGAAATAGTCAAATTGGCACCTTTTACTGTCATTTATTATCCTATATAAGGACAAATGAGTCAAGGTAGACAAGCAAAATAATCCTGG